>CM076570.1:629033707-629454585 GCA_034641835.2 Pinus albicaulis
TAGATATGAGTTTCTTGTAAATTTTAAGTTTGTGGCCATTGACAAGCAAGGGGATTCCTTCATCATCTATGATCCTGATTTGAACTGCGCCATTATCAAAACATTTTTCCATCATGTAAGGTCCCAACCATCTTGTCATCAAATTTCCCTTAATGTATTTAGACCTTTAATCATACAAAAATGCCCAACCTCCTTCTTGGAAGGCCTTCTCCTTAATGTTCTTGTCATGCCATACCTTCCTTTGTAGCTGAACTACCTCTGTGTGTAGAAGTGCTTGCATTATGAAATCATCCAATCCATTTAGTCGCAACAATCTCTCTTTTTGGGAATTTGATATATCTAGATATAACTCAGCTGCCATCCTTAAAGTATTGAATTCAAAATCAACTGAGAGTAGAGCTTTCTTACCATAGACTAGTTCATAAGGAGTGAATCCTATTGTCGTCTTCCAAGTAGTGTTATAGGCCCAAGTAGCTTCTACGTCTGCCCAATATTTTCTAGTGCTTCTCACAACCTTGGTGAGGATGCTCTCTAAATCTCTGTTAGTTACTTCTATTTGGCCATTCGCTTGAGGGTGATAGGCAGTAGAAGTTATATGTTTAATCTTGTGCTTCCATAAAATATTTTCAATGAGGTGAGAAGTGAATTGTGCTCCTCGATCAATGACTATTTATCTGGAGTATCAAAACTTGTAAAACACATTCTCCATAAATTCTGCTACTTTCTCCTCGGTTGCTACCTTCACTACTTTTGTTTCAGCTCACTTTGTCAGGTAATCAGTGCAAACTACGATATACTTCTTTTGTCCGGATGGTGGATCAATAGGTCCAAAAAATTCCATGCCCCACTTTTCAAATGGCTCAAGAGCCACTTGAGGGTGCAAAGGCATCTCATCCCTTTGCGTGGGTTTCCCCATCCTTTTGCACTGGTCACACCTGCTGGTGTATCTTCTGGAATATTTGTGAAGGGTAGGCCAATAGTATTCTGCCTCCAAAAATTTGTAAGCAATTCTCTTTGCAGCAAAGTGGCCTCCACATGGGTTGTCATGACATGTAGAGAGGATATCAAAAATTTCTTCTTCCCTCACACATCTCCTTAGGATTTAATCAGGGTCTAGCTTGAAAAGGTTTCCCCCAATCCATGTGAAAGGGGCACTTTTTCTGATGATTTTTCTCCTCGCCCTAAATGGAATATTAGAAGGGAGTCTCCCAACAACCAAGTAGTTGGCTACATCATCAAACCATGGTGAGAATGATGATATAGCAAAGAGATGATCATTTGGCAACTAGTCATCCACCATTCCTTCTTCACCTGTAGGGAGAGCTAACCTGGACAAAAAATCTGCAAAAACATTCTCCTTTCCAGGTTTATCAACAATATTCAAATCAAATTGCTGGAAAAGTAACAACCATCTAATTATCCTAGCATTGACATCCAATTTGTTCATTAAATACTTTATGGTTGCATGGTCAGTGTGAACAAAGGTTTGATATAGTTACATAATTCTTGAATTTTTTGAAAGAATGGACAATGGATAACATCTCCTTCTTAATAACAGTATAATTCAGCTCAACCTTGGACAGGTTCTTACTGATGAAATAAATGGAATAAGGGATTTTTTCCTCTAATTGTCCTAATTATGCTGCCCCTACAGATTTTTTGGATGCATCAGTGTGGATGTGGAATGTCAGAGTCCAATTTGGACCTCAGAGGATGGGGGAAGTAGTCAACTTTTCCTTAATGAGCTCGAAATCCTCTTGAAAAGGATTAGAACAAATAAACTCAAAATGTTTGGCCAATAACCCAAATAATGGCGAAGCCATATTGCTGAAATATTTGATGAACCTTCTATAGTAACGATATAAGCCTAAGAAAATCCTGGCATCTTTCTGCTTTTGAGGATAAGGTACCCTTTTGATGATAGTGATTTTGTTCAGGTCTACTTGTATTCCTGCTTGGGATATGGAGTGTCCTAATACAACCCTTGCTTTCTTCAGGAATTCACACTTTTCTGGGCTCAAGGAGAGATGCATCTTAATGCACCTTCTTAGTAATTTACCCAAATTAGAGAGAGGTTCCTGGAAGTCATCCCCATATGGTGTGAAATCATCCATGTATATTTCGACAGAGTCATGGACTAACTCAGAATAGATGCTTAGGAAAAATATTAGGAAGGTAGCTAGGGAATTTCACAACACAAAGGGTAGGACTCTATAAGAGAATGTACCCCAAGGGTAGGTGCAAGTAGTCTTATCCTAGTCTTCAGGGATGAATTGAATCTGATCGTACCCACTGAACCCATCTAAGAAGGAAAATAACTTTTTCCCCATAAGGCCATCCAAGACTTGGTCTATAAAGGGCAATGGGAAATGGTATTTCTTGGTGGCTTTGTTAAGTTCTCGATAGTCAACACAAATTCGCCACTTCCCATTCTTCTTTGGGACTAGGACAAGAGGGGATACCCACTCACTATCAGATATAGGATATATGAACCCTGCATCCAATAGTTTTTGCAGCTCTTCCTTGAATATGTCCTTCAGAGCCGGTTTCATCCTTCTTTCGGGCTGCCTCACAGGCTTGCATCCTTCTTTGATGTAAATGTGATGTTTACATACTGAAGTATTCACCCCTTTCATGTCCTTGTAATCCTAAGAAAATGATTCAATATTTTCTTTCAAAAGCTGTCATAGCTACTTCTCTTCTTCATTCAAGAGGTTTGGGTTGATTTTTAGAGATCTGGATGGGCCAAAATCAATAGCCTTGGTGGTTTCAAAGGTTAACTCAACTGAGTGCACTTCCATCGAAGGTTGGCTTTCAGACTCTTTGACTAAGGTTTCGAGAGGAATGTTAGTGGAGGACTGGTTTTGAATGGCATGGTCGATGAGTTCATCTTCATCAAGCTACCCCCCTCTACGAATAAAATCTATGGTACACATAGGGGCAGTGTTATATAACTCATCTTCTTCAACCTCCAATAATATAGGGAGATCATGATCAGTGGAAGGCTATGCTAGAGGATATAAAACTAGCTGTTTAGACAAAGGACCATTTTTGATAGTCATGTTTCTGGCCCGTTAACTAGTATAAGCATCTGTAGTGGCTAACCAAGGTCTCCCAAAGATGAGAGGATAACCATGTTTTTGGTTGCAGTACCAGGAAATCTATAGGATACTCCCAAGAGTCAATGGTAACCATAACATCCTCAAAAATTCCTTCCTAAGTTACTATGGACTGATCTACAAGTTGCAGAACTATTGTGGTTTTCCTCAAAGTTCCTTGGAGTTAAGTTTCAACATAGTTTCCTTGGTCATGACATTGATGACAACCCTTAGATCAATCAGAGTGTTGGGGACTATGACACCATCTATATGCACATAAACAACTGGACTACTAGGGTCCAGGTACTTTGGAAATATCACCCTTCCTAGCATTAGGTCAGACAGTTGTCCTACCACATTGATGGTGGGGGTATCTCTCTTCCTTCTCCCATGTTTCTTGAAGCACTTTTCTTTGACTAGCCTCTTGTAGATAGGGACATCCTTAATGACCTTGATAAGTGGTATATTTATACACAAATTTTCGAATTCTCCTAGGAGTTTAGTCTCCTCTGGGGTGTGTTGACTAGGGTGGATGAAGCACTCAGGAAAAGGAGGTTGTTGGATATGAGTGTTACCTCATTCCTTTTCCTCCTCAACCTCTACAGGTGGAAATGGAGGATGGTTTTCTGGGATTAATCTTCCTGACCTGAGATTAACCTTTTGTATCTCCATAGCATAAGTTGGATAGGATGTTTCTCCACTGGGATCCTGTTGTGCTTGTCTGTTGTTTGGGTTTGGATTGGGTTGTGCAGGTATTTGAGGTAGCCTAGGTGGAGCATCATGAGTAAGCTGAGGTTGAGGTTGGGGTGGAGGCATTAGAGCAGGTGGTTGATTGTGTTGAGGCCTCCACCCTTGGGATGGATTGTTCCACTAAGTTTGTTGTGGAACATACCACTGAAATGGTTGATTCCATGGCTGAGGATGATATGGAGGGCTATAAGGCCAAGTGGGAGGTGTAGATCAGGATGGAGGAGTGGGGATGTACGAAGGTTGAATGGGTGTACTCTGATTTTTGTGATAGTAAGAGTAAGGTGCACCTTGTATACCTTGTTGATATGGCCGAGGGTGTTGAGGCCTTCTCTGGTTGATGAAACAGAGTTTCTCTGGCATTGATTCCCCTCCTTGATATACAACCTTAAGTCTAGGTAAGGAGGGACAATTTTCTGTGGCATGACTCTCCTCACAGACTAAGCAAACCTCTATGAAATTCAGTGGAAATTAATTACTTGGGTGCTTCCAGGTACATCTAGGACAAAATATGGACAAGTCTCTCTCTTCTTCCTCTTTCTTCCTTTTAACTTGCATTGTGTCCATTTTCAAAGTAAGGGTCTGCAACATGTCACTCTTGAAGTCCTCTAGCATGTTTCCAATCTCATGTTTTATGGAGGTGGAAGAGGAAGGGGTATTGGATGTGTTTTGGCTAGCTCTCCCCATCTTCCTAAATGCCCTAGAATGGTTCCGAAAGACATTTTTGATTGTTTCATATGGAAATTGGTAGATATCTCCTCTTGATAACATATTCAAGGTTTCTATAATATCTTCTCCAAATCCTCGAAGAAGTACAAGTTTAAGTGATGCAAGATCAAGAGTACAGTTGGCTCTCTTATAGTTTAATTGAAACCTCTCTTCATAGTCCTCTAGGGATTCATGAACCAGCGCAAGGCTGCATCCTTAAGGGTGTATGGGAATAACTTAAACTTCTTATCATCAGAAGTGTAGTCGTAAGTCCTACAAACAACAACAAATTCAAACATGAATGTGTCAGGATCTTAGAGGTAAGTCCATGAAAGTGTGGAAGAGCTGAGGGGTTAATGTTTTTCATCTTAGTTTCCCCATATGCCTCTCTTATGGGAAAGGCTCTCTAGATCCCAGCCATTGTTAAGATAGGTGAAGAAGGTCCCTCAGTTGGACCAAGGTCTTCTTCTTCTTCCCCAATAGGTTCCTCAGAGTATTCAGAATGCTTTCCTATAGGAAGTTCAGTCTCACTACCACTGAAGAAGAGTGAAGGGTGGCTAGGAGGTGATGTGGGGATTTTAGGTAAGATTTGTCTTTGAGTATTCCTACTTCTACGAAGCATGAAAATTAAATCTTGTTATCTTTCTAAATATTTCTGAAATAACATGAAAACAAAGGAAAGCATAAAGAATGCTAAAACAAAATCAAAGCATCTACTAGACACCTTCTTGAAAATGATGCCAAAAAGTGTTGGGCCCTGGTATTGGACCAAGGGTGCTGCAACTCCCAAGGGATGCCCTACTTTACTTTATCAACCCGGGGTTTGCACAAACTTGGAGGTGACAATGCTATATACACAACATATGCATTCTACTCATGTCATCCTCTTCCGCTATACAAAAGGGTGCTACTTCTAGTGGTTCTCAGTGAATTCTGTCACACTTCAATGAAACTAAAATAAATTGAAAAAATGAAATGACAGAAAGGAAACTAAACTAAATTGTTGAAAAGAAATGACAGGAAAGGAAACTAATTGAAATTGATGAAAATAAATTACAGGAAAGGAAACTAATTTAAATTTCTGTAAAGAAATGACAGGAAAGGAAACTAATTTAACTTATTGAAAATAAATGGCAGAAAAGAAACTAATTTAAATTGCAGAAAGGAAATGACGGAAATGGAACTAATTTAACTTGATGAAAATAAATGGCAGAAAGGAAAATAATTCTAAAACACACTTAACTTGGCCAAATGGCTAAATGAAATCTGATTATCCTATGATCTATCTACCATGCTACCTGATTCTAACGATGCAACTATTCATGATCCTACTAAACTTGAAAAAACTGTTACTTGTAGTTTGGAGGAAAAAGGGCTAAAGATGTTAATGGAGGGCTTGAACACATGGGACAAGGCTTAGAGAAGTGAAAAGAGGGGTTAGACTTTATTAAAACTCATTATAGCACAATAATCACTACAAGGAAAAGACCCTCTAGCGGAGCTTATAAAGGAGGTTTTTAGTGCTATAAAATTGGCCAAAATTGTGAAAAAAACATCTTCTACAACATCTCTTTATGATTACGAAGGTTTTGGCGAAGCTTTTAACATAAATTCAACACAACTAAAAAAAAATGGGCGGTCGAAGTTTATTACAGATGTTTTTTTTCATTGGTGCACTACTATGGCTTTAATGCACCAGTGCGTACATGTAGATGGTGCCCTAGGGCAGTCTCAGTCCAATGGACTGGGACATTTAGGTGTAAAACCGCACCGGGTGTAGTGTTGGTCATACAACGCATGAGGCCGTTCTAATTGGTCTTGGGATTTATGTGGTGCCCATAGGTCATATCAACGCACCGATGCGTATACTTATATAAACGTACTGGTGCGCCATATCACAGAAAGGCACCGAGATTTATAATTGGTATCGGTATTCATACAGTGCCCATAGATCGTAAAAATGCACCAGTGTTTATAGATACGTAAACGCCTTGGTGCGAAGTATCACACAAATGCACCGATATTTATAACTGGTATCGATATTTGTGTGGTGCCGATAGATCATACAATGACACCGATGCGTATAAACACATAAACACACCTGTGTATAGTTACTGACATGCACTGATTTTCATGTTGTATTTTTTAGAAACATCGACTTGTGACAGTCCAATTATTGTGATTTTTTAAAATTCATTATTCATCAAAAGTCGACACATATTATAACAATATTCATATTAACTACATTTTTATTAATGCATTTGAATGTGATGTTTGTATTAATTTTATATCATATCATATTTACTGTGGTTTTTTAAAATTCATTATTCATCAAAAGTCGACACATATATATCTTATAACAATATTCATATGAATTATATTTTTATTAGTGCATTTGAGAACGACAATGGGGAACACAATAACGACAATGAAGAACACAATAGAATAAATTATAACATATATATATATATATATATATATATATATATATATATATATATATATATATATATATATATATATATATATAGTCTTTATCATACAAAATGGGACAGTTATTGCTATCCCTTTGTCTTTCAATTGGGACACTATGTCCATTACATTAAACAAAATGTCTAATTTCACAGACATATATATTTCAAAAAATAAAACGCCTTGCTTTGATATCCAAACATAGTGATCATCATTTTTCGCTTGAACTGTTGTCACTGCTAGAGCTACTTCCATGACTTGGGTTATTTTCAGGAATGTTTTGTTCACGGCGTTGATTGTTTTCTTCTTCTTCACCTTCCATATACAAACATAAAAATAAACTGAAATGAGTGTATATACATTGGTGAGAATAATGAAAATTGCAATATTAAATAATTTACATCAATGTGAATCGAAAATAAAAATGACATACAATAGCAACAATTGACTCATAAACTATACACATTCTTTCAAAACCATGTACCATGCCATCTTTCAAAATTTCATTTGTTGGTGCAGTTCCATACTTTGTTTCCTGCAAGTTTTATACCCCACAACAAATCATATATTTAATATAAAATATGTTTTTGTTCTAATAATTATAGACGGAGCTAAGTAAAACAAGATCGATAGATGCTTTTCCACAATTAATTTCTGATATGCCAACATATACTCACAACCCATATTTAACTCAATTTCAATCAATTCGTCTGATGGTTCTTCTTTGAATGTTAGCACCTGTTTGAAGACATTCAATGATGATTTTTGTAAAAAAACTTAAAAAATACAAAAATGAAATCTAGTTAAGTTGTTATAAGGAAGTAACAATTACTCACAAACTTAGAGATCAACCCTTTTCTTCCTTGTCGTCCTGTTTTGTGTGCTGAATGGGTTCCATTTTCTTTTCTTTTCTACAAGAAAATTCTTGAAAATTAATATTTAATGCTAAATTGTTTATTTATTGTACCTAATGATCGAAAGATTCAATGATTACATATTACATTTGAAGCACGTTGTTGTTGAGATGGCTCCTCCTACGATGCAATTTTGTCCATTTCTTTGACCATCTCTTTGTACACCTTTTTGGACATTCCTACTGGCATATTTTTGATATCAGCTTGTTCATCTTTTGAGATTTTCATAATCTTCCTGAAAATGTAACATGACAATAAAATATTTAATTTTTATATTGATATATGAAAAGTAAATATAACAAAAGTGATATTAATAAATAATTCTAGATAAACATTTAAAGGAATATTACTTCTTCTTCTTCTTCTTTTTTTTTTTTTTTTTTTTTTTTTTTTTTCTGAATATGGCTACTTCTATATTGATACAAAATATGATTACAGAGAGGCCGAGGCCTCAGGAGTTCCAACCCATTTCTGCGGCATTCTTACATAACAATGCTGATAATTGACAATCAAAACAAGTTGGAAGCTGGCCATGAGAGCTTTGTAGAACTGTGACCTTATCTGTCTCAAAGAGATGATTGACTTCTATGACTGGAAAGTGAACAGACCTTGACAGAGTGACCGCTATAGAGTTAGCTAGAGTGGCAAGATTCTTACAGTTTCAATCCATGACAAAACCAAAAATAACAGTTCGAAAATCTGTGACCAGTGCTAAAAACAAGATCATAAACCGTATTATGACTCCCACGCAGGGGAGACCGGCCATTTAACAAAAGAGTGACCATAAGAGCTGGAGAACAGTTAAGCAGGAACACCAAACTGAAATTGAACACCTTCAGGCTTACGGAAACCAAAAAACCAGGAACGCTAACCTGGTTAGACTTCATGAGATGAGGGAGGTTATTCCTCAACGATGAGGCAGACAAATTTGTGTGGATCATCATCTTCAGGAGGAGGGCAATCCTTGCGTGCAGATCCGCCTTCATTTGGAGCAGTGGAGCTTGCCTGCAGACCCACATTAGCTTCCGTGCCTGGATTAACATTCTGCTGGATGTCCTTTTGAGAAATGTTGTGCTCGACTTCCTCTTTAGGCTCCAGAGCTGCTTTCAGAGTAGCCAAGACTTGATCCGAGGAGACATGTCCTGAGGAGACTGCCCATAGGTCGATGGTGACAGTGGCTAAGAGGGAGATGTTACTGATATTGCAGGGGAAATGAAGACGAGCATGGTGAGAATGCGCCCTGGAGGAAAAACGAAAATTCCCAGCTGGATTGAACTGATTACGTCCCCTCCCACGACCCCTCCTCGAAGCAGGATAGCGGACAGGTCCAAATTCCGAAGAGTAGGACGAAGAATCTGAAGTGGAGGGGGAGGACCTATGGATTGCACGCCCACTGGAGCCACCTCTCCTATAGCACATTCTCGGGCGAAGTTGAGGCATGGTGTTATGAGCAGGGGGGATGACAAAGTCAGCAAGATGGTGGAAACAGGGGAGAGGAGGACGGACGAAAGTGATTACAGGAAGAGCAATTGGTGAAATGGATACCCGACAATAAGTTAACACAACAGCTTATGCACATCGAGACCCTGTGCTGGTGCATGAGCGATGCTCAGCAGCAGCTAGGGAGCAACAGATGCGGAGGGGGGAAACACAAATGAGTTCGTTTGAGGACGCCATGATTGAAGAAGGAGCGGGCAAACTTTGGGGAGTGGGCTTCATTAACTCGTCAATAAAGATCTGGATGGAAGTATTAAAGAGCTGGAGCATGCGAGGATGGGTGGCGGTGGTGATGAGCCACACGCCAACCCACCTGACCAACTTCATGCCAATAAACACATTACCCACCCGCATCCGGGAATTCCTTCTTTTTTGTTGTTGTACGTTTTTGCGATTAAAATTCTGACATGTCTCATTGACCAATTATCTGGAAACTCTTCCTGTAGTTTAGATAAAATTTGGTTCTTGGAATCATTGGATTGATTTTTGTATTGTAAGTGGAAAGAACGTCTATACATTCATTCCACTAGATCCCTCAAACTTTTGTAAAAGTTTTTCCCCTTTCATTAACATCCAACACCACTCCAAATGAGCTAAGGAGCAATTCATTTTCATTTGCATGTTCTATTTTTTTCCTTTTCTTAGAAAAACATTCCTTTTTTGAGTTGCTGGTCCCTGTAGAACATTAAACAGATGTGAATTAATAGACTATTTGCCACATATTATCTAATAATTTTAATTATATTATTAATGATAATTAAAAAATAAACTCATATTGAATCGATAGTATTTTTTCATTCACCTGATTAATCCTTTTGCAATTTGTCCATTAAGCTTTTACGCTCTTCTGGTACTAGATCAGAAATAATCATATCGAGTTCCGTCATTTTGTGGCTCTGCATGATACACAATAAACAATACATATTAGTTAAACTTACATATAGTTCAAAAATTATATTTTTTATAAAGAATTTACAAAGAACTTGCCTTTTTTGCTTTTCTTGATGTGTTATGAATATTTTTGTTATTTTATCTCTTGTCAGTCATTTCTTTATCAATCTGAAACCTGTACCATATCATTCATTAATATATTTATAAATAAATTCTCAACTTTTCAGGTACAAAATAAATCTCAAGACGTCGATGCACCTTTAATGAGGTACGCACCGCGGCCGGTGCATGGGGGTATTAAAAAAGCATCGAAAAACAGTATAATAGACTGTACGGTGCGTGAGGTATTATAAATGCACCGAAAAAACAATGTAATAGACCTTATGGTGCTATCCTTGTAAAATGGAGCACTGGTGCCCTATTTTAGATATGACACACAGATTTAGAAAAATTGTTTTCAATTTTTTTATTACACAGTACTTGCATGGTGTGCTATATAATATAGCCACCGGTGCGCTAGGGTATGCAAGGCGCATCGATAAAGAAAAATCCATTCTTTCCAAAAATTCACGCAATGGCTGAATGGATTGGGATCTGACTATGCAAGTTGTCCCGTGGGTTGGATGTCAATCTAAAATGAAAAACTCTAATTCTGAAATCACAGAAATAGAGAGAAGAAAGGGAAAAAACAAAAAAATGAATGGTTTAGTGTAAAAATGGATAAAGCTACAGAAAAAGTAAAAAACAATAATCAAATTTAATCACGAGATGGTTTGAAATTCTATGATACAGGGTTTGAATCACCAGAGGTTTGGTTTCTAATTGTCTAAATACTTCTGTTCGAACGTATGTCGCTACTCCATAGTGCCCTCGTGCTCTCTTGCTCCAGGTCTATCTCCTGCAAATATCTGGCTGAAAATTTTAGCAAAAATAGTGAAATAATGAAAAGTGTTTAGTATTTAAAGAATTATTTTAAGAAATTAGATTTTCGAAAATATTTTGCCACCCATTTTTCAAATTGCCGCTTTTTTTTTCACTTAAAGAAAATAGAGTAGTGCTTTTTTATTTGTGTTTATTTGTGACCGGTGCAGAAGAGTTGTGAAGCACTGGTGCGTCTGAGTAATACAACGCAGCGGTGCATGTTATGATGATAAGCACACCAGACTGTATACAATATTTTTTTTTTGTATGTCAGATCATAATAAAATAATGATAATTCTAAAGTACATGAATTTATTTTCATTATTTTCTAAATATTATTATGTTACAAAAATTCATATTATTGTAGATTTGTTATTTTACAATTATTTGCAAATTTGCAATTTTAAATATTTTAATAAAATCCTTTTACATTAATACAATTAAAATTTTCACATTAATACAATTAAAAATTTTCAAATATTTTACATATAATTACAATTAAAATTAGAATTAGAATTATAATTAGAATTTTAATTTTACATACAATTACATTTACAATTTTACATAGAATTACATTAACTATTACAATTAAAATTTTACAAATATTTTACATACAATTACAATTAAAATTACAATTACAATTTTAGAATTTTACATACAATTATAATTTTACAATTTTTCATATATATAATTACAATTAAAATTTTACATTAAATATTTTACATACAATTACAGTTAAAATTACAAATACAAATACAAATACAATTTTACGTACAATTAAAATTAAAATTTCAATTACAATCACGACATAATATTCAATAAATATCATGGTCATTTAATATTAAATTAATTAATAAACATCATCACGATCATGATAACCATCGTACAAACATCATATTCGACTAAAATACACATTCAAACATGAAATTAACATTATATATTAACATCATCACATCACAAACATCAAATATACATCTCATTTCAAATAACTCATGCTATCACATATACACATCTATTTGCAAGTTAAACATTAAATGAACATATCCAACATGACCTAAAAATATGCACATCATAATGATCACCAACATGCAAATTAAGTACAATTGCAACATGAAAATAAAATACATGGACCATATATATATATATATATATATATATATATATATATATATATATATATATATATATATATATAACTGAATAATTTTAAAAATATACAACTGTAATATAAATGTCATGGATTAGCTGGTGGTAGTACTACAACATCAATAGAAGTACAAGTGGAGGCCTACTCAGTAAATTGTGCAGCCTCGACGATCAATGGTCGAGCCTGCTCATGATCATGACTAGTACTGATGGATGCATCAGCTGGTGGTAGTACAACATCAATATAAGCAGTAGTGGTGGAGACCTGCTCAGTCAATAGTGCAGCCTCGACGGTCGATGGTCCAGCCTACTCATGATCATCAATAGTATTGATGGATCTGTAGGCTGCTGACTGGACGTGGCTGATGGTCCAGCCTCATCTCCATGATGACTGCTAGATGTTGCTAGTG
Source organism: Pinus albicaulis (assembly GCA_034641835.2). Taxonomy (NCBI): domain Eukaryota; kingdom Viridiplantae; phylum Streptophyta; class Pinopsida; order Pinales; family Pinaceae; genus Pinus; species Pinus albicaulis. Next base: position 629,046,512 of record CM076570.1, read on the forward strand.
GAGCCTCATGCTCATCAGGCACAGCGCGAGGTGAATGATCATGAGATGATGAGCTACTTCTCACGGACTGTCCATCACGTGCCGTGACTCAACTACGCCTATAATGTGCAACAATCCTCCTCAATCGTGTAACAGCTATCGTAGCTCCTACGACATGCCGCATCAGGCTGTACATGTCACGTGGCATGCCTCTCCACATCCATAATAGCCTATCATTGGCCTGTATGTCTATGTAATGAGCGGGCCTGATGCCCGCGTCAACAATCAATGCACTGAGTTGGTTGCCCAACTCCATCCTATATCTAGTCTCAGGTCGACCACGCCTAGTAAAATTCGGTACCGGTGCACCAGTAGGAGGATGTCTCTCTACACTGGCCTCATCCTGATCATAATCCTCGACATCGGCCATGTCCTGATCGTCATTAGGATCCACAACTGGATCACGTGGTGGTTTCGACATCTCCTCTCCATCAAAAGAGACAATGTCTGCAAAATATATACAAGTACACAACAATAATTAGAAAATTTCATTTCACAATTTAATAAAAACAAGTTAAAGAACATGTTAGAATAAATATAAATAAAACAATAATATTACCTCTATCATCTGGTGGATCATCATCTGTGAAGAGGATGTTGGCACACCCTCGCCAATCTAATCCAACATAAGGACATGGGACCATAATGAATGGATGTAGCTGATCATCAACAATGGCTGGTAAGTACAGTGCATCATGCGATATCCTGGCTGGAAACATAATATCTCCCCTCTTGGGCATCATATGCCCCCACATGTGCATCCGGGGCTCCAACATCGGTTTATGAGGCTGTTGAACAAAACTAGGCCTTATCTTTGGAAACCTCTCAAAAAATAAACAAAACAAATCTGAAGAAAAATAGAAGCTGACCCTCCCTTATGCATGAGCACGATATCTATCTAAGGCCATACAAAACTGCCACAAAAAAATGGTAGACCACTTGATAAGTCATGGATCCTATACTAAAGAATCAACATAATATAAAAGTAAGCAACTAATGCATTGACCGTCATTGGTGTAGTGCGAAATGGTCGAAATGATAAGTGAGAGGCACTGCACCTCCTATCTACCAAATGCACCTATACGTAACTAACCTCCAGGTACCTGAAACTCTGAAGGAGACAATACATGTGCTCCAATGTATCTTTGGGAGTAAACTAACTGACTCCCTACTATAGAACCAACTAGAACCTCTGGGAATGAGGGAAAATCCACCACTCTCCTAGATAGTCCTGTAATAAAATAAATATCCTCCTCAGTGGGTGTGTACCACTGGTTAGGACCAACCTGGAAAGCCTGTCGGTGGGAATTCCACCTGTGGATAAGATATCTCAAAAAAACACTATGGGCCTTTAGGGAAGTAGCCTCCTCATAGAACTTGAGGAGGCCTACCTGCCTTAGGATCCCCTGGGTATCTGCTGTAATAGGGCGAGGGTATGCATCTCTTTCCCTCTCTCATGCCTTCCATTGGCGAATCATGTCATACTGTTCTGCCTATTGTTGCTGTTGTTCCTCCTTTCTCTCTGAATCATTGACATATTAAATAATTTTTTTTATTAAAACAAACATGTATTTAGGAATATACATATATATTTAAAAAAAAAAAATAGACCAGTCGGTGCGCCATAAAAATAGTCATGCACCGGTTCTGGTGCAGCTTGTGTTTGTAACGCACCAGTGGTGGTGCCCCAAATGAAATACAACGCACTGGCCTTGGTGCTGCTGAAATTTTTTCAAGCATCGTTGACTATATCTGATGTCAGAATAGTGGTGCGCTGACTAAAATATATGCCCCGGAGCGTATAGTCGTGTCAGCGCACCAACTTTCTGACAAATACATAGTCAATGGTGCGGTCTTTTACCCGGCCGCAACGTTGACCCTTTCAGAATGTTGAATGCGGTGCGCTGACAGACTCTAGGGAAGATAATTCCGTCAATGCACTGCACTGCTATTCCCATGGTCAACGGTGCGCCTGGCTAAATGAGAGCACCACATTTTATTTTTTTAATTTAAAATAATGTAGGGCACCTTTCAGTACCACCCCGAAAATAGTGCGGATACCATTAGCATCAGTGGCGGTGTGGCCTGTAAATTTGATAGGAAGCATCGCTATCCAGTGCGAGACGAACGGTTCGGGCGCACTGCGCGACAATTTTTTTTTATTTTTTAGTGGTTATTTTTAAGGTTATTTCAAATTCTAATCCGCTAAAAAGCTTAATTATGGAAAACTAGAAAAATACCTATACATTTCGCCGTCGAGGAGGCATATTGGCTATAGAATTTGCAAAAGAAAATTTGCCCACCATTTTTCAAAATGCAAGCTGGAGATTGGTGGCCAATGCAAAGCAGCAATGCGTGCAATGGGTGCAATGGGAGCACCGATTTCAGGCGACTCAGAGAAGGGGAAATGGCACTGGTGTTTGAGAGCTTTGGAGCACTAAGGAAAGTGAAAAATGCGGTTTTTTGGCAATAATTTTTTTTATATTTAACCTTGTTCCAGTGCACGGGGTTTTATAGGCACACCAGTACGCTTACTTACAACCATACCGGGCGGTTTCAAATTTGGCACATTGTTTATGATGCACCAGGGTGGTTCCCTAACACCACACCGGGATGTTTCAGTTTTGGCGCGATGTTTTGATGATGCACGGGGGCAGAATATTCGTAAAGCACCGGTGCGAAATAGTCGTAAAGCACTGGTTTTTTGGTCATAATTTTTTTTTATTTAACGGTATACCAGTGCGTGCATTTTATAGGTGCACTAGTTCTCTTGGATAAGAACGCATCGGCACATTTCTATTTTGGCGGTGTTTTATGATGCATCGGCACGGAAGATTTGTGAAGCACTGGTGTGTTACCGTAATAGGATGCCCCGGGAGGGTGTGTATGATGCACACGGTGTCTGCTGTGCCAATGTTTTATGTGCACTATGATTTCTATTGTAGAGCGCACCGGTAATTGAGAGCTGATTAGGAGCACTGAAAAAATGAAAAATTCAAGTTTTTTGCCGCAATTTTTTTCTTTATTTTACCCTTTTCCGGTGCACGTGGTTTATAGGCACACCAATTCTATTTCTTACGAACACACATGTCGGTTATTCTTTTGGTGTGTTGTTTTATAATACACCGGTGGGTTTCTTATTACCGCAATGGGCAGTTTCAGTTTTGGCGCGGTTTTTTATAGTCCACCAGCGCAGAAGAGTTGTGAAGCACCGGTGCTCTACAATAATATGACACACCGAGTGGGTGTGTATGAAATGCACAGTGTCCGGTGTGCCAATGTTTTGTGCGCATCGGTGATTTCGAGTTTCAAGAGCACCAGTGTGATGTTTAATGATAATTACACTGAGTAGAAAACATCTACAAAACCCTTCGTCTGCCAACCTCCTCTAGTAACCTCTGCTAGAAACAGATGTATGGGTTATTTTTCTGTGGGGTTCCTCAAAAAAATTTGCTAGAGGGTCTTTTCCTTGTAGTGAATGCTTTGGAGAGGGAGGCTTTTAGAAGTGCGATGGCATAATTGCGATGGAGGGATGGAAGTGTGATATGAAATATGCAATATCGCAATCGCAATATCGCAAAGTTGGAGGAGTAGCAGAAGTGATGTTCGAGAGCGGTAGCGAAATGCGAAATGTGATGGGGATAAAAATGCGAAATGAGATAAGTCAAATGACGTGGTGGTAGGAAAGGTGGTAGAGTGCTTTAATCATATCGCTATCGGCATTGGGAGTGGGGAAACATTAATGGAGAGCAAATGGATATTGCGAAATGTGATTGCGAAAAGGGATTGCAGTAAGTCTTAAATGAAAAACGAAAAAGTTTGCGAAATCCGATTGCGATGGGATAAAGACTGTAAAATGAGAAATGCGACGGGATGACGTGGCAGTAGGGCCAGTGGCAGAGTATGACAACAATATCGCAATCAGCGTTTGGAGCGGTAAGTGTTAATAGGAACCGAATGAAGAATGTGATTTGTGATGCAGCAGAGTATGGAGAATTATCGCAATCAACATTTGGAGCGGTAAGTGTTTTAAAGGAAAAAAGGAAAAGCTTGTGAAGTGAAAAGTGCGATGGGTGACATGGCAGAGTGCTATAGTAATATTGCAATTGGGGTTTAGAGGCGGAAGTATTAACGAAAACAGATAGAAAAATGCGATTTGCGATGAGCGAAGTTCGACAGTAGGAGTTTTGAGGAGCAAAGGCGGAGGTCCAACTTTGATGGTTTTTGTGAATAAAAAGGGTGTGACAGCTGATAAGAAGAGAAAAAGGAGGGAAATGGAGACACAAAAGCAAGGTTTAGAAGCGTAACACAGGGATGGAGAGGAATTGGAAAATGATTGGAGCGACTGAAGGAACCTCTCTAGAACTTTTGATACTTATTACTACAAACAACCATGTTGATCCATGTGCTAAAAGTAGATGAATGTGCGATAATACAATGAAAGAAAGACTCATACTGGTAATGCAATTTCTTCCCTAAACTCAAAAATAGTGAACATAAATCAAATTTTGGGTCTGTGGGAAGGTTCACCCTCTTCGAGCTCTATTGACAGAGATGAGAAGGGAGGTCTTGATCCACAAATTTTAGATTTTTCTCCTCTATTCTATTACTTATAAGCAAATGAAAACTAAAATAGCACACTGAAAAAAAAACTAAACAACAATGAAACCATCAGAAGCAAATATACTGACATCAAGCAAAGAACAAGTACAACAGAGAGGCTGAGGCACATGGATTGGGCCCTAACCCACATGCCTAGCTCTCTGAAACTTAAATAAGTAAAATGAAATCAGTCTTCTCATTTCATGAAATAATAGTCTCATACAATTCTCAAAGTTTAATTTCTGAGTACAATAATCAAAAGCTCAATAGCTTGTAGCAGATTTCCCAATATAATCCTATCCTTCCGAGCTCTAGCTCTAATCTATTTATTCTACAGGGCATCTACTAAAAAATCCCTTGAAAATAGTGATTGAGTCCATTTAACTCCAAGTAAACATAGATTGAGTGCACTTTGGTCTTTGAGTTGCTTGGCTGCCTCTGGAATTCTAATTGTTGGAGAGAATCCTTTAGGATCCTTTGGCTGCCTTCGAGAGTTAAGGAGGGTGGAAAATCCTCCTATAATTTCTCCTTGTTGTCTCCTTCAATTCTTTATGATAAAATATTCAAAAATAATTCCAATTACTGATGATTTTCTGCACTCAACCTCATATTAGGAACTCAGAGTATGTTAGCCTTAATCACCATCTATAATAGCATCATAAAACAAAATAAAAATAAAAATGCAAGAAAAAGAGATTTAACAAGGAAAAAAGGTGACCACTAACCCCTCCAAATATGTCTAATGATGGAGCTCATCACCCCTAACATCTACTTGCCTGCTATCCAATTTTCACAAGTATACTAGGGAAAGCCATGTTTATCAATTCAGCATAGGATGTATACTCTTCATTAGCTACAAGAAGGAAGGCTAAAAGAAAAATGAAATTTTCTCTTCACGAGAGTCGTATCAAGAGGTTGTTTGATAATAATTATGCAGGGAAGAATAAATTTAGAGTGGGTGACTTAGTCTTGAAGTGGTATAAAGCCCACAAGGACAAAGGAAAACACAGTAAGTTTCAATCCCTGTGGATTGGACTGTTCATCATTCATGGAAAACTTGGACAAAACAAATATCGTTTGCAATCAATAGATGGGAAGAATTAATCTCTCCCCGCTAATGGACAAGATTTAAAACATTATTTTCATTGATGATATGGTGGATATGCCCCACGCTATGTACATAGTATTTTGTTGTTTTTTTGGTTTATTATTTTGTTGTGGTTGAATTGAAAAGAGTCTTATGAAACTACAACATTTGGCTAACCTTTGGTCCTTCTTCCTTGTGTTGGTTACATATTTTGGTCGATGAAGTTCCGATGGAACATATGATTTTTCTGTGATGAGAGTTTTGATCAAACCATGAACCTGTGTCTATTTAGGAAACCTTAAGCCTACACTCGGTTCTTTATGTTTCGTCTTTCACTGTTATCCAATTAGTAGAAAAGGATAAGGGGATAAATATAAATGGGAAAACCTAAAATCAAATTTATCTATATGCTTCTTTGAAGGAACAAAATCTCCTTCTCTCAATAAGTCGGGATCCCTCTTCCGTCCCATAGAATGAATAAGTGCCAATGCACAATCCTGTTAAAAATAAATAAATAAAGGTGAAATAAGAGAAAGGATTCCTGCACAGAGAGGTGAAGAAAGAAAATTCCTCGAGGCACTGACCATGATCACTAGAAGAAGAGAAATGTTTGAGTTCTTGTAGTGAATCCACTGGGGTACCCTTAAGGCGTGCTGGTAGTAGAGAAACACTAGAGATGAAAATTTACACTCTCAAAATCTAAAGCTCACGAACTTTGCTACCCTTTCCAATTCAAAACATTGAGATATTTCTAAGTCTTATTTTGTGTTCAAAATATAAGGTACAAAGGGGACCATTTTTAATCACGAGTTAAGTGGGGAGACCAAATTAATCTACATGATGAATCAATACTCCTCGAAGAGCCAAGACCCTGCACAGAAGAGTTAACCAAGACAAAGAAGCTGGATTTCTACTACTGTGTTGCCAAGTGTTGTCACTGCTACAACACCCTCCAAAATTTTGGCCTACGCTTAATTTTAGAGCCTTCCTTGGTCTTTTAAATTATCATCACAAACATTGAAACTCATCCCATGTGTTTTCTTTAAGTGTTCCAGTGCCTTTTGCAAGAAAGGAAAAATGCCATATTTTCACATGTTAGTTGTTGCACAATATATATAATCTTGTTTTGGTGGTTTCAAGGGGTTAAATTTGTATAAATGAGTTGATATGACCATGTAAACATATGTCACACTCATTTCAAAATTTTTAAGTGTTGTCGCACACGTGTTTTCACAGTCATCTCAAAGTGTATCTTTAGTGTCGAACTTGTCGTAAGTTGTTGCAACATTGTTGCATTGAGGGAAATGCATTTATCATGTGTCTTGGATGATCTATGTGGTTGTAAAATCAAGTATTATAAGCGTGTGATCACATTTGAAGTCTTATAATTTTTCACATCAGCCTCACCAATCCCACACTTAGTCAATTTATGAAAACTTTCTGATCAAACAACTTGGTCTCATCCGGGCTTCCTAAACTACGCATTTCATAGTATCATACCTCTAGGCGCGACCCTACCTCTTGAGGCTATGAAATGCACAATTCTTGCCTCCCATGACTGCTACACTATGCAATTCCAGTGCTCAAGACCAGACCTTGGCCTCCAGAATTGTGTAATCCACCCTCCATCCTGACCTCAACTGAACATTGCACAATCTCTAGCCTCAAGATCAACCCTTGAGCTCCTAAGATGTGTAATTATGAAATTTCCCTGCCTCCTCTACCTCCTAGAACTGCACAATATGTTGAACCAGTGCCTATGTCCTTAGCTTGTCACATTGGTCTCCAATATTACACAATTGTATTCCTCAGTCCAGCCTGGAATGTGCATTGCATAGTCTCAAGGCTCAATCTTCACCTATGACTTCCTGACCTACATAATTGCACAGTCATTGAGCCTCTCTCCCAGCCTATCACCCGGTTTTAGCTCAATCAATGGATCAACATGCACTATCTTAGACTAGGGGTTTATCAGACTGATGTTGTCTCATCATGAGTGAATTGAGATGTAGGTACCTTATCATACCATGGCAAGATGATGAAGAAGAGAAGCATGCTAAAATAAATATTCCTAGTTGATTATGTAAGTTGATCAACAAAGAGAAAGCAAAGGGACACCAGTTTGTAACCACAACTCAAGACTTGACATCATTGAAGACTCCTTACCACTAAGCCATACGAAGGTGAATAGAAGAGCATTCTCAAGTAGAAACATAGCAAGCAATAGAAAGAGTGGCTTGACAGTGCCACATCATCAAGAAGTCCATGTTAGCAGTGACATGTCATATCATGTCATGAGTTGTCACATGCCACACCATTATGGTGGATTATTTAATTTAAATTTCGAAAATGTATTGTAAAGTGGAGATCCAAAGGACATGTATAGAATATGAAGACTCATGTAAAGTTGAAAAGTCATAGGAAGTCAAACTATCATGAGGGTTGTTGAAGAGTCTATAGGAAGGTTAAGAATCACCTCCTCATTAGTTATATATACACCCTCATTATATAAGCAAGGAAATTTTCACCTTGGCTCCTCTTGCAAGGTATTAGAGATATAAGTTAGTTCTTTTGAGGAGCAAGGAGTGGCTCCAACACTCCACTATTGGAGCTAGTGGTGTTCATTATATACATGTGTATTAGAATTTTTACTTAATAACAGAAGCCTCATGTCCAACATGTTCTTCATGCATGGATTATGAATATTTGTAAGACTATTCTATGGATGTTTGTAATTCATGTTTCCTTCCATATTTTCTAAATTAGTTGAACTATTTAATCTAATTTAGTACTTATATTATTGAGAATGTGCTATAACGATTGTTATTGTTGTCACATCCTTGTGGAATATTTCCTTGCATGCTAGAAAAATATTTCTCGTTGATTGGTTGTAATGACCGTCACATATTCTATGGACTATTCTAGTGGATGTTGGATGAATCCTTCTTGGTTGCATGTGTCTCTACTAGGATGTACTATTACCTCTATCTTAGAGGGTCACTTTATTCTCTCGCTCCACAATAGAAGAACCTTGACACACCTACAACTGAACACTCACCAGGCACACTTACTTGCTTTCAAAGGTACAATCACACTCCTCTCTCTTGTTGATAGTTAGAGCCAAGGAAAATATTTAAGAATTTGGCAATCAGGACATATTCTAGATGGGGCTTCTATCCCAAATAGTGTGAGGCCTAATTGGGACCACATATTAGGGAGACCCCTTGAATTTTGGTGGGTCCAACACCATCAACACCACATGACCTAGAGAAGGAATATGGTCATGAGCAACCACACCCTCGAATGTTTCCTTCACACCTTTGTCACCCTACATTTCCCCTGCATGTCACCCTCTAGTCTTATGGCCCTAAACCACACCTTGATTGACAAATTTAAAATTGCATCACTGAACATACCCCAAACCACATAAACCATCTCCTTGACTCCAAAAACATGTAGGGAGTCGATGAAGCTTTCAAACTACAAAACTAAAAAATATGGGTGTCTCTAGTCTCAACACAACTCTATTCCAAATCCAAGTTGTCACCACCACCAAATTATATTCACCTCCCCCAATATACATCATCCTTTAATAGACAAGAGAAGAAAACCATACAACATATATAGAAATATAGGATCTCCAATCACCCACCAAATTCCCTAGTGCTACTAGGATTGAAAAATATACTACAATTGAAACTAAAAACTAGAGGGCCCAGGTTTAACTCCACAAGACATGGAAAAAAAAGGAATCAAGTGAAATTGAAAGGTACCACCCTAGAATAATGAAAATCTTGACGATTTGAAAATAAAATAACTGAACTAGAAGACTTACCAAATTATTTGAAGAAGAACCTCGACACGAGAGTATTCCACTAGTTGACCAATTCTAAGAATGACTCTTCATTTCCAAACCAAGATAGTTTCTAGACGAGCCTCGATGAGACTTCGCACCAAGATCCCACACTATATGTATTTAGACACCCAAAAATCCGCAGAAGAAGCCACACCCACTTGCAAGATTCTTTGACGTAGAAAGCACAAACCAAATGAGCATGCACATGTTGGAAGTCTATGAAAAATTGTCTTGAACTCCACCACCCTCACGATGTTCCATAACCAGACTTGCGAATAACAAAATTAAGTTCACTATCCCATTTATTACCATTTCACACTACATATAGAACGTTCTAGGATTCATAAACCACCTGTCTCCAACACTCCACATGTTTCACTGGTCAATCATATGGGAGGGTATAATTCCCCACCTTCGTCATCCATATTGTTAGTGCTAGTTTTTATATCCTTCCACCAGTGATAAAATAGACCCTTATCATGTCATATTAGGGTCCAATTGTAAAATTTTGTCATTCCATTAGGTCATCATGGAAAAATTTGGTCACTGGATGTAGATCTAGGTTTGATCTCACTCCTTTCAAAATTTTACTACTTGCTGGCTCATTTCACTGCTTTACGCAGTGTACCATCAGTCATGAGTTGTCATCATCATTTCGGTCATTTTCATCATGGTTTCATTCAATCAGAATCTCTATTAGGCTTTAGGGTTTCCAAGGTCATCAAATGACCATTGCATGCATAAAATCCACCAAATGAAGGAGTGACAATAAATAATTTTCATCAGTAAGTTTGAGTTGTAAATTTGATTTCAGAGAAAAATGTATTTTCATGTTCCTAATTTGTAATAATTTCTCATAGTTCCAAGTAGCTATACACTCAAAGTTCCATCAGCAAAAGAGCGAAGTTCCAAAAGCCAATCAATGTTCCTAAGCCATAAAAATATGAAGTTCAAAGATTAAATTCAGAAGTTAAAGGTAAAGAAGCAATGTAAAATTAATTTCAAGAAAGGAAATGTGGGTCCCAGTTTTTTTAATGATATTTCTTCAAGTATAAAAGGCCCCAAAGATCAAAAAGTTATTTGTTTTCATGCTAAAGCATCGAGCTCTCCAAGTTCCCCAAGCAAAAAATCATTTTTTCTTTAGAAAACCAAGTTCTTGCACTTTCGCTACGCTTTTTACAAAGGCATTGTGCTTTTTTCAGGAGGGATCCTGCGCTTTTCAGAAGCACCTTGTGATTTTCGCATGGCTTGGCTGCATTTTTCCTTAGTTCGCTACGCTTTTTTCAGAGGAGAGCCATGGTCTCAAAACTTCTCTCCAAGGGTTTTAAGCACAAGTTCAGGGTTTCAAAACTTTTTTCCAAGTAAGTTGCACCTCCTAAGCTCCTCCTTTTAGCTTGTGGTCTTAAGTTCATGGTGCAAATCCTCATTTCCCTCTATTTCATGTTCTAAGTAATGAAACCATAGTTTCACAATTTACAAGCTTAATTAGTTTTCCTTGGACCCGATTTACCTTCCTTAGACCCTAACTCACTCCCCACTATCCTTACATCCCCTCATTTACCATTCCCAAGCTCTATTCCCTAAAACCCTACCCCTAAGCTCTGCTTTCCTAGGCAGCTAGATATCTCCCTGTATTAGAAATTTCCTACCCTATTTCCCTTAACATTTCAACCCCCCATCACTTCCCTAAGATTCATGACCCCCTTACACACTTCCCCAAATTTTTCCTCACTCATCCCAACCCCCTAACCCTACAATCCTACACCCTTTCCCTTCCCCTTATTCCCTAGAGTTTCAAGACAAAAATGAACATAATGGAGGAGGATAGAAACATCATGGAGGTGGAAAGAAATACCATAGAACAAGAGAAGAAAACATATAATAAAGGAGGGAGAATATTGAGATTAGAGCCATCAGACACTAAGGAATTAATGGCATCACCCTTGGCAGTGAAATGTGTTCAACATGTAGGTTGCTTTGAATTTTGTGAGATGGTACAAAGAGTGCAAAGCCATCCTACTTTGACCATGGTTTTCATCAGAAACCTCCAAAAATACCAAGTGACTATAACAGGGGCAACTTTCACCATTTATACAGATATCATTGCAACAGCAACATGGATACCCAATGTGGGTGAAAAATGGTTCAAAAATAAAGATTTAGATGCCCAATTGTATGAACCTTACCTCAAGGAACCTTACAAAGATAAAATTAAAAAGGTCTTTCCTTTTGGTTAGTTGTTGAATATATTTGTCCCCATGATGAAAATAATCATGAAATATTTCACTTGTGAGGGGATATTCTCCAGGTTATACAACTATCACATCAGGTTTCTCATGCATTTCACTAGGGTGAAATTGCTCAACCTTCTCTACTACTTGTACGTAAGCATTGACAAGATGGCATACATAGTGAAAAACAGAGAGTATGAGCTTAAAATGAACAACCTCTTTCATCATTCCCTGATTAAAATAATTGTCCTTCACCCCCTCAATCAGCTGAACATTGCATGAGAGACTTTCATTGAGGCAGATGTTTTCACTACACCACCAAATAAGCCTGCTAGATCTATTCCACCACCAACATCAGTTCCTCACAAGAAAGCTAGGTTATTTCACAACCCACAGAAGTATGTTGGTGGGAAAAATGTAATGATCAAGTCCACAGAAGTATGCCTCTCATTCTCTCTTGGGGTATATGGCTCGCCAAAAATAAAAGTGTGTTCAATGAGATTTCTACTCTTCCTGATCATGTGGTGGTTGAGTGCGCGGTCATTATATCCACTTTGCCCCCTGTAAACTTCCCTAACTTCCCTCGGTGGGTTCAACTTGAACATATTGATCATTCGATCCCTTGGGCATACTTTGATGGGGCGATGACCCACGACTCCTGTGGTGCTGGGATGATTATCCACAGGAACCATAATTTTTCTTTGACTGCTGCGGTGGGTCTTGGTGGAGGCTAGAACAATTTTGCTGAACTACAAACATTAAAACTCCTCCTTTACTGGCTCATTCATATGGGCATTAAGACGATTCAAATCTTTGGGGATTCACTGAATGTTATAAACTGGTTTAACAACTCTCAGAGATGTTTGAAAATTTTATTTCTTTCTATACTTGAAGAAATACAAACTCTAAAATCTCATTTCATTTTGATTTCTGTATGCCATATCTATAGGGAACAGAATGGGACGACTGACAACTTGTCTAAGATTCGTCTACAACTTGATTCGGGCTCATGGAATATAGAGGAGAAATATGGTCTAGTTGTTCGCGTGTCAAACACCAAACCATACTGATTGATGTTGTCTTTCATGCACTTGTCTTTATGTTTTTTCTCTAGCCATGATAAATCTCCTGGAGGTTTTTGTATTATAACTTCTGTAAACAAACTATAAAAATGCATGTATATTTTTACTTGTGTATATCTATCCTCCTGATATGGGACTTTATTTTGGGCTGTTTTCTCTTCTGAGAGGCCCTTTTGACATATATGTAGGGTGTTTCTCCATTCTTGGAGGCCCTTCTAGTTATATTTTGGTAGATATGTGGCTTCTATGATATTCATTGCCTTATTGTCCTCTCTTTTTCTTTGGGAGGTTCCTTTTGTGCAGCTACTGGTCTCATTTTCCTTTGTCCTTTCTGGAGGAGTTATTTCTGCCTCGACCCTACTTTTCATAGGGCGATGCTCTCATATGGAATGCTGTAGCATTTATGATGTAAATTTTTGTGATATATTATAAAAAGTTTGATTTTTTCTATAGAAAAAAAAAATTTCCAAATTCAACTTTCATGTTCAATAATATAGTCACTTATCACTTGCAAACTAATCAACTGGTCAAAAATACAAAATACAAATCTCCCAAACTACAAGTTTTTAACAGTTAAAAAGAGGAATTTAAAAATCACCCAAATTAAGTTAACTTTGTAAAATTATATGTAGGCCTTGAAGCTATTCGGTTCTAAGTTTGTTGTGTGCTTTCTTATCACAAACATCTACACATTGTCAAATGGTTGACTCCATTATCCATAAAATGTACAGTTTTATAAAACAATTGTGGTGGTGGAGATTCATTTTTAATTAAATTTTAAAAATAACACTCTTGTGTATACTCCAATTTCAAAGTTTTTATTAAAATTTTCTATATTATATTTTAAAGTTTTCTTTTAAATTTAAAATAAAAAATTATTATAATTTTGTTTTTCTTTTTTTTCATCTTTTTTTTTTACTCCATCTTCATCAACATGTCCAGATACATCACCCCAATCGGGCAAGGGAATCTGCCTCATCACCGTTTAACCAAGACCCTACATACCATTTCTATGAAAGTTTCATTTTTTAATATTATATATCTAAAATTTGTAATAAAATTTATATAATTAATAAAGTTTATTTATAACTTACAATTAAATCAAATTTATATAAAATTTCAAATATGTTATTAATTTGAATTCAAATATTATATATGAAAAATTGTATATACTCTAAATAAAATCTGCTTTTGTATCTTATCTTTTTTTGTAAATTAAGTGGGTCTATTCACATTCATTAGAAAAACATAGATTACATCACAGGCCTTGTGAGGCGAAAACGCTGATAAGCGAGAAGATGTTGAAGTTCAGCTGACTGACGCACTTGAGTCTCGCCCTCTGGGAGAGGGAATATAGAGAGAGGCACAAATGGGAGAGTATTGCTAACAAAACCATCTAAATATAATACATTGCAGATATGGAAAAAATGCCTGAAGGCCTCGAACACATGTAGTCGAACATAGAGTCAAAAAGAGGGTAAACCCGATGAGCAGGAGAATTAGAGGCCCAGAGAATGTTGTGCCTCTACATCTTCATTTAGGGAATCATCCACACTGATAGGCCTGTCCAGAGTCCCCTCGTTAGAGAAGAATATTTGGCGTCGGTGAGTTGAGGGACTAGCACCCAAGCAATCTGGACTGGAGGGGCGCTCAACAGTGGGAACACCTTCTTCGACCTTGGGGCTATGATGGAGGTGCAAAGCTGAATGACTTTTCAAATGGCATAGTGAGGGGAGCTTCTATCAATGAAGATCATATGGTGCACTTCTCTCACATACATGACAAATTTCTTTGTCAAGGAGTCAATTTTCCATTCTAGAGCTTTTTTGTTGTCATTCTGTTCCTGGAGGGCGATGGCCAGAAGAGTATTGGTATGTCAATGCAAATCAATGGCCCTGCTGTATAGGTTCTCCCGAGGTCTGGTTAGACCAGGATTTAGGATCTAGCTGAGTGAAGCATCAATCGCCTCTGAAGGCTTTTCTCTACGGAGGATGTGGGATGTGTTCTCCAGGTCGGTGATACGCCTCTGCATATCCTGGCTGGTGGTGAGAACATAGGTGCTATCATGTTTTTTGGTTGCGGTCTCAGCATGAGTAATAGGAGGGCGAGAAGAGTTATCCCAGTAAGTATGGTGTCCACAGCGGTCAGGGGGGGCGGAGCGGGTGAGAGTGACGGGGGGCCATGGAGGCTGAGAAAGGTGGAGTAGTGGAGGGGGAGATGTGGGGATGAACAGGGAAATAGCAATGAAACAACTTCTAGGAAGATGAGTGAAAACAGGCTTCACAGGAGGAGCAGACAGGAATGAGGAATGGACGAGGAGGAAGGAGATAGTAAAGGCGGGGGAGGGGTGAGGTTGCCAGGGTGAGCCTCTGGGAAGCGTGCTAAATGGGCTGCTCATACCATGTGAGAAATTAATACAGAGAGTGTGTGTGTACTGTTGAGAGCATGTCACTGGAGTACCGTAGGAGGGATCAATCGTGCGAAGGGAAGCGAGTGGGCGGTTCATGATTACATAATTGATTGGGAGGGGGGATCAAGGTAGAGGTCGGATCAACCTGTTATGAGTCCGGGACACTGATGCAGAGGCACTCAGTTTTTAGAGATGGCATTGTGATGGATTCCCAGTCTGTTGAAACGATTCTATTGGAGTCGCTGATGCTAGTGTTTGCCATGAAGTCCGTGAGCTTGTTGGCCTTTTGCCTAACTACCGAGAAGGATATGCCTTTGGCGTTTTCTATACTGTACTTAATTTTTTGCAAGATTTTTTTTTATGCGCCAACAGTCAGAGACTTGATGAACGCTGCGGCCCTGTTGGATTTTTCGGTAGTCTTGGGTAGTAATGGTAGAATATCCTTCTACCAGGAGGGGTCAGAAGTTGTGATGTTTGGCGATGTTGAGCCCATGAACCAGAGCCTAAATTTCAGCGGTGTTGTTGGTGGTATAGCCAATGTTCCCCTAGTAGATCTAGAGAATTTTGCCTTCATGGTTGCGGAAGACACCTCCAAAGCCCACATTTCCAAGATTATCCTTAGAAACTCCGTCATAGTTGAGTTTAATAAATTTGGGATCGGGAGGGTGCCATACTGGCTCTGGCAAGGAGGCAAGAGAGGCATAGGGGTAAGAGGGATGGAAGAGGGGAGAGAGGTTAAGAAGGGAGAGAATATGACATTCCTCCCTAGTGGGGGGGAGGAGCGGTCTGGGACTTTGGTTATGGAGACAGATTCATGTAGGGTCTGCTTGATGGTGTGTAGAATCTGTTCTTCTTTGTTTGCCAGGTTTTTGAAGACATGAGAACTCCTTTCTTTCCAGAGAGCCCAACATATGATGTTAGGAAGGAGGTTCTAGGCCAGGTTGATGAGGGGGTAGGAAGAGAAGGAGGTACGCCAGAGGTCAAGGGAGATGACGATGGAGGAGGGATCGCGATCAGAGGCTTTGAAGACAAAGGAAAGCTAGTTCCAAATGTTGGATGAAAATTGGAAATCATTGAGCAGGTGATTGGCTGTTTCAGGGTTGGAGTTGCAAAGAGTGTAGATTGATGGACCTATGAAGCCTTTTTTTTGGAGATTGTCCCAGGTAAAATTTTTTTGGTACAAGACGAGCCAAAGGAAAAGAGAAATTTTAGGCTAGTGATTATGATTCCAGAGCCTTTTCCATTTTCTGTCCAAGAGGATGGGGTTGGGGTCAGAGAGGAGACTATAAGCCTCTTTGATATTGAAGGGCCCTGCTGCATTTGAACCCCATCTGAGTTTATCTGGCTCCACATCCTTTTGAATCTGTCTTTTTTTAAGCTCATCTGCAAGGATAGTGTCAGTCTAGGGGTGGTTATGCTGAGCCATTTCATTGGGGTCAAGCCACACCTGCCAATCCATGTTGTTCTTGATTTTCTAGAAGTATTTTACTACCATTTTGTTAAGCCTGTCCATGTGCAGTCTGATGGGGAGGAAGATGTTAGTGTTGAGCTTGGGGCGTTGTTCCCAAGCATCATCCCAGAACAATGCATTCTCCCCATTGTGCACTTCCCAGAAACAATGATTTTGAATGAGAGTTATGTTGTCCCAAGCCTGGTTCTATATCAGTGAACCTTTGAGATTGCCCGAGAGTCTTATCAGGGAGTCTGGATGATGAGTTGGAGCATACTTGGCTTTCCATAGCTTGTCCCAGGAGGTGGTAGGATTGGTGATCCAATGCTACCATGTTTTTTCTCCCAAGACTTTTCCAAGGAGATCTGGATCTCTTAGGCCAAGACCTCCATTTTTTTTGGGCTTAGAGAGTTTGTTCCATGAAACTATTGCCCATTTCCCCTTGTTCACCTTTCCCTTCCATAGGAAATCTCTTTGGATAGCTTTGATATGGTTAGAGATATATTTGGGGGTAGCAATGGCCGAATATTGGAATTGAGGAATAGCTTGAAGAATAGAGCGAACAAGGACGAGTTTGTTAGGGAGGTTTAGAGAGTGGAAGGTCTAATTGGAGATATTTTTTGAAGTTTAGTGACTAGGTATTCCTAGTTACCTTTGGCTAGGGGCTTATCAGTTAGGGGAAATACAAAATACTTTTAGGGGAAGGAACTGAGCTGGAAGCCAAGAATACGGGCAATTTTAATTTGAATTGCATTGGAGGTATTGAGGAAAAAGAGGTTGGAATTGGAGTTGTTAACAGAGGAGCCAGAGGATTGAGAAAAATAATTTAGAATGGCCCAGAAGGCAAGGGATTATTTGACAGAGGGAGTGCCCATGAGGAGCGTATCATCCACAAATTGCTGATGGGTGGTAGGGGGGTTAGGGGGGGTAGAGATTAAGACCACTAACACGACCATTGGTGGATGTAACTATTATGGAACGGCCAAGACGTTCTGCCATAATGAAAAAGAGGAAGGGTGAAAGAGGGTCACCCTACCTGATTCCCCGAGAAGGGTTGATGATGGCTGAGGGAGAAACATTGAGGAGGATGGAGAAGAAAGCCTTAGAAACTAAGGCCATGATCCAATTGATGATGTCTTTGCTGAACCCAAAGGCAGCCAACATTTTCCTTATGCAATTCCAATTAATTTTTCCGAAAGCTTTGGACATATCCAATTGGATAAGCATACCCAATTTGCATTGATCCTTGAGGGAGTGGATGACTTCCTGAGAGAGGGTGATGTTGTCCAAAATTTTCCTACCCTTGACATATCTAGTTTGGTGGGGTGAGATGAGAAGTGGTAGGATACTTTTGATGCGGTTGGCTAGGACTTTAGAAATTATCTTGTAGATAACATTGCAAAGGGAAATAGGTCTAAACTGGTCGGGGGAGTCTGCTTTTTCAGATTTGGGGATGAGGGTGAGAAAGGTGGCTTTGAAGGATTTGAGGATAGATATTTTAAGACGAGATTATTCGATTAGGTCATATACTTCATATTTAATCAAGGGCCATCAGGCTTTGTAGAAATATATAGTGAATCCATCCGGGCCAGGGGCTTTTCCATTGGGCATGGAGTGGACTGCTTCTTCCACTTCAGCCATTGTTATCTTTTTTAGCGGCGTTTGGTTATGCTCTTTGGTTAAGACTTTTGGGATGTTCCTTGTGATTTTCCCTATGTATTCCTCATTATCATTGCTGGTCTCCGTGAGGATGGCCCCAAAGTACTGATTGAGCTCAACTTCAATCTTAGTGTGAGTGCGAAGGATAAGACCCTGTTGGTTTTTGAGACTGAAGATTATATTGAATTTTTTGTATTGGATCATAGGCCTATGGAATAAAGTAGTGTTATTTTATCCATATTTGAGCCAAATGATTATGGAATTTTGCCTCCAAAGAGTTTCTTGCTGGGCTGCTATGTCGTCCCATTTTTTTTGAAGCTTGATTTCCTCCTGCTTTTTTTTCTATGACATCCCATGATTGATGATATTTTTTTGGAGGGCTTTCATTTTTATCTCAATTAGCTTTCTGTCAGCTATTATGTCTCCAAATTTTTGTTTGTTCCAGGCTTTGAGTTCCAATTTGATGAGCTTTTTCCTTTGTTGGAAGTTATACATTTTGTTTCCCTATGATGGAAGGGGAGTATTCCACCGCTCCTTCATTTTGTCCTAAAATTTTGGTAAAGATTCAAACCCGAATAGAGAGTTTTCAGGTTTTTGAGAGAGCTTGATGTTGAGAAATATGGGCTAGTGATCTGAGCCAACTTGAAGGGTTATGCTTGTTTCTGTTTCCAGGGAGCATAGGAAGAGGTCGTCAGAGAGGAGAAAGTGATCCAACTTTGAGGTGATTTATCTCTCCCCTCCTCTTTTTTTGTTCCAAGTATAGGTGCCATTTTTGGTGGGAGTGTCTATGAGACCTAATTCATCAATCGTGGCCTGAAAGGCCATAGAGTCAGTATCCAATCTTCTAAGGCCTCTGCACTTTTCCTTAAGATTGAAGATCATGTTGAAATCCCCAGCTATGAAACTAAGGGGGTGGCTAAAGGAGCTAAGACGCTTCTTTAGGCTGATGAGCCAGGCCACATTATCTGAAGCAGAGTGGGGGGCATAGACATTAGTGATGCATATTTTGTATTTAGTACTAGAAATTTGGAGGATAGGAGTGAGGGCATGTTTGGAAGCAAGAGATTCACATAAGTGAAACCTGGAGTCCTTCCAAAATGTAGCGAGTCCTCTTGCAGTGCTAGAGGCCGAAATGGCCAGATGGCTGTAGTGGTTTATGAAGCAAGAATGTTGATTGGAGTCCATGTCCTTTAAGTTGCTTTTTGTTTCTTGAAGAAGTACAATGTCAGGCTTGTCTGAAGCTATTTTATATTTTAGGATGCTTTTCTTATTGGGACTGTTTAGTCCTCTTATATTCTAGGATGTGAAAATCACGGTAATAATTTGGGGGAGAGAGAGATGGTCCTTACCTTTCCTTCATTGACGAGGCAGATTCCTAGCTCTTGAAGAAATTGGTTATTGGTTTTCCTGCCTCTTTTCCGAGTCTGCCCTTTGGTGATGTGTTGGCTAGCTTTAAGGTTTGCCGTGATTCCTCCTGCTGGGTTTTTACCCTTGTTTTGTTGCTCGCATTGCCTCTACATACCTTGCTGTTGAATGTAAGCCTCCTTGATTTTCTATATATGTTCTATGGGAACTCCTTATATAACTTTTGAATTCCAATATTTTT
This sequence comes from Pinus albicaulis, assembly GCA_034641835.2. Lineage (NCBI taxonomy): Eukaryota > Viridiplantae > Streptophyta > Pinopsida > Pinales > Pinaceae > Pinus > Pinus albicaulis. Next base: position 629,066,534 of record CM076570.1, read on the forward strand.
TAATTTTTTGCAAGTCCATCCCCATAAGGACTTGCTCAATCACTCTTTCCTCTGGCGTTGGTATGTCCTGAATATTTTCCATGTCTGTATCATCTTGAGGTGTGATGCCATCCTATGTAAGAGTGAGTGTTGTATCAATTTTTGTGTTGTTTTTGTCCATAGATGTTTCCTACTCGATATTTGTTTCCGTTTTCTTGTTGTGTTGGTCTGCTTCCTCTTGAAGCATTGAAATGAGTTCAAACTTATTTTTTTGGGTGAACTTTGGGGGATCTTTCTTGGTGTTCGTTATTTTTCCTTGCTTGTGTTTTCTTCTTGCTCTGGTGAAGTTTTGTTCATGATTTTTACTTTCTTGATCTTCTTTTGTAGGGATTCTGTTTTATGGGAAATCTCAGAAGAGATGACTGTGTTCATGACATTTTCTGCAGTGGAAGGGGATGTGCTCATAATCTATGCTTTGGGTCCATAGGTCGTCCCTGAAATTTAGTCTGATGGCTTCTGCTAAGGACCCTAAGACGTCAATGTAGGCGCATATGCAGGCATAAGAGATATAGTGTCCATTTTTTGTGCCTTCAGACATCTTTATGTATTCTCCAAGTTAGTCCCCATGGCCTTTAGGACTAAGGGTGCCTAGTATTCAGTGGGAAGAGAGTACAACCTGATCCATACCAGAACCCTAGTGAAGTATTCTTTCTCCGATGTGAAATTTTCCTTCCAATATCTCATGTATAAGCCTACTGAGTTGAAAAAGTAAGGGCCACCTTTGAATATCCTATTTCTATCTTCCAGGAGAGAAAAGACTACTGTGAAGCCTTTAGAGCCTAAATAAAGTTTGATTTCCCCTCTTGGACTCCATTTGGTGTGGATCCATCCTTTTAGCGCTCTCTCTGTGGGCCAAATGCCCATGAATTTACAGATAATCACGTGTTCTTGCATGTATTCTCTTTATACGGCTACATCTGGATCTTGAATGATTATTTCGGGGATTTTTGCTGCCTTGGGGTTACATGCATTCTGCCTTTTGGCTCCTTCCTTAGCATTTGTTGTCGTCTGTGGCCCTATTCCTTCAGAGAGGAGAGGGTTTTGATTCGCTGAATCAGTGGTCGTGGAGGTAGTGGTGGTTGTTGATGTGTTTGGCGGAGGATCAGGAGCAGCCTGATTGAGCTTGTGCAGAGGAGGGTTGGGCCACATCTCAAGGTTTAAGTGAGGGGAAGTAGTGATGTTAGTAAGGCGCGTGAAAAAAGACATGAAGGGCTTGTGAGAGGTACCTGCAGCTATGTCTCTGAAGGATGGAGCCTGCGAGCCTCCATCTGGCTCCATAGAGTGAGCCCGTGAAGAGATCTGGCAGGTCTGCGATGTAGGGCCTATAGCAGCTAGAGGCTAGGGACGCAGAGCAGCAGGTTGCTCAAGGCATTAGCTAGGGTTTTTCACACCGATTTTCGATCTACAGTTGTTTGATTTTCGTAAAATTACTTTTGTATCTTTTAAATCTATATAATATTAATACAAATAGTATTACCCATATTATTTATTACAATTATTTATTAAAATGAATATTCCAAAAATATGTATGTTAGATTATTGATTGATTTTAATACAAATATTTTATGTTAACGTTCAATTTAAAGATAAAATAGGGAAATTCTATGTAACTTATGGTTTAAAGTTTTTATTATTCTTCTCTCAACTTGTCTGAAAACATCTTAACAATTTATTCATTATAATGATTATGGAATTTTAAAAAAGCTTTGTGCATATTTAAATGAAAGTCTTGTAGATAGAAATGGTTTTATTTTTTAAATATTGTAAAAATAAAATAAAATAAAATTATAATAATTTTGTGTTTTGAATTCAAAAACAAATTTTAAAATATAATATAGAAAAATATAATAAAAACTTTGAAATTTGAGTATAGACAAGAGTATTATTTTCAAAATTTAATTAAAAATTAATCTCCACCCCACAATTTTTTTATGAGACAATAGATTTTATGGATGATGGAGTCAACCATTTGACAATGTATAGATGTTTGTGATAGGGAAGCATGAAGAAAAATTAGAAGTGAATAACTTCAAGGCCTACAAATAATTTTACAAAGTTTTATTTTTGAGTCATTGCTAAGGTTGATCACTTCCACCATAGGAAGCTTAGAGAGGCTGTTGAGATTGAGAGGCATGCTAGGAATCTCAACAGGGATGATGGTTGGAAATTGAGTAAGAGATGGAATCTGGCTCTCTCTAATTGATTCCTCCCCCTCTCACTTGGGTTCTTATTGAATTAGGTCTTCAAGTTTATTTCCTCGTTTTATTTAATGTTCCCTTCTATCTTGTTCCATCTATTTTTAATTTTCTTCCTTATTTTAATAATAAACCCTAGCAAATTATTTAGTTATTATTAATATTATTTAAACATATTTAAACCTATATCTTTATTAATAATAAAATTTCCAAATGAACTCCTAACTTCTTTATTAATTTATAATATTTCAATCACTTTCTAAACCCTTTGACTCTCTTCGTTCCATTAATTTATATAGTTAAAAATATATATACTCCTAATAACTACTATTTTATAACTATTCTTTACCTTTATAAATAATAATTTGTAATCCTTCTTAAACATTTAGCATATATTTATGAATTATTATAGGAAATAGATAATAAATTTTTTAATCTTTATTATTATTATAAGTCCATTTAATTAAAATATATTATCTCCTAACAATCCCTTTATTTATAAATATATAAATTGTAACAAAAACAATGTTGGTATTATTTAAGAATTATTTATTAAAATTAATCCATTTAATAAATAATTTTTTTTAACAAAGATTTCCTAACAACTAATTTGAATATGGGTAGGAACAATGGCAAAATTTCTAAACCCTACGGATGGCGAACTGGTTTGAACTCAGACCCTATCAGGATTACGGACCTAGCCACTGGGTGGTTCAGGGTCTATGACGACTAACCAAGGTCGTCAGAGTACGATGGCCACCTAGTCTGCACAGGACACCATGCGGCATGCCTCGGGCATGGTGAAGGAGAAAACGTAGATTTAGGGTTTCGGGAGGATGGGGTTTAGGGTTTTTTTTGTACCTAACCTTGTTGCCTTACGGAGAACACAACACACGCCTCTAGCTAACAGTAAGGTTTTTCATTTCTGAGCTTCCTTATTCCCTGCAATCAGTGGAAATAACCATGGTTAGAGAACGAGAATTGGTGGATCTCGATCCTGATCCAGACAACATCTTAACGGTCTAGGGTTTGGAAGTTTCAGAGAAGAATATTGAGAGGTATATTGTTCTTGGCGGGCTTGCAGGAACAAAATCACAAGGTTCAGGCGAGTTCTAGGTAAATGGTAAGGGTCTTGGTTTGTTGGAAGAAATACTGTACAGCTCGAGTCACAAAGGTTTTTCAGTGGACAGAAGCCTGGACGTGCAACTAACCACATCCCCTCTTTGTCAGAGTTAGCAGCGGAGGAGCCGAAAGGCCTGCAAGTAAGTACATTTACATCCTGCGGTGTTAAAAACCATGTTTTTTCTGGAGGTCCTAGGATATTGTGGCTAGCTGTGGTAACAAAGGGAATGTAGGTCTAAAATCCTTTGTGGTTGAGTCTAAAGGGCAGTCAGAGCTAGTAAGGGGGTTTAGACTAAATAGTGCTAGTGCATGCATAAATCTGTCTCAGTCGAAGGAGAGGGTTATGAATGAGCCTCATTATTCAAGGCCAAGTAGTGAAGTAGAGGAAATTTGGCTGTGAAAAGAAAAGAGGATCTTGAAAAACCTAATTTTAGGTGGGGAAATATGAAATTATCAGGTTGGGCTATCAGTGTTGCTGGAACAGGGCAAGGAATAGGGAAGGCCTCTAGGGGAAAATAGAGAGGAGATGGACATGACATGCATTGGGGACAGAAAGGGTTTGGGTGGAAGATCTATGCATGATCCAGAAATCACAAGCTCAGAGATAGGGCGGTCTCGACCGCTCATTCCAGAGGGTCTCAATGCAACAGGAAACACTCCAGGGAGTGGGGAAGGTGGAGGAAACAGGGTTACAGGAGGTAAGAGAAAGAAAACTAAACTAATAAGGAGAAAGGAGTTAAACCTGAGCCTGGTGCTAGGAGTGTATATTCAAATTAATGAAGTAATGGAGGCAACGGAAACCATTTTAGTCAGCAGGGAAAAGGGGAAAAAATATTCATCCATTGATATCGAAGAATGGCTATCTTTAGCCTAGAAAGAAGCTCTGTAGAGACAGGTCAAAGTATCCACCCTTGCGTGTGTTTGGTTCATGATCAAATTCAACAAAAAAGAATTGCTAGAATGGGCCTTGAGCCGGAACTGGAGTTTTCATAAGAGCCTAATTATTTTCAAAAAATGGAACTGTTTATTTGATGCGCAGAGAGAAAAGGTCAAGGAGACACCGGTTTGGGTCAAGTTTCCAGACTTGTCATTCCCTTTTAAGACAAAATCTGAGTTTAGTTCCATTGGGAATTCTACAGGGGAGTTTCTAGAAGTGGATTCGTCATTTCAATAGACGACAGATAAAAGTTCCGCAAGGATCCTTGTCTTCTTAAATCCCAAGGAAGGTCTGACAAAAGAGATTAATATGAAGTATAAGGATTTTTCAAATACATGGATGATTGATTATGAGTAGATGCCTGTCAGGTTTCATCGATGTCATGCATATGGACATCTAGCAAAGGAGTTCCACTTGGGATACAGGCGTCGAAGGAAAAAGAGAAAGGAGGCAGGGGCAACAAGGAAAAATAACAATTAGGTGAATATAAACGAAGAGGGAGTAGAGGCAATGGAAGGAGTGAAAGGATAAAAATTGCAGTAGGTAACAAAGGATCCTCAGGATATGCAAATGGACATCGTCAACAATACTGACCCCTCCATGTCAGAAGTATTGGCTCATCCACCCTCCGGGGAAGCAGGAGATGGAACATCAGCCCCTCAAGCGGAGGGTATTGTTCTGGACCCTATCCCATCTCTTATTTCTCATTTGAATTCATCATTATGCTCTCTGTCTGGGCCTGGTCCCTCCAAGCCTACCATAGTGGATATATTTCATGTTGAATCTATAGCAAAGGCCTTAGATAGTATAATCACTGCAATCCTTGAGATCCACTTGTCCCCCCCAACACCGTAGCATCTATTTATCCTGGCCCCTCTCTCATGGCCTCCTCCCCTAAGAATCCTCATTACAACCTCAAACCCAGGGAAAATAAACCTCCACCATGGGATGCTGTGGGGGTCTTGGGCCCCCATACCATAGCGGTTGGTCCTCGAAAAGCTAGAGGTAGGAAGTGAAACTTCTAAAAAGCCCAATTACAAGCCAATATCGACATAGCTGATGGGAAAAAAATTTCCCTGTCAGGGGTGCTTAGAGTAGTGCAAACCCCCTCCCTCGGTTGCAAATGATTATTTTGTCCTTCAACTGTCGAGGGCTTGCTAGTAGTTCCAAAAAGCTAGCACTTAGGGATTTAGTCAAGTCGTAATATCTTGATGTTCTAATGCTTCAAGAAACACTGGGCTTTAGAGAAGAGATAAAGGGAGTCTTATCCAAGTTTTTTCTGGGGTGGTCCTATCATACCCTGGATGCTGAAGGGAGGTCTGGGGGATTGGAATTGGGAAGCAGAGATGGAATATTTAAGGTGTTAAATTCTTGGGGAATGGATCAAGCTATTGGAATGGAGTTCTACTCCCTTGACCTTTGTTCATCCTTAAAAATTATTAATGTGTACAGCCCTTGAATAGACAGGGTACCTTTCTGGAATTATTTATTCTCCAAATCCTTTATAAGGAATTCGAATTTGGTGATTGGAGGAGATTTGAACTTCTCATTGGGGCTTCCCGAAGCCTGGGGCCCCTCAACCTAGGCCGATCCTCTGGAATAATTATTCTTGCACAAGATAGCCTCGATGGGCCTTGTTGACATAGAACCGATTAAGCCTCGCACGACCTAGAGGAACAAGAGAATTAGGGTCGATCGAGTAGCAAAATACTAGGTCGTTTTATCCTCAAAGAGGACTTGGTGAGAAGAATCTTGGTATTCAGACATTGGGTAGGGGAAGGTGGAGATTCAGATCACCTACCTATCCTTCTGGAAATCATAAGACCCAATAAGAAGCCAAGATCCCCCTTCAATTTTAACTCATCATGGCTGAAGGATGAATATTACAATTAGTTATTTCATTCAACCTGGAGGTCGGGTGTCAAAGATTTGGGAAGAGGCAAAGGTTTTCTCTTCATAGAGAAGCTCAAGTTAATGAAAAATGCCTCTTTGGAGTGGGAAAAAAAGATGAGATTGGAAGAGGATGAGTCCCTTTGTAAGTTTGGAGAGGAACTAGATCAACTTGAAAAGCCGAAGGAATATGGTTATGAAACTAGTGAGAAAAGGGACATAATCATGTTGCTGGAATCCAATCGAAGGAAAATATTGATGGAAAAGGAAGACTAGTGGAGACTCAAAAGTCAAGCAATCTAGTTGACAGTGGGGGATGAAAACTTAAAATTTTTCCAAAAATTTGCAAAAGGAAGGAAGAACATTAATATTATCTGGGGTATGAAGATGTAGGAAGGGAGAACAAAAAAATCCTTCCAAGAGCTAGCCATTTTGGGAAATAATAATTTTAAATACCTCTTCAAAGCTCCAGCGAAAGCTTCTATTGCGGAGGTAATCAGAGTGGCTCATTTCTTCCCGTGCTATGTGGAGGAGGAGGATAATGAAAATATCATGCGTCATGTTTCCAAAGAAGAGGTGGAGCGGATTCTAAAGGCTATGCAGAAAGAAAAAAACCCAAGCTCGGATGGGTGGACTGTGGAATTTTTGCAACATTACTTCGATACTTTGGGGGAGGAACTAGCAGGGGTGGTCGAAGAATCTAGGGTTAGAGGGTCCATCTACCAACCTTTTAACTCCAATTTTTTGGCCCTTATCCCTAATATGGAGGATCCGAAATCATTTGAAGAATTTAGACCCATTTCTCTTTGCAACTATATCTATTAAGTAATAGCAAAGGTGATTGATGTTCGGTTAAAACCCATCCTTTCTAGGAACATCTCTAAGGAATAGTTTGGGTTCCTCGATGGGAGGTAGATCCATGAAGTGGTCGGAGTGGCCTAGGAAACTCTCCATAACCTCAAACTCCATAACCTCAAAAGGTGTGGGAAGAAGGGAGTTGTTGTTAAAGTTGATCTATCCAAAGAATATGATTGCATAAGCTGGCTTTATCTTCGATCTATCTTGAACCATCTGGGGTTCAAGATCACTTTTATTAACTGGGTGATGGGATGCATCTCAAAAATTAGCTTTCTGGTGCTGATCAATGGGGTAATTACCCTGTTTTTCCAGAGTCAGAGAGGTTTGTGACAAGATTTCCCCCTTTCCCCTCTTCTCTTTCTCTTAGCTACAAAAAGCCTTAGTCAGTTGATCGTTGAAGCAAGAAGGAGAGAAGATATCAAAGGGATCGAGGTAGCTATAAATCTTAACATAACACACTTGTTATTCGTGGATGAGATACTTTTGTTTATCTCGGGCAGTAGGCAGGAAATCCAGCTCATTAAAGATATTTTAGACCTTTTCCTCAAAGCAACGGGCCTGAGTATCAATGGTCAAAAATCCTTTGTAACCATTGAGGGCTTCTCAAGGGTGGAGGCTGAAAGGATTACTGAAGAGCTCCCTTTTGAAGTAAATAAGTTGTCAGACAACTTCAAATACCTGGGTTTCTTTCTAAATCCCGACTCTTATAGGAATCAGGATTGGCACTGGTTGATGGCAAAGATTAAATCCAGAATAAATCATTGGAGTTACAAGTGGTTGTCTCGGGCGGGAAGACTTGTTCTGATAAAATCGGTCCTTCTTGCTATTCTAGTTTACCGGACTGCCCTAACTTGGGTGCCTAAAGGAATCCTCTCAAAAATTAAGTGCACATGTAGTATATTCCTATGGGAAAGGTCAAAGGAAGACTCGCTACTACCTTGGGTGGCTTGGGAGAAAGTGGCCTGGCCAAAGGAGTGGGGAGGTTGGGGTATTAAGGAACTTACTACAGTTTCTCCATCCCTAGTAGCCAAATTGGGTTGGAGATTAATCACTATGGATAACCTTTGGACCTCGGTCATCAAAGGGAAACATATTGAACTGACTCCATTTGAATAATGGCTCAGATCTCAGCTCAAGAGACACCCACAAGCTTCGGTTGTCTAGAAAGCTACAATGGAATCGATAAACATCATTAAGAAATGGTTGGCATGGAAAGTAGGGAATGTAGAACATGTTAGAATTGGGAAGGATCCATGGGCGGGATGCAACGGGGCCTATGCCCTCTCTAGGGAGTTGATTGACCATATATCCATTAAAGGGATCCATCACCTTAGTCAGATAGAGCTTGCAAGTCAATCCACGGTGTGGTGACAGGAATGGAAATAGAGAGAGGAGTGGAGAGGTTTTATTATGGAACTTCTAAGATCAAATGTTCGCCTTCATGGAAATCTAGACTTGTTGAGATGGGTCCACTCTCCCTCGGGGAAATATGCTCCGAAATTTGGCTACAACTAGCTGATGTCTCAAAAAGGGTGGGATGATCCTGATTGGTGGTTCGAAGTCTTGTGGAAACTCAAATCTCCAGCAAAAAACAAGCTTTCCTTCTGGTGCATCCTTAAGCATAAAGTCCCAACTTGGGACAATCTCCAGAAAAGAAGCAATATAGGACCTGGTTGGTGCTGTCTATGTAAAGGAAATGAGGAATCCATCTCCCATCTCTTCTTGTCTTGCCCTTTCAACAAAAATATTTGGGAAGAATCCTTGAGACTGTTAAACCTCAATCATATATGGGGAGGGTCATCCATTCATGAAGCTTGGAATTCCTGGTGGAATGAAGCCAAGGACAGAAGAGTTAAAAATATCCTGTTGATTTTCTCCCGGGGAACCTGGATTGCTTGGAACAAGGTCATCTTCCAAGACACTTTCTTCCCTTCAGATCTCCTAGCCGTGGAAGGAGCATCAATATTTTAGAATATCCCCATCTCCAATTATTCCAAAAAAGAGAGGGCTGTAAGAGTATAATAGATTAGAGGAGACATCCCCTAGGCATACTTTGACAGAGCCTTAGACCCTCATAACATTTGTAGAGCCAGGATCACTATCCATCTCCCTTCCTGGAAGATTTTAAAAGCCTCAGTGGGACTAGGAACAAGAACCAACAACTATGCAGAAAATTAGTCCCTAAAACTTCTTCTTTGCCGGCTTAGCCACCTAGGCATGAGAAAGGCCCAGATCTTTGGAGATTCCTTAAATATCATGAAATAGTTTAATGAAGAATTTAGATGTCAAAATTTTATGCTGCTGCCTCTTTTAGAAGAATTTTTTTCCTTGTAATGTTTTTTTAACGAAATATTTGTATGCCATATCTACACGGAATGAAACATGGATGTAGACCTATTTTCTAAGGAGGGTGTACAATAGGCTTTGAGAGTCTGTTCCATAAAATAATTTCAATGGGACTCAATCCAATCCTCGGATCAACCACCCTATGCTCTCTAACAGTTATTTTTTGACCAGTGACTCGATCACACAGTTTCAGCTGTGTCAGATGGTCTATTATGATTCTTACTTTTATATCTGAGTTTTTCTACTTTAGATCTGGTCCTGCAAAAAAATTATCTATTTTATTTTATGATGGAAGTCTTTTAATGCTACACTCTCAAAAAATCGATATGTTTTTGTTGCACTTTCGGGTTGTTTTCCTCTGCTGAAGGAGGCCCGGGCTGGTATCTTGTTTATATTTTATTTAAAAAGTTATAATCAGACAACTTTGGCCTCTCTCGTTTCCCTGTGTGGGCTGTTTTCCTCTTGTACATGGGGCCTGGGTTTCCGAGAATGGTGCAACAAGTTTTGTTGTACAATGCAATGTGGGATAGGAGGAACATTTTATTTAAATTTTCTTCATCCACAACACAACAACTCTATGCCTCTTTCTTGTTTTTCAAGTGTTAAGAGCATACGGTTTTTTGAATGCCATAAGCATATACCATGTAACTTTTTATACTCTCAATAGAAAGTTTGATTTTTTCGTTGGAAAAAAACAACTAATTTGAATATTATTTCCTTAATAATTGATTAACTAATTTAACAGATAGTTTTTAACGATTATCTAGGGGCAAATAATTCACTAACAGTTAGTTTTTAACGGTTATATAGGGGCAATGGTGCATTCATACTATTTATTCTTGAAGATCAATTATTTTTTTCACCTTGTCCTGAGGATGAACCACATTAGTTGGTTCGAAACATCAACCAAATCCTAATGATGTGATTAATCCGAAAGACATTTATCTACATTATGGATCACAAAAGTCTTAGATCTAAGATGTCTATTTTGTTAGATGCATTTTTTCCATATATAAAGTATTAATAATTGTTAATTTAAATCTAAATGTTAGTACATGAAAAATGTTTTTATCTCTAGAATATAAAATAATCTTATAATATTGATCATCTATATTATTTACTCATTGATTATAATCAAAGTTTTAAAGTTTTACACATCTCATTCATGGTTGGTTGTAACATCAATTACATTTTAGATATTGTATAATCTCCATGTTGAGTGGTGAAGGAGTTACACATCTTCCTTCTACTAAAAAGTAGAAAAGTAGAAGTAGCTCATATGGATGAAATTAATTTTTTTTACTACCAATTACATTATCTATCTAATTATGTTATCTACAATAGACATTGAAGTGTTTTGTTATAGCTGACATTGAAATATATTTTTTGTTATTAATGTTTATTTTCAATATTGAATAATTTCCATTATTACATTTTTTATGTAGTTATTATTTTATTTATCTTAATGTAACATTACTTCATGAAAGCAATAATTAATATTAATATTAATACTAAATAATTTTTTATTGTAATTTTATATTTAGTTACTATATAAAAGAAATATATAAAGTAATCACAGGTAAAATAGATTATATTTATATTGATGTTTTAGGGGGAGGGGGGAATATCTTCCATATCTATTGAAAATAAGTAGTAATTTTCATCATATAATTGCTTAATAATAAAAAATTACATGAAATGAATTTCCTATTCCCCTTAAATAGATAGCAAACCATTTATATAATACTTCACCTATTCTAAAAAAAACCCACAGTAAACTAATGCATATATTACCATTTGACATTAAAATTACACCGATATTTAGTATAAGAACTGAATTTTAGAACTTAATCTCTTCTAAGAATAGGTCATTACATTTAATTGGATATTTTGTTTAAAAAATAAAGACACTAATACTTTGTAAAATGGCTCATAGGCCTCTGAAGTTATTCTCTTCTAAGTTTATTCCCGCTCCCCTATCACAAACATCAACCTTCACTCGTCTTCATTGTCCCAAACTGCATGACAATAAAAACATTAACATTAACAAAGTAAAATATTTAGCATTGCTAAAAAATAGGAATATTACTAAGAAAAATTCATTCCCACATATTATGAGTATAAGATCAGTCGAACCCATATATGAATTTAAGATAACAAAAGGAGTAATATTTTTCCCAACTAACATTCTGTAAATGTGGTTAGAGGAATTTGACATTTTTCCATGATTATTCTATCCCTGCACTGAAATTATTAACTTTGATATTGATTTTATGTTTCATCAAACTTCACATGTTTAAATCTGGAATAAATGGGCTTGTGGCATGTTTGTGCCAATTTCTTGAATTGCTACATTATTTGATTGAGATTTTATCAGAAACCATTTAAAAAAATAAAGTACTAGTTGATTGCATGACATAAAGCACTAAATATTTAATTAGATAAACACTCATTCAGTTATATAAATAAAGAACAATAATTTATAAATGTGTACCTGTTGAACCCTTGACAATATTATCTAAAAATAACTGCCAAACATGCCTTTGTGCATCATGAGATGTAGAACCCTCAATATTTTTATGTTCTTTTGAAGAAATTACTTTCATTTTCTTGTTCGTGCTCTTCCTTGACTTTGAGCGAACTAGCCCAACCTTTTCAAATTGTTTTTTTTCCTTAAATTCTTTCATGACCACGAGATATTTTTTTACTTTGTGGGCTAAAAAAACTATGTTTCTCTTCGTCATAATTCTTGACGGAGACATCACAATGGCAAAATTTGTATTCATCTCTTCATTAATTTTGCTACATATCTCATCAATGCCATTATCAATTTCTTCTAAATTCTCAAATTTTTTAGGAAAATGGTTTAATATATCCATCATATTTTTGTTGATTGATGCACGTACAGATTTTTATCTATTAATCTCAGAGAACGAATTATCCAATATCGTAGTTGAAAAATCAATAGGTTCTGATAAAATAGGTTCATGGTGAATGCTTGATTGGTCTTCAGGTAGTGGGCTCATTGTACCTCCTTGATTTAAATCAACTAAAAATATATGAATTTCGGTAATTGGAATAGAAAAATTTGGCAACATGTTAAAGTCCAAACCATGTTCACCGGTCCACATTTGAACTTTGAAGATATGCTTACAAACATTTCCATTCAATACCCAATCAAAACTACAAAATTTAAACCGAGACCCTGTGTATATGACATTATACTAGGTATGAGGAGTATCCTTATTTTGGTAACGAAGCATAAATTAATTTATACTCTTGGGGTCATGCAGACAATCTTCATCTTGTATCTGAATTGCTCTATACTTTGAGAGAGTCTCTTGTTTCTTACACTTTGTAGGCCTTATAACTACTGTTTCTTTTAAACGTTGATTTTGAATATAATATAGTTCAACTTTTTTCAACAACACAAATATTAGTCAATCCATACGTTTGTGGCAGGCATTATTTGCCTCATATAAGTACCTATATTTTAGATGCATATGGTAGGACTCAATTACATTGTTCGTGTCTTGATTAAAATGTGTAAACTTCTGATAATATTTTTCCCACATATCTCGAAAAGGCAATTCCACTAAAAATTATTATCAACTAAAAGGTAATGACTAAAAACATTCAATTACAGAGTAATAGTCATGATATGATGTTGCATAAAACTTACATATTTTATCATTAGATATCCAATTGGTGTTAAAATATTTTAAAAAATGTTCCTCTTCAGTAATTTCAGAAAATATTCCTACAACAACTTTTTGTATTGACTCATCATCCTTACATGAGTGCATGATTTTCCCTAAAGCACGTAAAATGAAAAATTTGTTTTCTTTGCGTTTAACTCTATTTCCAACATTTTTTACCCATGCTCATTGGACGTGCCTTACACATAATAGGATGGAGGAATTAGTTTGACACCTGAATGGTACAACATTACAATAGTGTAAATTATGAATGAAATATATTTTTCATGTGTATTTTGTAAAAAAAATATGATACCTTAATGCCTGAATCTCAATAGTGACATCATTTGTGATAAATGCTTTTACATTCCAATCTAAATGCTCTTTCATCCCCATTGAAAAATAAAGTTGCCAACCATTTTTTAATATCATCTGTGGTATTGCGTGAAGAAATCACCCAAAACACTGGGACACCATTACGATGTTTGTCGAATACCATTAAGGTATAAAGTTTATACTACATTCAAAACACATTATTATAAGTATTATGTTCAACAAAAAAAAACTTCCTTATGACTATAGGAATCAAAATATTGATAATACACACCCCATACATATTTGTATTAAATGTAGAATCCATTGACATAGCATTGTTTTATGAATGTGTCACCATCATGGAACACATCCAATGTGTTGGTATGCCTATAATAAATGGTATGTTTGGCACAATATCCTGTTTTTAATTGAAAAAAGAAACTATCTGGAAACTGATTGTACCAACACTCGACACTTGTTGGATCATTTTCATCCTTCACATATATTTTTGTTTAATATCGTTGTAAATGTTATAAATATCCATCCTTGTCATTAAATTGTCCCGACCCACCCCTGTGAATAACTCACCATATTGGTTCTCCACATAAGAGATTAATTTGTCCCAAACCATTGTGACATTAAAACCATCTTCAACCATCATTTTCACACTAACTTGTAAATCAAAGGATATATGGAGTGCATAATTGAAAATTTTAGGTCTTCCCATTGCACTCTTTCCATGAAAAAAAGCACCAAATTTATCAAAATGACTACACTTAGTGTATGCTATAATAGAATCATTTGGATGCACATAAAGACGATGCATGATGAAGTGGCATATACAACCAACTTTTATGCTTTGGAGTGGACTGTGTTTTTTGTTGTTGTTGATCCTTTTGGATTCTTTGTATTTTCATCATGTCTGTATCTACATGTTAACTCAGGACCATATGCACGCCAATAACTAAATAAGAACAATTATAAGAAATTAGAAAACATGTCTAATGTATTTTGACTTCATCTGAACTTGAATTAGATGTATCTAATTTATTAAAAAAACAAAGACTCACATGGTATATTCAATATATGTGTTAATGCGAGCACAGATAACATCCTCCACTTTTTTAGATCGAGGTGTACTAACAACAATGTGCGTGGGAGCATCTTCCTTTGATTGCTCTCCATTTATAAAATCTTCCAGTTGACTATAAGGAATAATAGCTATTTGATCCCCTTCAATTTCATAACATGTTAGATCTTTAGTATAAAATTCTATCATATCTTCTAGGTCTTCAGTGTCCAACTCCATAATTTCATCCCAGTTTCCCATTTATAGAGTACCTATAAATATTTGAAGTATTAGGATAACATTTATAGATATGAATGTTGATATATCTTTGTGAAATTACAAAAGTCACACATATACAAAAGTCCAAAGCACATTTATATATGTTGCATATCTATATGCATATATAGATATAATTTCTTTATATATGTTTGCATATCTATATGCATATACAGATGGCTTCTTGCATTGAAAGGAATTGATTTTGGGGGAGTTTTTTATGAAACAAAGGAAAATAGGAGAAAAGGAAGGTGAAAGGTCATATTGCATGAGGAATTAATTGAAGGTAAAATAGAGGAAATTGAAGAAAATAGAGGCCTCAATGATAAGAAGGCTTTTGAGGATTAGTTCACAACCTTTTGTTAGCTCAATTTTTGATCTCTCTATATATTCTCTCATTATACTCTTGGCATTATTGGTTTATATTTTTATGACTACACCAGGGTTGGGGAAATTTTCATGATCTCCCTATCATAACGTTGACCTCCTCTAAGATGCAATCATAATTTCAGTGCTAGGCACGAATGTTTCCTAGTCACTATTGAATTTTATCCACTTCACATGTTAAAGGGGGTTTGATGCATTGGAGGACGTATTGTTCACTTACCCAAGGTTAAATCCTCTAAGCCACATAAGCTCATTCTTTCATCACACCTTTAAAAGTCACTAAAATTAGTAATATTCAGTATTCATGAAGTCATTTGGAATGCCCCTATATAGTTTCCTTTCAAAACAAAGTTAGGTCTTAACATTTAAGTGTGTAAATTCTTTTCCATCTGACAGAATGTGACCAACATCTAATATTACTCTTGTACGTGTAGGCATGATGATAAAGGATGTTTTGTACCATATCGTAAAGGTATGAAGACTAAAGTATCTGGGCCAACACCCACGAGGACTCTACACTACAAACTACACTTGTAAGCATGATGACTATGAATGGTCGATCAGAAATTAGACAAGAGATGAAGGGGTCTTCAATGTTCCTAGGATGGAAGGAGCACACTAAGTTTTAGTGTTGGGTGTTGGTACTTCAAGATTCCAACATATATGAGATTTATGTGAGGGAACGATTCAAGGGGATTTTGAGGCTATGTTGACATCACTAGATTTTTCCTTATCACCACACGCTGAGCAATGGGTTTGAATTGGATTGCATTACATCGATGTGATTGAAGAGATTTCTTTTCGAAAGAATGTGTGTTATAAAGCCTCATTAAGGGAAATCATTCTAGTTTTTTCACTATGATTTATGGCATAACATTGTCCCCCATGGTAAATACAATCACTAAAGCAGACTCCTCAGTCATCTATGGTTGTGCACTCTCAATAAATACCTTAGAGCATCTTATTGGCATACACGAGATCACTCATATGTGCAACTCGAACGTTGAGTGCTTGAATGATGCGTAATTAGTTTATGTTGGAAGAAGGGATTAATTGAATTATCATATATTAATAATTTATGTAAGGAGCACTTAAAGTTATACTCCCCACACATGAGATTTCTCTTCATAATCAATAAGCATACATGGTTGGCTGGATCGTGCAGTTACTTCGCCAGTAGCAGACATGAGCTTTGTCGTTACCTAAAACATCCCAATCCGATGGTTGTGATCTGGCTCAGGCATAAACAGGGTTGCAGTTACATAGAATTGTGTCGAGCAGGAACGACCCATCTTCTAGAATGGGTCACCGACTCCGTGACCTTGTCCTTCGCCTAGCCTGTTTTGTGCACAGGCTCTGCCACGACAAATAAGGAAGAACTAAATACCTAGCTAATTATGGAAGTGTACCAAGAAAATGAAGGGAAGTATCAATGAATCAAATCCAACTGTGTTCGTAGGAGCGTTAAGGCATAAGAGTGGTTGGTATTGCATCTAAGACAATGTTGTTCGTTCTTTAGAGGCCTACACATGATCCAGAAGCTATATCATGCTTGTTGCGGGAAAATGCAATTGCCATCGATGAAATTTGTATGGGACCTCTTGGATTTAGCGTAGACCAATTGACAAAGCTTGCTAACTTTGGTGTTAAAAACTCTGTAGAAAAGGTTTACGATCTAGATGACTATAATCGAGCTCTAATTATTTGAGGTCTTGGGAATGATGGCAGTGATTAACTTGTGGCTACATGTCATCTTTGTATCCAAGAATGAAAATAACGCAGGCCAAAGCTTCATGCGACCCATGCTGCCTTCGACAAGTGCGACTAATTGCATTTCCCATTTATGATCAATGCATAGGTTGCAAAGTCGCATTTCGAAGCGCTATGGACAAACTGGCAATTGCGACTTGGATGTTTTGCGACTATGCGACTTCCACAGAGTCGCACTTCCACCAAATACATTGAGTCACGCTTTAACACCTCAGGGGAGCTTCCAAGGAGTGCGACCGACCATGGGCAGTGACTACGTGACTTCCAGAGAATCGCACTCCCACCCAGGTCGTTAAGTCACATAATAATATTTCAAAAACCAGGTGCGACTATATAACCTCCTCAGTGGCGGATGCGACAAATTCCTAAGAGAATGCATGCCACAAACAATGACTTATAATATGGGACATAAGACCAATATGCATGTCGTTCTCCAATAGTGCTAAGGAGAAGCTTTCAAACATTGTGTCACTCCCACATAAGTTGGGAATGTTGAACGAAGAGGAGCAGGTTGCTCTTGTTCGAACCGAGAGGAAAATTATTTGGAGATGTGAGTTTGCAAATCATATCCAAGTTTGAATTTTTTATGATTTTACACCTACAGAATAAATTCTCATCTACCTGTTGGAAGAGCTGATAATACCTACCAGAAATATGAAATGTTATTGAGTTTTAAAGGGGTTACTATGCCCCTTGGCTCTGCAAAGTAGGGAAGACACATTCGAAACTCATACTATAGTGGGCGCGACATGGATTAAAGGAGCACAAGTGCACCTTGTTGTCGCTCCTAGAGACAGCCTAGAGTTGTGATAGACCAGTGCCTAGGACATCTTATATAGCAAGGAGCATATGGTATAATAGATGAAGTTATCAATAAAAAGCTCTCATGCTATCTCTTGTAAAACAAGGAATACTAATCTGAATGGGACCAATACCTTCAGAAACTGACACAGAGGAAGGAATATTGCAGAGACAACATGCAAAACTCAAATATAAAAGCAACAAACAATTCAGAGACAGCTTATTGCAAAGAGGGCCAATTCAGAAATACCTCACAGAAATAAGTTATCAGAAGATGTATGTAGTGAATGAAATATTGAGGAGATATTAGTTAACATTGAGCTGATATCTAGATACACAATACCACCATGTATGGGCTTACCAATCTAAGAATCCATACATGATAATAGCGTTTTAAAAACACCCTCCCAAAGAAACTAATATAGCAGAAATACGGTTTAGATGAATAGTGGAACATAATATCATGCATGAGCCATATTTAAAGTGCTTGACTAATCCGAGCATGGGTATCAACTAAGATAAATCCATACCAAAAATCAGTGAGCCATTCGCATTCCAAAACATGATACAGGAAAGATGGATGAAATGAAATGATCTATTTAAATAACACATAAGAGAAAGTTACAGACTGTGAAATACCAAAGACCAGAATCCTCTTTAACAGATGGAACTCCTCCTCACTGAAACCCTATGGGCTCTGAGCCTTCATACAAGAGTTCTACAAAATGTATACAAAAAGCCTTTCACTGCATAATTTTCTGATAAACTTTGGAACCTTAAATCATCTGTTTTTTGGGAGCTTTATAGGAGAACAGGAAAGCTCAAAAAGGGAGTAGGTGATGAACATTTAATTTTTCTCATTAAAACAAAATGGTGGAAACGTGCATGCCCATACTGCTCGATGACTTTGTAATGTTGTTTGTACCCTGTTGCCTGCTTACAGAAATAAATGCACTGGGTAGAAAACTCTTCAGGAACACGGTAAAAAGTAAAGTCATATAAACATTCAGTCCTTTCCTGAAATAAAACTCCATTGAAATGAAACCTTGAGGGTATGGTTTCTTATGCATTGTACCCTCTGCCTTCTAAACCCTAGATTAAGGCTTAAAATATTTAATGCTGAATGTTGAATTCCTCTAATCTCCCACTGATACTCTTTTCCGCAACATTAATGTCTCCGATTGAAAAATCTGTGCTTTGAATGACTCCGGAGGGTTTGACAGATTTTAACTCGGTTACTTCAATGGAAGTCTTGTCGGCATACCTTCCCAGACCTTTCTTCATAATTCAGCTCTGAAAAATGGTCTTTTGACGTGCTCCCTATCACAGTAATAGAGACTGTGAATCATGATAGTTTTCCCCCGCTGTAAACCTGCAAAACCCGCAAACTCGTCAAGAAAACAAATGCATGGGGACGGCGATGCAGTGGGGATGAATGTGTAGCAACGCGACATGATGAAATGGCGGAAATATACGGGGTGGTGATGAAAAATGTAGTGGAACAATGGTGGATGGACTGGCCAATGTTATAACGTAAAACATTAAAATATGACATATGAATGGAATATATAAGTGGCGGAGGAAAAATGCGATAAACACGTGGGACGGTGACATGGAGGAAGACTGGGTTAAGGTGGGGGCAATCAAATCTGGACCGTCTGATCTCAGGAGGAGATCGACGGTTGTGAATGCATCAGAGGCGATGGGCAGTGGGCCAGGGGCACTGTACACTTGGATTAAGACCCGTGCATCTCCGTAGTGCGATGACCGTTGGATGGAGACCCCCAGGTCAGACGGCTATAATTCATATCGCTCCGTATCCTTAGTCGAATGATAACGCGCGATGAGGTAGCGGTTTTGGTATAGTGCTAGAGCCACGTGTCGCACGACGTATGGAATCGCTCCGAATTGAGAAATACCGCCCGCCTACGAAAGGCGATGCGATATATACCGGGCAGTTTTGAACAATGGATGCGGGGCGGGGACCACCGGGACCGATAGACTCTGGGCCGTTGATTTTACGGTTTGATCAGATGGTAGGCAGGTAGGCTACGGGCACGGCAGAGATGAACGAACACCGTCTGATCTGTACAGATCGACGGTTATGAACGCGCCCGATATTCATTTGATAAGCGCCTTTCGGGCTGCGGCTTGGTCTAACACCCAGGTTACGTGGAGAAAAAGACTGAGGGGCTAGGGCCGAAAGGTGCCAGACCATATATATTTTCAAGTGTGGGTTTTTTCCCTTTTTCATTCCATTTTGAGTTTAGAAAAGGGGAACGATAAGCAGAAAAATGATTTTTTTAGGCCAAACAGAGGGGGTTTAAAGGGGATTGTTTGTTAGAATCTAACAGAATTTAACAGAATGCTGACATGATCAACATTGGCTCCACCTGGGGACGACACGTTTATCCCTGGGCGTGTCGAGAACTTCGCAAACCACAGGTAAATCTTCTATGTGGACACTGCTCTTCAGCACTTCCATTTTTCTTTTCATGATTCATCACGACACCCACATTATTCAAACAAAGATGAAACATAAAACTAATATACAGTATAATACACCAGGCTGTCCTTGCCTGCATCAGAATTGGAAGTAGGGCTTAAGGAACTGACCATTCACAGGGGCATCAAGCAAATCTCCCTGTAAATTCTCCAACCTAAAAGTGTTATTGCCCCCCTGTTCCACAATTTTGAAAGGACCGAACCAAAGTGGGTCGAATTTACCATGTTTTCCTTTTTTAGCCCTCCGAATATCCCACCTGAGTACTAAATCACGAATCTGCAGATTCCTATCTTTAGCATGCTGATAAAAAAGGTACTTCATCTTCTCCTGATACTCTGTTAGCCTTTGATTCACTTGATTGCGTGTTTCTTCCAATTCCACCAACTGGCTTATTCTCCTGATCATATCATCAGGCTCTTCTTGACTTTCCTGCATGAATCGGGCTACTGGTAGGGATAATTGAATAGGAAATATTGCTGCCCTCCCATATACCAATTCATATGGGGATTTTCTAGTTGCTCTCTTGCTGGTAATTCTATTGGCCCACAGAGCAAATTTTAACTGGGAATCCCAATTTTTCTAGTTTTCATTTATAGCCTTCTTCAATGCCCTCACCAGGGTTTTATTGGAAGACTCTTCCAAGCCATTTCCCTGTGGATAATAGGCTGTAGAGTGACTTAGTGTGATGTTATACTGCTGACAGAAGCTTACAAACTTTGTAGACTTGAAGGCCTGTGCATTATCAGTCACTATGCTGGCAGGGCAGCCAAACCTGGATATGATGTTTTCTTCCATGAATTTTATTATCACAGTATCAGTGGCGTTCCTTGCAGGTATGGCTTCCACCCATTTTGTGAAATAATCAGTGGTAGTTAAAATCCACTTATGATGACCACTCGATGGAGGATGTATTTCACCTATAAAATCGATTCCCCATTGTCGGAATGGTTCGTCCACGTGCACGGGAATCATGGGAAGAGGTGCGAACTTCTGCCTTTCAGCAAATTTCTGACACTTCTCACAAGCTCTAACCCGGGAAAAAACATCCCCAAAAAGCTTGGGCCAATAGAAGCCAACCTTCAGGATTTTGTGAGCGGTGGCCCTCCAGCTGTAATGACCTCTGCAGATCCCTTCATGAAATTCAGCTATAATACTTTCTACCTCATCCTCTGTGAGACACAGGAGTAGGATACCTGAGGGATCTCGCCAGTATAGCTGGCCATTGGCGACTATGTATTTATGTGATTTCAATCTTAGCGTTCTGTATTTAGCTTTATCACAGCTTGGAGGGCAGTTGAGTGTGAGGAGATATTCTACTATTTCTTTGTACCACTGACTGGTGAGGTACTTTATATGTGCTTCAGGAGTAGCTACCCCAATTCCTTGTCGCTCTTCTTTCTCTTCAGATTCCTCATTTTCTATTATGGACAAGTCAATACCCAGAGCCTAATAGTTTGATTCAGATAACATTTTGGCAAGCCCTTGTCCTTTGATCAGCTTAGTAGGACGGATGTCTAATTCATACTCCTGTATCTTGGCAATCCACTTCCCCCTTTTTCCTTCACTATCCCCTTGAATAATAATATCTTTTATAGTAGCTGCAGGCACAAATGCAGTGATATGGGATTGTAAGATATATATGCAGAATGCTTTGAGGGATTTTACTAGGGCATATGCTTGCTTTTCCAATATGTTATATTTCAATTCTGCATCACGGAGCACCTGACTAAAGAAAGCTATGGGCTGCTCATACCCTTCCTCATTTTTCTGCAATAAGACTCCTGCTATTGTATGAGGTGATGCAAAAGAAAAGATCATGAAAGGTTTAGCGTAATCTAGCCCAACTAGCATAGGGGCTTCTACAAAGGCGTTTTTTATCCTGATAAAGGCCTCTCGTGATTCCTGGGACCATTTAACTTCATTATCTTTCTTCAGCATGTCCGTTATATGTTTAACTATTTCAACATAGTTAGGAATAAACCTTCTCAGGAAATTGATGCGCCCTAGGAACACCTGTACCTCTTTATTATTTCTGGGAAAAGAAATACCATTTATAACTTCTACCCTTTTAGGATCTATCTTCATCCCATATTTAGTCACAATGTGTCCCAAAAGTTTACCCTCTTCTAAAGAAAATAAAGACTTTTGAGGATTTAGAGAGAGACCATACCTTCTGCATTTCTCAAAGGTTCTATGCAGATGCTCAATGTGCTCAGTATCATTCTTTGAGAACACAGTGATATCGTCAAGGTAGACTACCAAAAATTTATCTTGCTCCCCAACAAAAGCAATGTCCATGGCCCTCTAAAAATTGGCCCCTGCATTAATCAATCCAAAGGCATCCTGGCATACATAAATGTACCCCATGGTGTGGTGAAAGTAGTCTTCTTTTGATCTTCTGGAAGTACAACCACCTGGTTATAACCAAAGAATCCATCCATCATTGACATCCTCGAAGCTCCAACCACCTTCTGCAGGATGTGATCCATCTTAGGCAGTGGATAGTTATCCTTTAAGGATGCTCTATTTAAATTTCTGAAATCCACATATAGCCTTATTTCCCCATTCTTCTTCCAGACAGGGACTAGGTTTGCCAGCCATTTAGAGTACCTCAATGGCACAATTATTTTGGCCTTTAACAGCTTCTTGATTTCCTTCTCAATAGAGGGAAGCAGCAAGGGATTTATTTGTCTGAGCTTCTGCTTATGAGGCTTTTCATCTCCCTTCAGTGGAATTTTGTGTTGCATTATACTGATATCAAAAGTTTTCAAGTCCAGATAGGACCATGCAAACACATCTCTGTAAGACTGAAATAATTTATGATATAGCTTTTTATAGTCTCCAGGGATCTTCTTGGACAGTTTTACAATTTTGGGGTCAGCCTCAGTACCAAGATTCAAGTCTTCTACTTGATTTTCTTCTACCACTTTTCTTGGCTGCAGTGGGACATCATTCTTGTCAAATAATATTTCTAGAGGCACCAGCCCTCTAGGTATAATGTTTCCCTTTAACTGCAACACTTTATTACCTGCCACTTCCTTCTCCCAATTTCTTTCTAAAGTATCTTCAGACTCAACCTCTTCTTCAGCATCAATCTCCATATTGGAGAATTCCCCTACTGTTTCCAGGAATCTCTTCATCTGTTCTTCATCTTCAAATACCTGCCAGTGTTTGATGTTATCTGGGATTGACGGTCGATAACGCACCTCAACTTCATATCTTAAAAGAGGGTTCTGCGGTGGTCGAAATGTACTAGCAGCCACAACAAGGGAATCAGTCATCCTATTCTATTCTCGGGGCATGAACTGGATATTGAATGCCAAAAATAAATTTTCCACCATGTCCCAAACTTCATTCCTGTAAGCCCTCAGCAGAGGGTGTTTGGTCTGACACTGATTCCTGACTTGTTTTACCACCAGTTCTGAATCTCCCAGAACTTTTAAACTTTGTATGTTCATGCTCCTGGTTGTCTGCAATCCTAACAAAAGTGCTTCATATTCAACCACATTATTAGTAGCTTCATATTCTAGCTTGAAAGACAATGGAACCCATTTTCCTGTAGGAGAAATCAATAATATTCCAGCTCCATTACCTTCTTTTGAATTTTCTCCATCAAAATGAAGCGCCCAGATTCCTGCTTCATGGCTCTCTGAGGGCTGTTCAGTCTTGATCTGACAGAAGGATGGTTCATGAGAATAATCTTGATCCTCTTCCAGCATCAAGCATGAGAAATCTCCTTCTTTACTGTAGACCGGTGAATTTACAGAGTTGTCAGCCTTGGTCACCATCTTGACAAATCTAGTTTCCCTGTACAACCTCCTCTCCTGGCCACCAAAAACTGGGATAGTGGCATATGTTAAATCCAATTTAATAGACCCACCAATTTTTGTTCCCCAGGACCTTGATAGCAACATACCAAAACGAGCCAGGATGTCGGCCACCACAATGTCCATTACCACACTTTTTGCTGGGATTTGGGCCAAATTGACCACCAAATCCTTGATCATCCCCAAGCAGTTAACTATTTTGGAATCAAATGAATAGAGGTATTTATATGGATGGGTAATTTGTAGTCCTAGTTGTTCCATGACTGACAAAGGCAATAGATTATGGGAAGCTCCAGAATCTAACATACAGTTATGTAATAGCAGGTCATGAATCACCAGAGACACATAGAAGGGAGGAGTAGAAGCATCAAACTCCTCAACATGTGGACCAAAAACCACCATGGGTCTTTCTTCTTGAAGGTTGAGACTATCTGGGGTGAGTGCTGCTTCTGGAGGGAGCATGAATGAGGTGACTTGGGATTGATATGCAGGTTGCTTTAATAGTTCAGTCAAGGGAACTGGGATTTTGATTTTTCAAGTTCCTTTTGCAGACTGAAAACAGGGGAAGATTTTTCTATTAAAACCTCTTTTGACTCTTTATTTTCAGTTGAGGGTTTGAATTCTTTTGACATAGAATTGGTATTAGGGGGAATGACTACTTTTGAAGAAGAAGGAATTTGATCATTAGACTGCAAAGGCTTGTTTAGAGGGCGCTTACCTTTGTCTGTGACTTTTTGTATTATTGATTCCTTCTGAGCAGGTGCTTCCTTGTAGGGTAGCTCTTCTTCTTGATCTTGGGTACGAGTCCTCTTCCTGGAAGATCTGAGATCATATCTTCTATTGAATTGTTCTTGCATGAAATCAACAAATTGTTTACAATAATGATCAATTTCTGCTTCTTCTGTGTCTCTGGTCTTTTATTCTTCTTGCAATGAGCACTCAGCTCCATCATTTCCTTGCAAAGGGAATTCTTCTCCATCACTATTTGAAAAGGCAATATTTTCATCCTCCAGTCCATAGGCAGTGTCTTCAGTAGAATCATCTACTGGACCTTCTAGGCACAATGGGTGTGGTACCTGATCCTGTTGCTCCTTTGCTTCCCTTGGCAATATTTGCAGGGGTGGTTTCCTATACTGAGGATTATAACCTCTGTTTTGAGCATTGTGGAAATTTTTGGGGGCTGAATTCTTGGTCTCCAATTCAAGCTTGACCAGTTTACCAGAAAGGTTCTTGATCATTCTGCTCATTTCTTCAATTCTGTCATTGGATGAGTCTCTATCTTGGTAGGAGGTAGATACCTCCTCTTTTCCCCTTCTTCTGGTATCTTGTTCAGATTTTCCCTTTGATTTGCCAGTGGAGGCAAACTTTGCTTCCAACTCTAGTGCATCTGACTGAGCATCATCCAGAGTAGCAGGTTTTCTTTCTCTGAGAGAAACCAAATTCTGAATCAAAGGCTGCTACAAAAACAACTCTAGTAGCAGTTTGATGTGGTTTCATATCAGCAGGAAGACTCAAATACAATTTATTAAATCTTTTGATAAATTATGATTACCCTTCGTTATGTCTTTTCTTGAGTGTATTGAACTCAGTAAGACAATGTCCATGGTATTTCTTCTCTCCCCATTTTCTGAGAAAAGTATCTTCCATTATTTCCCAAGTGGTAATAGAACGACCTACCAATGTCTTAAACCATTTTCGAGCCTCACCATCAAGAGATTGGACAAATAGCCTCAAGACCACATCTAAATGTTCCACATTAAAATTCTCTGCAAAAGCACATAAAACCTCAAGATTTTTTTGAGCATCAATCTCGTTTTCCCCATTGAATCGGGGCAAAATCTTCAAATAATCTTGTGGCATATCATTCAGTACTTGGGGTAATGCTAGAGGAGCATATTTATTTAGCAAGAAGCCCAGAACATTGGCCATTGGAGGGGGTGGAGGTAGTGCAATATTTTGATGAGTAAGAGGGGGAGGAGGTGGAAGTGGAATATGAATAACAATAGGAATATACTGAACAATAGGCTGAGGTGTTGATGGGAATAATGGTCTATTAACAGCAGATACTTCAGTGAATTCTTTAAACTCTTCAACCTCAGGAGTAGGGTGAAAATTTTCTTTATTTCTGACACCTCCTCGGGGTGGACTATCTGAATAGTAATAATCGGTATCTCCCACAGTGGAGTCGAGATCTTGCACTTGAGCTTCTTGAGAAGAAGAGGATGGAAAGTATTCTATAGACAATTTAGGGATTTCAGAGTGGACTTCTTTTCTTTCCCTCCAATTTCTTCTATGTATGATCTTTTCAGGGTCAGACACTGAAGGCATCTTTGGCTGAGACGTATTTGACCTCAGGTGTGGCTTACGAGGAGCCAGGACTGCAAATAGATTTATCTAATAACAAATGTGGAGTCGCCAAGGTGAGGGATCTACAACTCTCAACTCTCCATACTCACCTACTTGAAGAGTGTATTAGGCCCAGGGATTTATATTTTCTCAACTTCGATCCCCGGCAACTGCGCCAAAAAGATGTTTTCGCTCCTAGAGACAGCCTAGAGTTGTGATAGACCCGTGGCTTGCGGCCCTTTGATATACCCTTTTTACCCATTATAACTCATGGGGGGATTTGATCCGGCCCAAAGCCCCTGTGCATGAATAAAATTGCAAAAGGGTTGGACTTAGGGGACCCCACTCCAACAAGGGGTGATAATCGAAGGTCAAGGAGTTGATTATGAAAGGAGTAGGGGCAGGATTCATGGACTAGACATAGTTTGTTAGGTCCCTCTATTACTAGTATAGTCCCTTATTTTTGTTAGTGTAGCCCCCTTATTGTTATTGTTGTAGCCCTGTAACCCCAATATTATTATTATTGTGCCCTTACATTATTATTGTTAGGTCGACTAGGATTATATTGTGACCCCATGGACTCCTATATATAGAAGAAGGTTTTTTCATTTGTATCATCGAAGAATTTTTCATTTACGTAATGTAAAGGAGGTTTCCACCTTGAAGTGGCTTATTTATAAGGCGTTGATCACTCTTTTCTTCTATTTTTGGAGCTGGTTTCATAAAATTTGGTATCAGAGCTTTGGATTCTAGGGTTTCCCTGCTCCAAACAGGTCATCATGGAATTATTGCTATAAATTATTTTCTACGAAGACTCAGAGGCTGAAATTTGTATCACACGAAGCCAAAATCCTGAGGAACTTCCTGTAAAAATTTTAGATCTTGGTTCACAATATTTTCGAGGATATGATCTGTGGAAGTTAGGGTTATTTCAGGTTCCCGAATTTCATCTCAAAGAGGTGACCATGGGAAATCGTCATAATTATCTCTCTAAGCATCCGATTGGAATTATGTAAAAAGTTTCCATAAGTATATGGAATGTAGTTTCATGTATATCAATTTCAAAGCCAAAGGAGGAAACAGTGACACGTGGCACGTCGTACAAGTTCGCTCTATTGAACCGGTCCATAATTAGGTCATTGTGGGGCATAACTTTGACTTGAAGAATCGAAATTAGGTCAAAACTGTGACATTCGAAAGAAGATTAAGAGGGATACTATATGGCTGAATTTCAAATATTGAAGATCTGAAATCATAGAGATAATTCGGTTTCAATATCAAGCTCCTTAAAAGCAAGAAAAATGTGTGTATTTTTTTCTTTGAATTGCATAAGTCTTGTGTGAAAAATGAGTTTAAAGTGATTCCAAGGGAATATTGAAGCATAGATATCAGTATTGGGTTCTAAAATTCCACCTAAAAAGAATTTAACGCCCATTAATCCTTTAGAAGGCTCTATTATGACTCGTGAAGAGGAAGAAGCATAACATGACATATCAAAATTACAAGAGCAAGAGCACCAAATTTCGCTCTCGCAAAGAGCAACAAAAAATGAAATGGAAGTTTTGAAGAAAGGCGTGGAAGCTAAGATGGATGACATGGAAGCTAAGATCGACGAAAAAATGAAATACAACATGGAAGGCATGAAGAATGATCTAAAAGCAGACATGGAAGGTTTGATGACAAGGTTAGTACAAGAAATGATTGCGAATTGTGGAAATATAATAGAGGAAAATCATGACGAGAATAAAATAAATGTTAATCGTGATTTAATAAACTCTAATGTTGGATTGAAGAACCACCATATTCCAAAGATGGATATGAGGAAGTTTCATGACAATGATATCGTAACATAGATACTATAAATGGAGCAATATTTTGATCTCAATAATGTCCAAAACACACAAAAGGTACGCATTGCAACTTCACATGAGAACAAAATACATTTGTATGGTATCGATGGCTTTGCTCCCATAAAAATTTTTTTACTTGGTTAATTTGTACGGAGGAAATGATAGCACATTATGAGGATACAAAGAGAAACACCTTCTTTAGCCAATTGATAAATCTCAAACAAAAGGGTTCAGTGGTGGAGCACATTGAGGACTTCCAAAAATTGAATATAAGGGTAACTGATATTCCAGAGGAACACAAGATTGATGTCTTCATAGGGAATTTAAAGGATAACATCCAACATGAAGTTTGTGTTTGGGAACATGATTCATTGGAGAAGGCATTCAGGTTGGCAAGAGAAATTGAATGTAAAATTATGGCGACAAGAAAGCTTACAACTCACCTCTATAAATATGGAAGTGTTGCTACTCCTAGACTTCCACAAACTACCAGATTGACACCACAACAATTGGAAGAAAAAAGAGCAAAAGGGATTTTCTACAGTTGTGATATAAAATACACTAAAGGTCATAAGTGTGCTGAGAAGAAATTATTTTACATAGATTGTGAAGAGGAGGAAGAAAATGAACAAGAAACTTCAAAAGAAGAGGATATACACCAGGAACCAACCCTAGAAGAAGAAGAAATGAGTCCAACCATATCGTGTAATGCATTGGTAGGAATTACCACTCCCAAACTCTCAAGATAGAAGGACATATTAAGAAGAAAAAGGTAATAGTGTTGATTGATTCGGGTAGTACCCATAATTTTAATCATTGTAAGGTAGCCAAGGAATTGAATTGTTTCCTATACCCAACACTAGAATGTCGAGTGATGGTTCCAAATTGAGGAACTATAAATTGCTTTGGAAAATGCCATAATATCAAGATAACCATGGGGGAATATGTATTGAATAGTACAATGCTTTCCATTCCAATGGGAGGTGCTGATGTTGTACTAGGAGTACAATGGTTACAATCTTTGGGGACGGTAGCTTTTAATTTTTAAGAACTTTTCTTGAAATTTTTTTCGGAAGGAAAGGAAATCGAATTACGGGGTATCGCAGGGAAGCCAGGAAAGATAATAAGCTCTAATGTTATGAAAAAGATTTTGAAGAAAGAACAACAAGGAGTAATTTCACAATTATGCTCACTAGAAGTTCCAACATCAAAATCATCTATTTCTCCAGATCTCCAAAAATTCTTGGACAATAATTCAAAGGGGTTTGAAACTCCTAAAGGACTCGCACCTATTCGTGATCATGATCATGCTATTCATTTGATTCCAAGAAGTGTTCCTCCAAAATTCATGCCTTACAGATATCCTTATGTCCAAAAGAGTGAAATTGAAGGTATGATTGTAGAAATGTTAGAGGTTGGCATAATTCAACCTAGTCAAAGTTATTTCTCTGCTCCAGTAGTATTGGTGCACAAGAAGGATGGATCATGGCGCATGTGTCCGGATTATAAGGAGCTCAATAAGCTCACTATTAAAGATAAATTTACCATTCCTATGATTGATGAATTATTGGATGAATTACATGGAGAAATTTATTTTACCAAGTTGGATCTTCGTTCAGGATATCATCAAATTAGAATGAAGACTGAAGATATTCCGAAAAAAAATTTCGAACTCTTGAGGGTCATTATGAATTTTTGGTCATGCCTTTTGGCCTTACCAATGCACCTTCTACATTTCAAGGGTTAATGAATTCCATTTGTGCTAGTATTTTTTGATGACATACTTATCTACAACAGGTCTTGGAAGGATCATGTTCAACATGTTGATAGGGTGCTCAAACTATAGGAGGAGAAACAATTATATGCAAAAACATCCAAATGTTTGTTTGGAGTACAAGAGGTGGAATATCTGAGTCATATAGTATCTCAAGAGGGTCTTAATATAGACCCTAACAAAATTAAAGCGATTAAGGAATGGAAAGTCCCCACAAACATAAAGCAGTTGCGAGGATTTCTCAAGTTAACAGGGTATTATTGCAAGTTTGTTAAGAATTATGGGAGAATAGCAGCACCTATAACAACATTATTGAAGAATGATGCATTTTCATGGAATCCTGAAGCAACTAAGGCCTTTGAACATCTTAAAGAGACAATGTGCCTAGCACCAATCTTAGCTATGCCAAACTTGAGAAAAAACTTTATTGTGGAATGTGATGCCTCACGAAATGGAATTGGTGCTATTTCAATGCAAGAAGGAAGACCCATTTCTTTTGAAAGTTGTCCAATCAAAGGAATGTATTTACAAAAAGCTATTTATGAAAAGGAAATGTTGGCAATACTACATGCACTAAAGAATTGGCGACCTTACCTAATGGGAAGACACT
This sequence comes from Pinus albicaulis, assembly GCA_034641835.2. Classification (NCBI taxonomy): domain Eukaryota; kingdom Viridiplantae; phylum Streptophyta; class Pinopsida; order Pinales; family Pinaceae; genus Pinus; species Pinus albicaulis. The sequence goes on from CM076570.1 coordinate 629,097,150, forward strand.
TCAAGGTAAAAACTAATCATGATATTCTGAAACACTTTTTGGAAGAAAGACTATCTTCAGAATATCAGCAAAAATGGGTCACAAAGATGTTGGGTTATGACTTTGAAATCATCTACAAAAAGGGAAGCTAAATGTTGTTGCAGATGCACTCTCAAGAAAGGATGAAGAGGTGGAAGCATTGCTTTGTTCCATTTATATTATCCAACCATATTGGATAACTAAAGCAAGGGTTGAATGGAAGAAGGACGAAGAAGTGTGGACACTCATTCAAAAGTTGCAGCAAGATCCTAGTACATCTGATACATTTAGTTGGAAAAATTATTCGTTATGGTACAAAGATTTCTTATATATTTGCAAGAATTCCCAACTAAAACAAAAGATTCTTTTGGAATTGCACACTTCTCCTTTAGGAGGACACTCAGGATTTTTAAAAACTTATCATAGGGCGAAGAAAGATTTTTTTTGGGACGGCCTTAAATCTGATATTCAAAAGTTTGTGGTGGAAAGTTTGGTTTTCCAGCAAAATAGAGTTGAGACAATTAAGACCCCAGGTATTCTACAACCTTTATCCTTTCCAAATCAATGTTGGGAGGAGATTTCAATGGGTTTTATCATAGGTTTACCTAATTCCAAAGGAAAGAGTGTCATCATGGTGGTAGTTGATAGACTTACCAAGTATACACATTTTTTATATTATCTCATCCATTTAAAGCAAGTATAGTTGCTACTGCATTTATGGAAACAATTCAAAAGCTACATGGAAACCCAAAGATTATTGTAAGTGACAAAGATATCACTTTTACTGGAAATTTTTGGATGGAATTATTTTTTTGTTTGGGTACTCAACTAGCTCATAGATCATCTTATCATCCTTAAAATGAGGGTTAAATAGAGATAGTGAATAAATGTTTGGAAGGATATCTTTGTTGTTTTGTATATGAAAAGAAAACACAATGGGTCAAGTGGTTACCTCTTGCTGAATGGTGGTATAACACTTCCTTCCATACTGTAGAAAAAATGACCCTATTTATGGCACTTTATGGATATCATCCACCGTCCATCACATATTATTTAAGATAAAATTCTAAGGTTCAAGCAGTGGAATATCACATTTAGCATCAACAAGAAGTTCTCCAACTCTTAAAGGATAAACTAAATTTGGCACAAAATCGAATGAAACAACATGCAGATCAACATCGCAATGAGAGAAGTTTTGATGTAGGAGACTGGGTATTTTTACGGCTACAACCATACAAACAAATTTCCCTCAAGCAAGCTAAGAAGGATAATAAATTATCGCCAAAGTACTATGGTCCTTACAAGGTTTTGCAAAATATTGGTACTATGGCATACAAATTGGAGCTTCCTACTTCTTCGCAAGTGCATCTAGTTTTCCATGTTTCACGCTTAAAGAAGGTTATAGGGGATAAAATTCTAGTCCAAAAAATATTTCCAAAACTTGATGGGGAAGGAAAAATCATATTGGAACCTGAAGCAGTCATGGAAACAAGAACTCGACAGCTATGAAATTGATCAATTTCAGAGTATCTCATAAAGTGGAAGACCTTACCCGCTAAATATTCTACATGGGAGGATGAGGATTTTATACAGAAGCATCCGGAGCTACTAAAGCATTGAGGACAACACTTTTTTGAAGGAGAGGGGCATGTTAGGTCCCTATACTACTAGTATAGTCCCTTATTTTTGTTAGTACTGTAACCCCCTTATTATTATTTTTGTACCCTTGTAACCCCAATATTGTTATTATTGTGCCCTTACATTATTATTGTTAGGTCAACTAGGATTATATTGTGACCCCATGGACTCCTATATATAGAAGGAGGTTTTGTGATTTGTATCATCTAATAATTGTTCATTTACGTAATGTAAAGGAGGTTTCCCCCTCGAAGTGACTTATTTCTAAGGCGTTGATCTCTCTTTTCTTCTATTTTTGATAAAATTCTCACCCGAAGCACTATGGGGGGGTGTTGGAACTAGGTTTCCACATCCTGAGAGAGGTTTGAATGATATGGGTTCCTTAAGATCCAAAATAACCATAAATATACCTCCAAAACATAAGCCCTAACCAGGAAACCCTTACAGATAGATTTAGGTCAATTATGAAAAATAAATTGCACAACTTAACACAACATCTATAATCAAATTAATAACCCTTAACACATAATATGAGAACCTTATACCATCAGATCCATTAAATAATCACTCATATAAACCTAGAGACAATTGCGTAAGAGATCTAATTACAGATAGTACAGGAATCAGAAATCAGATACAGAAACATTCATAACATAACAACAGATGCATTTCAGACTGAGATATCCGCAACAATAGTTCTTTTATTAATATCAATTCAAATCCTTCATACAAAACCCTGCAACAACCCATGCACACAACCAGCGAGGTCCGCACATAGCAGGACTAAGGCCTCCGCACACATAGCCAGAAGGAGCCTTCTACCCAGAAAAATCTTCACAAAATATCACAAAGTAGACAAATCTATCATCAACATTCAGAATTATCCAAAAAATGACTTCTTAGACTCGATCTAGACTTCTATTTATACTATTAGCTTGCACTACTTTAGGGTCTGCAAACCATGGCTTGCGGCCCCTTGATCTTCCCTTTTTACCCACTACAACTCGTGATGGGCTTTGATCTGCCCCAAAGCCCCTACGCACGACTAAAATTGTAAAATGGTCAGAATTAGGGGACCCCACTCCAACAAGGGGTGATAGCCAAAGGTTGAGGAGTTGATTATGAAAGGAGTAGGGGTAAGAAAATGTTGAACACTGCCCATAATAGGTGTAGTTTGGATTCATGGACTAGACATAGTTTGAATAGTAGGATACCTAATCAACAATGTTCAAATGGTTGCAGCTGGGGTAGGTAGCGGTGGAGCAAAGGTGTCCAAAAAATACCATGACTCACAATGCATCGATGGATGGTGATGTTTTCGATAGTTACCGGGATTTGGAAAGAAACTATAGATGGAATTTGTGGTGTAGCATTATAAAAATTGAAAGCCATCAAATGTGAATCAAAAGGGTCGATTGCACCTAATGTGGAAAGAAAGGATTTCATTTGGGTTGGGCGGGTTTAAAAAACCTCCAATGCCAAATTGATTATTCGTGGGATGGTTTCTACAACGGGTCAAGTCAATGTCAAAGGTGGTGTGACTATAGTTTTAGTTGATGCAGAGGGGTGTGGAGGTGATACCTGAGCTTGTCGACATGTCCTGAGGGGCTAGATACCATATCGGTATCACTAGAGCCATATTGGGAAATGAGAGTGTTGCAATGAATTGGTGCAAGACAAAACTAGGTGGTGGGAATAAGAAGGGTGTTTGGGTGAGCATATGGTAAGAAAGCAAGATTAGGAACAACATTTTTGTTGGCATCTGAAACAGGTTCCTGGTCTTGAGGGGTGTTTTAGGGGTGTAGCAGGTGTTTTTTTGAAGTGGGTGATGAGTTCTAGGCTTGAGTCCTTACGTACCAGAATATGGAAGAATGTGAGGAATATTGTAGCTTCAATATAGCATTTCGCTTCCATGACGAGGATGGTTACCGTGGTGAGCATTGTGTGGACTCCCAGGAGGGGAGTTATGGGGGCTCCCTTGGGGGTAGTAAATGGGGTACTTTGACGAGGAGAGAGACCTGACACTCCTCCTAGTAATGGATGGATATTTAGAAAAAATTTATATCGAGGGGGAGCCATGGGGTCCCCTATGGTGTCGAGTAGAGTGTGTGCTACTTTGTGTGATTGAGGAAGGAGATGATTCTCAGAAAATATATCACATACATAAAAGAAAGTGGAAATAAAATGATCACCTTCCCTTTAACTTTAGACTATGTGATCAATCAAGAAAAAAATGGTTTTCATTTGTTTTTGCATATGATAAAAGATCCCATGAATACATATTCATCCTTTCCACTCTCAAAGTAACTAGGCCTTGTGAATATACTTCTAATGGGTACTAGGGCAACGTACGGAAAGAACTGGCGACACCTTCTAGTAGTCGAAGAATAGACCAAGGTAATGGATGAGGCTTTGGTGCTGCCCAGACCTCCACCTATAGGATGGATGCCCTAGATTTTTGCCACTAAAGTACCTTCGTCCCATGTGAGAATTCGAGTCTTTAGCTTCTTGGTAGTCAGTTACTAGTACCAACCACTAGATGGGTAGGGTAGTCCCAAATAGTACTGCATACACTAGACCTAAGATGAACCCCTCTGAATCAGGTCTCTACCATGCTTAGGTATTCGTTTCTGTGGGATGATTGAAGGATTTTTAAGCTCCCTGAAAATTTAACTTCTATGTCTCAAAGATGTAACATGACCATGACGGCTTATGGGATGCCTACCCCCAATGATCCTAACCTAAATTATAAATTATTTGGTGGCCCCGGTGGGGAATTCAGTTGGTTCAAGTTATGGTAGATTTTAAGGGCCTTACTTTTCTTTAGGGTGTGAGATGTAGGCTAAAATAAACTAAGCATCAAAAGCTCCAGAAACTAGATGCCTTCTAATACAAATCTTAAAATAGCTTAGTGTGTGATGTGTAACTGTGTGCAAGTGATCAAGTGAGCATGCAAAATGTGATAAGATGTGGATATTCAGTGATCTGTTACAATATCCTCTTAATTACACTATTTTTCAATTGTTTCTTGCATGAAAAAAATGATGTGCAGATAATGGGTGGCTTAATCTTTCTCCTACTACACTATGTGTGACTAAAAGGAAAACAAGATGCAAGGGAAACAAAGATTACTTGCTTTTTGTAATGAAAATTGGCCCTAGTACAAAATCTAAAGAAATGAAGAAATGATTTTGTTAGTAACAAGATTTTTGGATGATAGGCCACTTACTCCTTTATTAATTAAGCTATGTGATTTTCCAAAACTAGCAAAATAGATTGAAAAATGTGTGTGGAATTTGGCCACTTAATTTTCCCCCTAATTAAATTACGTGAGAATCTCCAAATAAAAATAAAAATAAAGATAATCTAATTACCCTACTAATTATGATTAGTAGAGTAATTAATTAATCTAAACTGATTGGAAAAAAATCAGAGGTGAAGGAAATTCACTAAAGGCTATCAATGTCTTCAGCTTGAAAATCTTCACTTGTGCATTCTGCTGGACGAATTTGGGCATCTTTCGGATTGTACATATATATGTACGATTTTCTGGTATTAACATACATAATATGACTTTCGTATATGCGCACATTTTGTATATCCATGCATATATGGAAGCGTTCATATCCGTTGGGACAACAACCCACTCTCTCATCTTGCATTCAGAGTTGGCATAGGAAAAATAAAAGGCACAAATACCTACCTTTCTTTATCATATGGATCATATGGAAAGGTATAAACACACACATATTTGATGGGAAGCCTATAAACATATGATAAAGCATAATTAAATCCATCTCTCTATATAAGGAATGAAGTATGGACATGAAAATAAAGAAGAAAATGAGTTGTATTCATAATGAACTGTGGAAATCATTCCCCATAGGATTCTTTGATGGAGCAAGTAAGAGGAGAATGTGTGGATGTGGGGCAATCATATACATAGACCTTAAGATATTCCTTCATTTTTTGTGGGAGGGAGGTAGAGGAACAAATAACAAGGCTGAGATAGTTGCCCTATGGGGAGTTTTGATAGCGGTGAAGTGGCTCATAATGAAGAAGATTAGGATGATAGGTGATGCCAAAACCATCATAGACTGGGTGAATGAGCACTCAAATTTCAGGCCTCCCATTATATGCAACTAGATGATAACATTAGAACACTAGTCACATGATTTAAGGACATCCAATTCCAACACATTTACAAAGAACAAAATTGGATGGCAAACCTCTTGCCAAAAAGAGGGATGGGAAAGGAAATTGGTGAATTTTTTTTCAATGAATTTTCATAGGGGAAGTCAATCAATGTTGGACAAATCAATTATTCATAAACTGCCTGGAGGGAGAATAAGGAACCAACAGGAAGAAGAAAAATGAGGTTTTTTTGTGTTTTGGTACATAAAATATTTTCCTTGTCAGGGAGGATCTAGTTGGGGGCTCACTTCAAAAATTACCACTTTCTTCATACGCTGATAACAACTGAATATAGAGAAACCCTCTTCATCCTTGTCGATGAACAAGAGCCTCATCATTCACCATTTGAGGGAAATTATTTTAAACCACAACGACACAAGGCTCCCATAATAACTCAAACTGATTCCTGGATACAATGAAGAAGACATACCAAAAAAATCCAGATGAGGATTAAAAAATTTCAAAGGCATTTGATTAGATGAAAACGTTCCCATGCATATTAAACAATGAAAGGTGAAGGCCGCGAATTAAGATTCTAGAGCGAGAGATCAGAAGAACTGTTGGGCGGAGGGAAAGGATTTGATGGGAAGGTACACACAATAAAAATCAGACCCCAGTAGGTTTAATTGTCACAAAATTGCTCTGTATTTTCTTGGTTGAAGGTTTTTCTTACAGGGAATGTTCGAGAAGGAAGCGAAACTGACGAAATCACTTAGTGTCTTTGCATCTGTTTGTTAACGCAACCGAGGCTGGAAAATATTTGAGAATTTTCAATTGCAGTGGCGAGTTTCCCATCCACATTGGAGGAATTTTGGCCTTTGGTTTATCACTACATATAGGGTGACTTCTTATGACAACAAGTACTAATATGAAATAGCGGTAGCCAATCAAAATATCAAGAAATAAAGCTTCGAGCACCACTTCGAGGATCAGAGGAGGCATATCGAAAAAATGCTAGTTACAACATTTTGTATGTCAACTGTTTGACAAAATTTCCCTGAGACTTGTTGCAGAATCTACTCCAAACAAGGCTCTGTTGGCACATACGGTAGCTGAAGCAAAGCAGCTAGAGAATCTGAATAGCGGTTAACTATTGCATTTAAGACTCTGAGTCTGGTGTTCTGTGAAGAGAGTTTTTCTGTGGTTGGTAATGCGGCAACTTGCCTAATAAAATGTTGTGGGTCCTTGGAAGGGTTGAGGTGTCGAAGATGAGCTCAAATATATTCTTAAGAACATACAATCAGTCTACGCTGAATTATAGGCATACAGACTTGAAGATTTTCTCATCTTAAAATGGAAATAAAATCGATAGAAAATGTTGAAATGGCAAGGAAGTATTAGGTTATGTGGAAACCAACCATTTAGGTCAAGTCAAAATTGTTTCAACATACAAAACAGGGAAGTGGATTTGGGTAAATCTAAAGAAATATTGGGGCATTTTAAGGCATAGGCTTGCTCACCTAAAATGGGAACAAGGAAAAAGACAAAGAAAAATAAAACAGGGTAAGAGAAAGAAAATAAATAAGGGAAACAAAAATAAAAAAGAGTCAACCATTTACAGTCCCACATCCACACCTCTCACTTGGTCATCAGATCTCTATGTCGAAGAATTGATGAGGGCCAGGACAAGTCTGGAGATTTTGTAAGCCAAACAACAGGAAAGGGACCACAAAATTTCAGAGATCACATTTGAAAATTGGTGTTTAATGGAATGTAATAGAATTTTAAGAGAACAGGTAACAATTTTACAAGAGGCTCTAGAGACAGGAAAACAAGAATGGAAAAACCTGAAGACATAGTGGAAAACCATGATAGGATCAAGGGTATCAAACAAGGATGTGATAATTTCTAAATAAAATCAGGTAGATACTCAAATATCGCAACCAAAAATCTTTTAAAAGATAAGACAAAAAAGAAAAATATGGATGGAGGTCCAAAAGAAATCAAAGATATAGTTGAAAAAACTAATGGCTACATAAGGACAGGGGAAGAAAAAGATGCAAGTGCTTGTAGAGCACAAGAAAGAGAACAAAAAGAAAGAAAAGACAGGGAACAAACTTTATTATCAGGGGAATAAGAGATCATGGGAGGAATGAAAGTACTCTAAATTTGGCAAGGGAATTTCTAAAAGAGAAACTACATTGGAAAGGGAAAATTTGCCAAGAAAGGAGGGTGGGGAAGATATGTGAAGAGAGGCCTCGTCCCATAAAAGTCACCATGGAAACCGTGCAAGAAAAACACCATCTCTTGAGAAAAAATAAACACTTAAAAGGCTCATACTTCTTCCTAGATGAATATTTAACCATCAAACAACAAGAGGAGAGAAGGGAAGAAGTGAAGAAAATTAGGGCAGCAAGAAATGAAGGGAAAAGGGCATGGTTGTACAATGGTAAAGCAGTTATTGCAGTTTTTGGGACTCAGGACAAAACAAGGCAGCAAGCTGATAGTAAAGAAAAAATAGAGAATTCGATAATAGGGATGAAAACAACAAGAGCAACATGGATGGAAATGGGTGAAGACTCAAAGTTGAGTCTTATGCGTCAAACTGCATAGCAGTCAAATCCTACCCAGGTCTACCTAAGTTTAGTTTGTTGGAATTATAGAGGCTACCCTTGGAGGAGGGGACCTGGGTTAGGGCCTATTGCGGAAGGTAGAGACATAATCTTTCTCACGGAAACTCATGAACATGATGGTTGCAAAACTCCTATGTTTGACGGTTATTTGAAGTTAGCAGTTTGGAACAAGGTAGCAGAAAATGACAAAGGGTATGGGGGAATACTGGTTTTAGTGAAAGAAAAAGAAGGTCATCACATTCAATTGATGAAAGAATATGAAAATAAACAATATTTATGGTTCAAAATATCAGAGAATGAGAATCACATAAGAATTGCAACATGCTATTTTGCCCCTCAAGTCTCAAAAACTTACAAAAATAAGGGGATAAACAACAAGGATCCATATGCAACTTTAAAGAAAGATATTGTTGTGTACTTTTAGTAGGTAGAAGTTCTTTTAGTGGACGATTTTAATGCTAGAACAAAAAATCAGCAAGCTAGTATCCTTTGTTTCAAAGAGGATCATAATCCTATTTGGCTCACTGAAGAGGAGAATCCCCAATGGGTGAGATGTTCAGAAGATGACAAAGGTAGCAATCATTTTGGAGAGGAATTACTTACACTGTGTGGAGCTTTCAACTTAATTATTTTCAATGGTTTGGACAAATGGAAAAGTTTTGGGATATTCACTTGCAACACATACAATGGGGCAAGTGTCTTTGATTATGTGATTTTCTCATAAAATTTGATAGAAAAGATAGATGAAGTTAATATTGGAGAGAATAATTGGGACTTAGGTGCATAATTGGGACTTGGGATCTCCGCGCACATATTATGCCAAGTTAAGGAGGTTAAGGTTTTCCAACAAACCCCTATAATACTGGCCCTTTCGGCAGTGACCTACTTGTGCAGGTCAAAGTCTCACCCGAAGTAGTATGGGTGGGTGTTGGAACTAGGTTTCCCCACCCTGAGAAAGGATGGGTAAGGCAAGCAGAGCTACGTACGACTTTCTAATGACCAGATCACCTATTTCAGAGCTAGATCTGTAGGCCTTCTTCGCATCTACTAGCGCAAGGTCAGCTATGCTATGGTGCTCAACAAATTATATACTTATAAGAAAGTAGCACATTATTGCATAAAACATAACAGATAGATCCAAATGCAGTAAAAACATGTACACAATATTATCGCAATTTAACACAGAATACGCATAATACAACAGTTACCACATATTCGCATAAACAGTGCACATAGATTCAGTACTCAACAACCTTTCTTACACATCAATCCATCAATTCCTCCTTACAATACCCAAGCCCGACTTGTGCACACAGAAGTAGGGTCTGCACACAGCAGGACTTGGGATCTCCGCGCACACAGCTAGGTGGAGTCCCTTCCCAAAAACCCAAACAGATCTATTAAGCCGCAATTCGCATCAAGAGCTCATCTTCTTTCTCTTCTCCCTTTACAATTCAAAATGTTCCTCTATTTATAAAAATCTAGCCTAATCTTTCCTATGGTCCACAAATCATCGTTTGCGGATTCCAAATCTACCCTTTAACCCATTACAATTCTTTCGGGGCTTTGTCCCACCCTAAACCCATGTGTTAGACTAAATATAATCAAGATTATACAAAATTGGACCAATTTCGTTGCTTGTAGAAGACCCTGTTCCAACAGTCCCCCAACACAATCTTATGACTCGTCCCGAGTCACTGTAGTGGTGCGGTCTCTATATGTGCACGTAAGGCATTGATGGCTATGATCAGTGAAGGTAACACTTCTTGACTCTAGGCAGCATCACTCTGTGCAATGTCTACTAGCTTCTGGGAGGTCGGTCCTTCAGTAGCCGTGGTAACCTACTCTAATATCTTGTTGAGTCGTGTGATTGTGTCATGAGAACCTTGTGATATCTGGAAGCTGGCGTCACCCCATGGCTTCAAGTGCTTTTTGATGGCATGATTTTCTCGTCAAAGATCCATAATCGTGTCTCGGAGTGCGTTTCTAGTCTTCAAGAGTGCCAGAAGCTGCGCAGGGAATAGGGAGGGCAAGGTAGCTTCGACTTGATTGAAAGAGGCTTCCTTCTGTCGTAAGTCCTTCTTGAAGTTCTGAAGAAATAGGTTGAACTGGATTGTTGTCCAGAGCTGCATGGCCGCCTCGAGCAACTGAGTACCCAGAGTAAGTTGTCCCGTAATGGTGTTCATAGCTTCTGTTACCAGTGCAACATGTTGTGCCCGTACCTCCGGAGGTGTGGTAGGTTGCGCTTGGGCTTGTAATGCGGTGAACTGACGGGCCAGGTGGGTCCTGAGGGTCTGGATTTCGATGTGGGGCACCTTTAGTTCTACAACCAAGCCTTCTATGATGAGCTCATCTGGGACCCCTGTGCCGAGCTGGTGAACCACTGGTTCGAGCTGCATCGTCCGCGAGATAGCAAGGGAGACATCTTTGGTCTGTTGTGTGATGAGCAGCATGGCCACATCGAGCTGTTGCTGTGAGGTCCGGTCGCGATGATGGGTCTCTTGAAGCACGACAGTGTTTAAACCCTGTAACATTTCGTGGGGCAGCTGCCCAAGTCCAATTGTAGTCCCGTAGTCACTGGAAGGTGGGCACTGACCAGGATAGTGCTAGGCAGTGAATAAGCATGGATTTCATTGGCAGTTAACTCGATATTGCTGGTAGGGTGCGCGTATCCCTGTGTTGCTTTGTACCCCGGGGGGATGGAGTATCCTTGTTAGTGAGTCCTATTATGCGCGGGACTAGCTGCGACTCGATTGTGTCAGATCTCATAGTGTTCTGTGGCAGTTGCATACTGTATTGCATGGATGCTTCTGAGCCCATCCAACTAGAGCCTGCGATCATCCCAGGGTTGGATAGGGTGTTGAATTTCGTCATATAGTTTTGACGCCAGTCTGTGCAAGGTTCGAAGTCAATTTTCCCTTCAGGGAGTCAGAGGGTAATGAGCTTATCAATCTTAGCGTCCCTCGACCCTCTGAAAATAATGGCTGCAGGCTCTAGACTAGTAGGCGTCGCTGCGTTCATGGGGTTAGGGGCTGCCATAGCAACATAAGGAAGGGATCTTGAATTCGGAGGCTCGCAGACAGAGGAAGTAGGCTGATTGGGTATGAAAAAAACGCTAAAGGTCTAGACAAGCAAGCAGTAGAATAATATATGAAGATTATAGAGATAATATGGAGCCTTGATCAGAGTTATCCTTTCTTCCTTATAGTGCTCGAGGCTATCCAACGGTAGAGTGAATCTAACTTGGAACTTACCATCAAGAAAATGGTAAAAACTCACCATAAATTGCCGCATTAATTTCCACCCGACTATTTTCCGTAATGGTAATATTCCATTTTTAACAGAGTTCAGTGTTCTGACTATCATCGTTTGCACTCGATGGCCTTCCCATGGATCTACTGATCTTAGATGGAGCATCCGTGCTGCTTGCGCCACCCGAATTATAGCCGACATCGGGTGTGTTGTAATGCAATTCAGGTACAACCTAAACAACTTGGCAACTGTGCGCATCCCATCTAGTGTCGTGGTTGGGATAATTCAAGGATCATCCTTTCCTTCTGTTGGGCTGAGGCTGCAGTACTCAACCATGTGTGGTACCGGCGTTTCCCAGGATTCAGACGCGATGTATAGGCTTGGGCTCCCCCGATTCAAGGCATTAGTGTTTCGTAGAGCTGTGTCGAGCGCTCCTGGGCCATCTAGCACCGTAAATGGTCGTAGAAACTCGTCTCGCAAATTTTCCCAATGGCGAGTGCGCTGATGTAGCTCCGCATATAAATACCATGCGGCTAGACGTAATCCTAGAGCATGGATAAACAGGTGGACCCGTTCGATTGGGGTTCTATGGCACTAGTGTGTTTCCCATGCGAGCAAATATCTGTGTGGGTCTTTTGACCCAAGGAAATTTTGGATTCGTTTCCCAGTTGGAGCTTCAAATCGCAGGATCATATTATCTCGAAATTCCTCCCAATCGCTGAATACCTTCCCATGCGTATCCTACCAGCGCGTAGGCGTTCCGCGCAGGGAAAGCTTGAGGGCCCCTAGCCTGTGTCCCTTGGGAACTTCTGCTTCAAATGTGCGTAGAAATTAATTAATGTTACCAGACTCCCCAAAGTAGGGCAGGTCTCTTACCTCGGAGGAGATGCAGTGGAAGTTCCTCATGACCCGAAGACATCGCAGCACCGAAACCTCATGCAACTGGCCTTGCCAATTCTCTAGTTCCCCATCAGAGTAGGAGAAGCATTCACTATACTTTTCCTAGCAGAGTACTCCTTCCGCCGTGGGGTTAATCCAATCTTCGTCCTGTGTAGTGAACTTGTAAATGTGATCCACTTCCTCCTCATCTTGCGCTGGCTCTATATACCATGTGCCTTCCGCGGGATCCAACGGTACTATTACTCATGTGCCGTTATTTTGAAACACCATGCTGAACTTTTTGAGATTGATAACACCCCCCATATCTATAGCCCAATCTAGTCCTTGGAGCACAAGGTAGGGTTATGCATCTTCTACAACTTCTATTACCTCAAAGTCAGCTCAGAATTTTACTCCTGCGATATCTACCATGATTTTTGGCAGCCTTCCCAGAGGGATGTTCTTTTGTTGATTTGCCATAAGCAGCTGGATGGTGGACCATTCCAAATTAGGTTCTCCCATTCGTTGCCATGTTTGTTTAGGTAACACGTTCGCATCTGATCCAAGGTCCAAAATAACCTGATCCATCTCGTAGTCACCAATCTGTGTAGTCGGCCGCATTTCTCTTCCAGTGCGTCTTTTTATACCGGTATAGTTTGTGTACATCCTTGGTCCCTGGGGTTGGATTGGGCCATGCTGCGCAGCTATTCATTAATGCTTGAAGGTTTTCTACAGCCTTTGGGTTACGTAGAAACTTCATACATGCCTGCAGAAAGGGCTCAACCCCCTCATTTGTCTTGGGGTGTGTTGGTGCCTGCGCAATAGCTACTTCTTTCTAAGCGAAGCCCTGGTCAGCTACTACCATTGTCTCTTGTCCCTTTTTCACGTTAAATCCCTCTTGACAGGTCAGAGGATCCTTGGCAGCCTTTTCCTATGGTCCCCGGGTGACCATTCCACTGCGGGTTATGACTTTCACACTTGGGTCTATGTTCCTTAGCTCGGCTTTAACTCTTTGCACATTTTGCGTGGGGTGGGGCTACTTATCCTGCATTTTGGATATTAAAATTAGGTAGTCTTCGATCACATGGTCCAGCTGTCTACAATATTTTCAAGATTGCCTTATAGGGTTTGGGCAGTCCCTTGCAAAGTGTCATACTTCCCCACTGTTATAACAGATTAGCTGCCTACGTCCTCGACTTGCGCTTCCTCCCTGACCTCCCCTGCCCTTTGCTGGAGAGCCACCAAAGCCCGTGGGAGATCTAGGTGACGCAGGGTCGGATTGTACCCTATATAATTTTCCTCGATCTATCATCAGATCATAAGTCCAACAATTATGATCATCGTGTCCTACCGATCGGCAGAACCTGCACCACTGTTGCTTCAGTTATGGGACATACGCACCTAGATGGGGGCAATGGTTTGTATCATGCAGCCCTGATACACGGCAGTCATCGCACCACAATTCAGATCCACTTGAGCGTAGACGCGATAGGATGGGTTCCCCACTTGCTCTTGGGTAGACTAGTCTAGGTCCTCCTGCCTGCATGTAATCTGCTAGTAAAGGGCAGTGATCCTTCGTATGGACAAATACCCAACATCGTATGCACCATAGATCTGTGCTGGCCCCCTTTCCTCGTTCCTTTCGTAGGTTCTAGATTTCCATGTGCATAGCTCCGAGCTGCTCCTGAATTTGCTGTACTCCTAACGAAGTATCTTCTTTGGGCACAGCTTCTAGTGTCATAGCGAGTTCCACAACTTTTTCCTACGACTCGAAGGTTTGGTGACTCATTGGCATACGTAGGTGGGGCAACAACATAGTGATGAACCATTCTGTATGTTGTCTATCGTCATACTCAAATCCTCCTTCCCTGATTGCTCTCTTCAGTCGATGATCAACCTCCCATACAGATTCAGACATACCTTGCTTGAAGTCCTTCACTTCTGCTACCAACTAAGAGTAATATTTTGGCTTTCGGAATTGTTGCTTCAGAGCGTCCTTAATATCTTGAATAGATGCATTCCTGTTCTGAGATATGTATCACATATACCAGTCCAACGCTCTTTCTTCGAATGTCAAGTATAGATGTGCCCTCTTCACCGTATTGTTTGTCACATTTTTCACAGTCCATACGGAATTTGCGATAAACCAAAATAAGTCCATATCCTCATCCCCTACCCCCTTGAAGGTAGGTAGTTTCAGGTGCGCAACCATATCACTGTCCGGCGGAGGCGGTGGTATGGGCGAGTTCTTACCTTTGCGCAGCCTGGACGATAGTGTAGTCGGGGGGCTTTGCATAGCCGTCTCTCGCAGAGGGTTATAGACAGATCTTCCCCCTTCAAGGTTGGTTTGATAGTATTTACCACTGCGTGTCCCGCTCTCGTCTAGATCCGAGGTAATTCACTCGGTATGACTACACAAAATACTCTTCTTGCATAATAGTATCTTGATCAGCAAAGGTAACGTCTTGAGAAACTTGCCCTGGAACCCTTTAAAGAATCTCTGCTCGGCCTCAAAGTAGGAGACAAACTGATCAATGGAAAATTCTATCACAAACCCGCCTAGCACACTATCCACCCAGTGATCCACCGTGCGAGTGAGGGTATTATCAGTCCTTTCCAGCCACTAGATTAGCTCTGGAGTCCACTGAGTGACTCGTTCGTCCTTCCAACACTTCTGGAATTCTACAAGCCTAGCCAGCCGCTCCTAAAGCTCAATTGCAAATGTTGTAACGAAAATTTCATAGCTTTCCATAAGAATGTACCTGATTTCCTACTTTTCTGTCGTTAACCTCGTGCTGCGATTCTCTTTTACCACAAATTCCTGAATCTGCTTTTCGAACCACTCTTCAATTTCCTTCCTTTCAAGTTTCTAGTACTCTCTTGTCATTACCCAACCCCTTTCTCAAAATTCTCCTGGTCTTGGCAACATAACCATTTGTTGGCTCGAGGGGTCCTGACCCAGGTTCAGAGGTTAAGGTTTGCCAACAAACCCCTATACTATTGGCCCTTTCGGCAAGTGACCTACTTGCGCAGGTCAAAGTCTCACCTGAAGTAGTATGGGTGGGTGCTGGAACAAGGTTTCCGCACCCTGAGAAAGGATGGGTAAGGCAAGCAGAGCTGCGTCTGACTTTCTAATGACCATATCACCTATTTCAGAGCTGGATCTATAGGCCTTCTTTGCATCTACTAGCGCAAGGTCAGCTATGCTATGGTGCTCAACAAATTATATACTTATAAGACAGTAGTGCAGTATTGCATAAAAAATAATAGACAGATCCAGATGTAGTAAAAACATGTACACAATATTATCGCATTTTAACACAAAATACACATAATACAACAGTTACCACAGATTCGCATAAATAGCGCACATAGATTCAGTACTCAACAACCTTTCTTATTCATCAATCCGTCAATTCCTCCTTACAATACCCAAGCCCGACCTGCGCACACAACAGTAGGGTCCGCACACAGCAGGACTTGAGATCTCTGCACACACGGCCAGCTAGAGTCCCTTCCCAAAAACCCAAACAGATCTATTAAGCCACAATTCGCATCAAGAGCTCATCTTCTTTCTCTTCTCCCCTTACAATTCAAAATGTTCCTCTATTTATAACAATCTAGCCTAATCATTCATATGGTCCGAAAACTGTGGTTTGCGGATTCCAGATCCACCCTTTAACCCATTACAATGCTTTCGGGGCTTTGTCCCACCCCAAACCCCTGCGTTAGACTAAATATAATCAAAATTATACAAAATCGGACCAGTTTCGCAGCTTGTAGGAGACCTTGTTCCAACAGGTGTAGAATGGAGAACTTGAAATTCCTTTACATTATAGAGCTGTTGTCCATAGAATTTATGAAGAGGTGAAAGTCCAAATTAGAACCTCAACGGGTATTTTAGAAATCTTTAGAAGTGACATTGGAGTCAAGCAAGGTTGTCTGCTATCCCCTACTCTTTTTGGTTTCTATATTGATAAACTGGAAGATTGGCTAAATTTGCAAGGCGGGGATGGTGTTCGGTTGGGGGAGTTTGTGATAAAGCTTCTTTTATATGATCATGATCTTATTCTGATTTCTAAATCGACCCATGGATTGCAGATGCACCTATATTCCCTTGAGCATTTTTGTAGAGCAGTGGGGATGCAAGTCAATATTAGCAAGACCAAGATAATGATTTTCTCTAATAAAAGGAAGCAAAGTCAACATATGTTCTTCTTTGAAGACAAAACTCTTGAAGAAGTAAATGAGTACAAATACCTCGAGATTGATTTCAACAACAAACTTAATTGGGAGGATTGTAGAAAAAAGAGAATCTTAGGAGGGTGGAAAGCATTGTATGCTCTTCAAAACAGATGTAGAGAGGCAGAGTTATGGGATTGGAAAATGATTAAAGTGTTTTTTGGACTCCTAGTTTGTCCAGTGATGTTGTATGGGTGTGAATTATGGGATAGCAGCGCCCCTGTCTTAAAATGGAAGAAAATTGAGAAAATCCAAAAACGTTTGATCATGAGAAAATTCAAAATAAAATTTTGGTACCTTATGAGATAGTGTTGAGTGAAATAGGAGTAACTCCCATTGAAGCAATTTCTATAATGCGGCTCATAAGATATCTAAAAATAATTGAGCAAATGGGAGTAGGTAGATGGCATAATGTTATCTTCAAGGAAGGCATGAGTGAAAGAAAGAAAAAATGGATGATACAAAAAATACAAATGGATGCAAAAATTGAATATCTACCTCATGCTTGTCCCATAAATAGCAAAGAGCTAAAGAATTTTGTTATGGATAAGTTTCGTAAATAGGTATGGGGAAAAGAGTTGGGTAGGAAGAAGAATTACTACATTGAAGGATTCAACCCTATGTATGAAAGCCAACAAAAAGAGTACGTTGGAGCTACCATTCCATGGAGAGCAAAGGTTCTTATTGCTCAATTAAGAACCAACTCTCATCATCTTCAGTGTGAAACAAGACAGTGGAAAAGGCCTAAAGAAGCTTGGGAAGAACGAGTGTGTAAATTTTGCACATCTAGAGCAGTGGAATCATAAAAACATTTAATTTTGGAATGTGATGCGTTCAAAGACATTAGAGAAAGTTATATGAATATGTTAGCATCAGTTTCTTGGCATTGTCTTTTCAGCAATGAGATAGTTGGAAGGTTGGGCCAGCTCATCATCAATTTGAACAAGAAGAGGACTTAAATGCAAAAGGTGAAAAACATGGAACTCATAGTCCCATAGAATATTTCTAGTCTCATTGACATTAAAATTTCATTCATTCATTCACTGGGTGTGCAAAGGAAGCTTCTTCCTTCACAGTATTATTTAACATCCCTCGTCTACAGAAAGGACCTTTTTCTTGGGCACAAAAAAGCACACAATTGTTCCACCTTTTTCTTTGGCTTACTTAAAGGAAATACTTCTTCCCCATAAGAAATCTTGGTACAATTGTTTATCCCCCACCTATTTAAAGGACTTGCAATTGCATCAATTTTGTCATCTTTGGGTAGCACAGCACCATATCAGAGCACTGATCTATATGAATGGCTACTTAGAAAATTATTTTCTTTTAATTTTTAAATGTATTGTTAGACAATGACAAAAACCAAAAATAAAATGCTCTCCACCAAATAAATTATGTCATATTTAAAAAAAAAAATATGAAAAAATATTTCTGAATTTATGAAAAATATAAATATTCAACATTTTCAGAAAACTTTAATTAAAATTATTAAAAACAACAAAATACTAAAATCAATATCAATACACTTTGACTAGAAATGAATAGTATAGTACCTAATAAAACAAAGACTAATAACATAATTTCAAAGAAACAAAGAATAATAACATAATTTCAAAAAAACTTTATATTGCTTAGCCTCAACAAAATATAAACCCAACAACTACGAATGTTTTTAATTCCTATTATTATTCCATTTCTTTGTATCATATAAGTTCAGGATTTCCAAATCTAACATAGGGCATTTTTTTATTATTATATGCTAGTAAAATGTCGTAAATAAAATCAAATATAAGTTAATTCAGTATGAAGATTTTAAGTTCTTTCTCTATATGACGTGTAGACGTGTAATTTATGTATGGGATATTTTATATTCAAGTATATGTATGTATATATATGTTTTGATTAATAAATCTACTCTCACAACTATTTGAGAAGGTTTTTTATTCATTTCTTTGTATTATAGAAGCTCATGATTTCTATCATACGCTAGTAGAATGTTGTAAATATATAGACTTTGTTCCTTTTTACCAAGATTTTAAGTTTTTGTTCTTATATGAAGTGTGTATAATTTATATATGGGTCTATATGTGTGTATATGTGTTTTTTTTCCTAAAGATATCTTCGTAGGTCCACTTTAAGGGATAAACTTGGGGGTGTTGAGGAGAATAGACCCCTAAAGGATAACCTTGAGGGCGTTGAGGAGAATTGATCTTGTGGCCTCCTATTAGCAAGGTGATTTAGCAATGAAAACTCGACTAATTGAGCTAACCCTCAAGACTCTGTATATATGTTTTTTTAATACATTTATGAGAATTTATTTCCTGTAGCATGTTTAATTTTGTACAATAATATATATAAATATATATATTTAGTGAGTTTCATATGGTAGAACCATTGATCCACGATATGATTAAACTTTAAAATTAAAAATAGAAGACATGTACAATGTAATGCTAGGGTTAACATGGACACATTAATAGAGATGGATTTTCCTTTAAGTGATACTTTCAATCTAGGATTTGAATTGACAAGTATTTCACATCAACAAAAAACTCAATCCAAGTTGTGCACGATGTCTACATTAATAACTATTTCCACAAATCTTTAGAAAAACGACATTTTTATGACCAATACATTATTAAAACATTGCAAAATTTGAGTTCAAAATGTCATTAACACCTGCCACAACTAGCAATAGAACAAGGGGGTGGAAGGTAGCGTTACAATTTATTTGACTAATTTAATTAATATGAATAAATTTCTTCATATAATATTTTCCCTTACTAATTAAATTAATAATTAAAAATATTTGTTTTTCACCTTAAAGATCTAATACTATCCCTGATGGGGTGATAAGAGAAGTGAAGCATGAGAGGGAGACAAGGACACCACCACTCCAAGCAATGAATGGTGAATACATGCTAGGTTATCCCTCACCCACCTGATATGACCATCCTCCATATTTGTGCAGGCTTGTTCTTGTTTCAATGTAAAACATTCCTCTTGATGGTTTCTTCCTTATGTGCACTCACTATTATAATCTCTTCCTAGCTTGTCTAGTTATGATGCTTTACTCATTTACAAATACAGTTTTGATGGTGATGAAATATTTTTATTCATTCCCTCCTTGATGTGTAGAAATTCCTCTCTAGCAATTTACCTACCCATTTTCTCTACCTAGATATATAGTTATCACCCCCAGCCATCCCGCCCCCCTCCCCAACTCTAGATTTGTTGCATGGGTATTGGCCTAGCCATCAACATGCTTGTCTGACCTCCCCCTTGAGTCTTCTAGATTTATGTTATCTCCTTGTTTATGTATATTATGGTCCTCTACCTAAGCTTAGTCCTCCTTTAGCTCTAATTATCACTCATGATGCTATATCCTTCCTCAGAACTCCTCCCTGCCACCAAATTAACTCTTTGTTTATATGATGTTTCATCAAGGTTAGAATTGTCACGATCAAGGTGAACCAGGAAGTCATGGTGGCTCATGTGCTCGTTTTAGAGTGGAATATTCTTCTCATCTCTTTCACAACCAAATCTCACCTAAATTTAAGCAAGAACTCCATGATGTAGAGAAGGAAGCCACTCAAGAGAGGCATGACCTCTCTAATTCAAAGGTAATAGTAGGCATTATTACATGAGTACTCGATGTGGTTCATACTAGGGGGCACGCGAGACAATATCTCCACACCATAAACATTAATTGGAAAATGAAAATAATCATTAGAAAGGTTCTTTCGAAATGGAATGTTGTCAAGGATGAGATATTTATAATGCTAAATGAATTGTAGTTACATATGAAGACAATGGAAAACCACATAGAGGGAATGGTATCTAATTTAAATTAGATGATAGCCATACATGAAACCAAAAAATTAGCTATAGAGCCAATAAAGGTGGAATCTTCTATTTATACTTAGTTTTTCATGATAGTTTTGAAGCTTAAGGTTCATACTTAGTTTTTCATGAGAATTTTGAAGTCTAAGACTCATTAAATCTTTAGTAATAGTAGACGTTTTCTTTCTACTCAACTCTTATTGCTAGTCTAATAAATTATGTATTTTATTCAACATATAGATATCCCCATCCAAACTTTGGTTTTAAAATTGTAAAAAACTTTATACATTGACACTAATCTAGTTTCCCAGGAAACAAACCAAGGGCTCATTGAGACTTTAATACAATTTCAATGATAAAGCAATAGAACTATATTTAAAAAAAAAAATACCAATAAAATTATAAGATCTTTTCCTTTAAGAAAAGAAAAACTAAGTAAAATTTTATGGTTGATATTGTGTTGACGGTGTTGAATGTCACAAATAGTTAGAGGGTCTCTAAGGTGTGAAGTCTCAATTGGACCTCACACCCTTTGGGGTAGGAGCCCCATCCAATATGTGGGCCCGACTTCCACCCTGAATTTTTTTCTCTTGGTTGTTAAATGTGGAGTTGTTAGAGTAAGAGCAAGAAATAACTTCCCATCCTATGGGAATGAGGTTAACCCAAGATTAATTACGTGCATAACATGATCCAAGGATGCAAAAACAATAATGAGGAAAAACATGTCGCAAGAAGGATTAGTGATCTGAAACCGTCTCAGACATACTTAAATAGGAACATGTTAGATGTTAAATGTAAATTTGTTCTCAATAGGTCACTAGCATGGCATGGGATGGTAAAGAATTGATTCAAAGCGGAAAGTGGAAGCTATAAGTTAAGAATGAGTCCATTAAAATATTCCCACATGAAATCACACATACAAACATGATGTAAATACAGGAAATATAGTACAACCATCACAAAGATGCACAGGAATCCATATTGAAAACAAACAACTTCTTATTAGTGTTGTTGCAAACATGAGTACAAGTTAAGCAAGTCATTAATGCCCAACAATGGAACATGGGCTGGTCATTCCATTATCCAATGAAAAACCCTGGCCTCACTACAACTCACACTACAAACTTCCAATAGCATAATGCCTCTAGCTCTCAAGCACAAATCAACTATCAACTATTGGTATTAGCTCAAGTGGTAAAATTCCTCTTCAAATGAGGCATGAAGGTATACTTATAGAGGTGAGGAGGGTGACCTTTCACATTCCTCATATGACCTTTCATCTAATCTCATGACTCTTTACCATCCACACCATTATCTCATGTCCAATGACTATTGCGTGCCCAATTGATTTCAACATAGTAGTGGGAATTATGATGAGAAATATGTACATATTTATAGAAGGGAAATTGTGATGAGAATATAGAGGGTTGTTGGAAACCCTAATGTTGTTCCCAATGTCGTTTCATGGATGTGGTGGCCCATGTTGGTTGATTAACATGGTGACGATGTTAGTTTGTTGTGTTGAATGTCCATCTTCCTAATAATGCACCCACCATCAATGTTGACTTAGTGGTAAACTTGTTTTTCAAAACCCTAATTTCACAACTTCTTGCAAGAAACCCTAGATTTCTCCATGCAAATCAACTTCCTCCGCTTGTAAGAAAATAATACTATTCATATAGATATGGAGACAAAGAATGATGCTAGAAACATGACTACTTAACAGAAATTAAAACATCAGTTTGGACCCCTGTATAGTCCCATTTTGTACGACGATGTTGTCAAAGTAGGTGGATTTTGTAGGGCCTTTCTAGGCTTATTTAATCATGTTTTCATACATGGCACTATTATCACCTGTGAAGAAAATGTCGAATGTAGTTTCACTGCCTTGCAACGCCAAGGGGAATAGTGCATGTCCTCTTGTATATTGGTCACACAACACAACATTTAGCCCATGGCTTGTGCTACATGTCCACAGCTTGGGAAAACCAACAAGAGAAGAAATTCCAATATGATTGTGAATTCCTCTAATGCTTTGTTATGGCCGACACTATTTGGAAAATGATTCCTTTAACATAACAATTTAACCTTCTTTCTCTATCTAAATCAACATCTTCTTTAGAAATACCAAATCCCTTGTATAGCCTTTTTATAACCTTTGTCAATTGTTGTTACCAACCACTTTCAATAAGAGCTCGTACAATTGAATAACAAATGACTCAAGTATTTGATCATTTTAATCTAAGTTTGTTCATTTGTTACAAGAATCATCCACCCCTCAAGTCGTTGCCCATTCATAAACCTTGAGACCAAAAACATAGGTCAACCATAGTGGATCCAGGAGGGATAAATATTCAGATACTAAAAGTTCTGGAAAATATTGCACAATCCGTGTTAATAATTTCTAGAGCTTCCTCATGGATTGTTCGAACTATTCTTTCAACAACAAAGTCATTAATCTATTGGCTTCTGACTCAAAACATCACTCATTACTCCCAAGGTAGCCATACAACTATGAAATATCACCAAAACCCGCCATTGCATATAAATTTGGAGAGGAAGAAATTGCAAATAAATAAGGAAATAAAATGGGTACTAATTAAGGAATTAAGGCAATAGTTTGTCATCCAAACCCCCAGAAAACTGACAAGCATCTTAATGCTTCATGAACACCATTCCAGTTTGTTTAATCACTTATCAGTTTTAAGAGAAATGACATCAATTTTAGACCACTCGTCCGACTAGTGATACTATGAAATAAAATCCACTACCTTTATTTCAATCACGGTATTCAGACTATTTTTATTTCAATTTGCACGGACATTTAACATGTGGATCTGGCATTATATGCAGTGATCACTACCTGTTTTGGCAAGGTAGCTATTAATATAACATTAATTATGTTTCCTTTTAACAATTGCACCTCTTTCTTCGAAATAAACATGTGAGTAGATCCCTAGATTTGACGCCTCTCTAAATGTTGAGCAATTTCTGGGACAACGTACACCTCCCTTGGGATATACATAGGATATATTTTGTGGGCGTGTCGTTTCCAGGCAACGTTTTAGCCCGGACTCCGGCAAAGATTTTTAAAAATTCCGGCAAAGATTTCATCAGAATCATGTTTACAGTTGTTAAACTTAAGTATTTTGAGTACCCTAAGGGATTTTGGTAGTGCTGAATCCATTTCCAACCTCAAAAATGGATTTCAAACATTGCAAGTACCTGATTTCTTGAATTTAAGTTGCCCGGATTCCGGCAAAAAACTGTCGTCCGGGCTAAAACGTTGCCTGGGTAGACTACTCCTATTTTGTGTGATGGTGCAATGATATTTTCATTAGCTTGTATTATTCTTTCTCAACATCAAGTGCATATTTATTAGCTCCTTGGGAAAAATATGCATGTGTTTTTTGTGTCCCGTTATTTCCATTGGGCCCTTAGAGTGAAACTATTGGAGGTCTTCAAGATTTTTTGAGGTGATAAAAGAGGAATTTTTGTTGGTGATTAAATAGCCCCCTTCCAAGTGGCGCGTGCATCACATCTTCCTATTACTCCATGTACTCATGTAATAACTAACTACAACATGTGTGCTACCCTATGATGCCGACACATGCACTTTTTAAAAGAGATTTGCAATAATTGTGAGTGTAATCCTCGATACATATTTCTATGGTTTCCTTTGTAGTTATTTGATTCTAAGATATAAAATGCCACCTCGCAAGAACAAGATGCCATGTTCTCTTAGACGTTGTTTTATGTATAGATATCCCAAGACATGGTTTGATGCTAGTAAAATGATTTCCCTCTTTACATAATATGGGGATTCAGACTCTTTCCTTTAATACTTGTTTGTAAATGTTAACATCCATAGTGTCGCTTATAACGTAGGTGGATAATATCGTGCCATCGAGAGCTTGGTATATTTTCATACTATTGGAATTTAGGAGCATATGGGACCCTCTAATTGTATGGCTTGCAATTGGTGGTTATAGTGGATTCTTGTGTTCAACGCCCTCTAGAGAATTGGTCTCATTACCAAGCATCGGTCCTTTCACATGGTTTAGTTTTGTCTTGTACTATTATGTATCCCACGGAGCTTTGTTTAAATTCTTGCATGGTCTTGTATCATTCCGACATTGAAACCTTAAGTGACATTCCTCATCATTCACCCTGTGTGCACACACAAATAACGAAAGGTGTTAGTGGGGTCCTATAATATAAGGAATTGTTTTTATAAACTAGAGTATTATGATCTTAAGAGAAAAATAAAAGAGAAGGTGTAAAAAAATTGAGCTATTATTTTATGAAGGCTTGTGGTAACTTAAAAAAAATGTTACAGATGCTCTTAATACAAATGGCTTTTATATCTTTCTCTTTAAAGACTCACTTTTGCATATAAATTTTTACAATTAGCAACTTGTTGGTTGCAGTTGACTTTAACAAGCCAGGAGATGCCTGACATTATAATGCAATTGTGGTGTAAGTTTGATGAAGTATTTGTAAACATGCATCTGGAGGGTGGGGCTAATTCAAAGCAAGGTTTGATCTTCAATCGTGACAATCTAGGGTTTTAAAGAGGCATGAGAGAGGTGATAGCTTCATAAAACCTAAGGCAGCTAGGATGATGCCATGGTCAATAACACATGATGGATATACCCTGTTACAAGACATGTTGTAGAAAATAAAAGAGCTTGAGGACGCATAAGACTCTTGATGCCACAAATCCCCTAAAAACAATAATGCAATCATAAGGTCGATATGTGAGATACAACATGATTGTGAATGCAATACACAATGTGAGAGTGGGTGTACCAAAAGGATTTGATAGGAATAAGTCATGAGAAGATTGGTCAACTTAAAATCCAATCAAATCTCTAGTGACCCAAGACAAGCAAAACAAAGACCATAAATTTTATATATACCCAAGATTTTAAGTGTTGTTGTAGTGGCTACAATAAATTATCACTCACAATATTATCTATTATATTAATTTTTAATTAAAAATACAATTATAAAATGTAACTCACAAAATATTTGGATAATATTATGTTACTTAAAAAAAGCTTAAATTTCAAAAAAAATATGTATTTAAAATAAAATTATATATTTTATTATTTTATAACTTAAAACTTTAGTTAAAATAATAAGATAATATTGCAAATATTTATTTTTTTCACATAAAAAAAAGTATTAGTATAAAGGTGAGGACAAAGATCATGAAGAGTTAGTATTAGTTTGCTTTGATATGAAAGAGTATAGAAGTTTTTGGTTACTTCGAGTATTCACTACTTTTTTATATTCAATTTTAAAGGTAGAAAAAGGAAACAATATGTTTATAATTCTTATATAATTAAACAATAAAACTTGTTTTTAAGATCAAACATATATTTAGAGGTGTATCTTTTATCATATGTATTATGAAAGGAATTAAAGTTCATATATCTAAATAATTAGTTAATATTAAGATGATAGGTGTTTTTATTATATTAAACAATCATTTTTGTGGGTTTAGGATAATTAGTTAATATTAAGATGATATGTTTTATATATATATATATATATTAAACAATCATTTTTGTGGATTTAGGATGGAATTTCTTTATTTCATGCATGAATTTAAGGACTAAATTAATAATAAAGGTAACATCAAGTATGTTATGAGTTAAAAATATTATGTCCATAAGTTTCTTGTACATAGTAGCATTGACTTTTCGAGAATCACAATCCTTAGTAAATTTAACTCCAAGCTAATAAGAAATAGAGGAGGTGTTATAATATTCTGTCTAAAATATTTTTATGATATCAAGTAGATACTTAGACTAAGAAATCAAAATATTTTTAAGATATCAAGTAGATATTTAGATTAAGAAATCAAGATACTAGATCATATATATAATTTGGATGTCAAGAAAAAATGAAGTAAATCTAAGTTTGTAATTTTAATTGTATTTTATATTAGATCTTTTGACCAAGAACTAAATCAAAATTATTCTCAATAATACCAAGTCATTGAAATTGAACATAATCAATAGAATTGTGTTATTTGCATGTAGTGCATAAGCATTGTGATCTTAGTCACAAGACTTGAAATCATAAAGGAGAAAAAACTTAAGTATGAGGGGTTTCCGCAGTGCATTATATTAGATATCATTTATGGGATTTAACTGTGTTAAGTAAGTCATTCATCTATGACCATTTCTGTGAGAGGTAGTCATAATTGACTAATTTCTCATGATTTTTGAATATTCCACTTAGCACTCATTGCATCAGGTGATGCTCACAGGGGTGAAGAAGTGGGATTGAAACTCGTGAAATGAATCACATAGAGTCAAGCATCACTTCCGGGGCTTGCACTCGGTAACCAGAACTTCCCAGGAGGTCACCCATCCCATAACTTCTCTGGCTAAAGCACATTTAACTGTGGAGTTTTCCCCACAATCAAGCCCACTTAGCTTGCTATCCCATTTGCAAAAACTTAGCAAGTATTATGCCTCATGAACCATTCAAGTTGAGTTCCCTTTACTCTTTGTATTTAAGTATGAGGGGTTTCTGTAGTGCATTATATTAGATATAATTTTTGGGATTCAACCACGTTAAGTAAGTCATTCATCTATGAACATTTCCATGAGAGGTAGTCGTAACTAACTAATTTCTCATGATTTTTGAATAGTCCACTTAGCACTCATTGCATTGGATGATGCTCACAGGGGTGAATAAGTGGGATTGAAACTCGTTAAACAAATCACATAGAATCAATCATCACTTCCGGGTCTTGCACCCAGTAACCAGGACTTCCCGGGAGGTCACCCATCCCAGAACTCCTCTGGATCAAGCGCACATAACTGTGGATATTTCCCCAAAATCAAGCCCACTTAGCTTGCTACTACATTTTCAAAACCTTAGCAAGTATTATGCCTCATGAACCATTCAAGTAGAGCTCCATTCACTCTCTGTATTTAAGTATGAGGGGTTTCCGCAGTGCATTATATTAGATATCATTTTTGGGATTCAACTGCGTTAAGTAATTCATTTATCTATGACCATTTCCATGAGAGGTAGTTGTAACTGATTAATTTCTCATGATTTTTGAATATTCCACTTAGCACTCATTACATCGGGTGATGCTCACAGGGGTGAAGAAATGGGATTGAAACTCGTGAATTGAATCACATAGAGTTAATCATCACTTCTGGGGCTTGCACCCGGTAACCAGGAATTCCTGGGAGGTCACCCATCCCATAACTCCTCTGGCTCAAGCACACTTAACTATGGATTTTTCCCCACAATCAAGCCCACTTATCTTGCTACCCCATTTGCAAAACCTTAGCAAGTATTGTGCCTCATGAACCATTCAAGTAGAGCTCTGTTTACTCTTTGTATTTAAGTATGAGGGGTTTCCGCAGTACATTATATTAGATACCATTTTGGGTTTCAACTACGTTAAGTAAGTCATTCATCTATGACCATTTCCATGAGAGGTAGTCGTAACTGACTAATTTCTCATGATTTTTGAATAGTCCACTTAGCACTCATTGCATCGGGTGATGCTCACAAGGGTGAAGAAGTGGGATTGAAACTCATGAAATGAATCACATAGAGTCAATCATCACTTCCGGGGCTTGCACCCAATAACCAAGACTTCCTGGGAGGTCACCCATCCCATAACTCTTATGGCTCAAGCACGCTTAACTGTGGATTTTTCCCCACAATCAAGCCCACTTAGCTTGATACCCCATTTTCAAAACCTTAGAAAGTATTGTGCCTCATGAACCATTCCAGTAGAGCTCCCTTTACTCTTTGTATTTAAGTATGAGGGGTTTCCGTAGTGCATTATATTAGATATCATTTTTGGGATTCAACTGCATTAAGTAAGTCATTCATCTATGACCATTTCCATGAGAGGTAGTCGTCACTGAATAATTTCTCATGATTTTTTAATAGTCCACTTAGCACTCATTACATTAGGTTATGCTCACATGGGTGAAGAAGTGGGATTGAAACTCGTAAAATGAATCCGATAGAGTCAATCATCACTTTCGGGGCTTGCACATGATAACCAGGACTTCTTGGGAGGTCACCCATCCCATATCTTCTCTGGATCAAGCGCGCTTAACTGTGGAGTTTTCCCCACAATCAAGCCCACTTAGCTTGATACCCCATTTGCAAAACCTTAGCAAGTATTGTGCCTCATGAACCATTCAAGTAAAGCTCCCTTTACTCTTTCTATTTAAGTATGAGGGGTTTCCGCAATGTGTTATACTAGATATCATTTTTTGGTTTCAACTACATTAAGTAAGTCATTCATCTATGACCATTTCCATGAGAGGTAGTCATAACTCACTAATTTCTCATTATTTTTGAATAGTCTACTTAGCACTCATTGCATCGGGTGATGCTCACAAGGGTGAAGAAGTGGGATTGAAACTCGTGAAATGAATCACATAGAGTCAATCATCACTTTCGGGGCTTGCACCTAGTAACCAGGACTTCCTGGGAGGTCACCCATCCCATAAATCCTTTGGCTCAAGCATGCTTAACTGTGTAGTTTTCACCACAATCAAGCCCACTTAGCTTGCTACCCCATTTGAAACACCTTAGTAAGTATTGTGCCTCATGAACCATTCAAGTAGAGCTCCTTTTACTCTTTGTATTTAAGTATGAGGGGTTTCCGCAGTGCATTATATTAGATATCATTTTTTGGATTCAACTGTGTTAAGTAAGTCATTCATCTATGAACATTTCCATGAGAGGTAGTTGTAATTGACTAATTTTTCATGATTTTTTAATAGTCCACTTAGCACTCATTACATCGGGTGATGCTCATAGGGGTGAAGAAGTGGGCTTAAAACTCGTGAAATGAATGACATAAAGTTATTCATCACTTTCGGGGCTTTCACCCAGGAACCAGGACTTCCCGGGAGGTCACCCATCCTAGAACTCCTTTGGCTCAAGAGCACTTAAATGTGGATTTTTCCCCAGAATCAAGCCCACTTAGCTTGCTACCCCATTTTCAAAACCTTAACAAGTATTGTGCCTCATGAACCATTCAAGTAGAGCTCCCTTTACTCTTTGTATTTAAGTATGAGGGGTTTCCGCAGTGCATTATATTAGATTTCATTTTTGGGATTCAACTGCATTAAGTAAGTCATTCATCTATGACTAGTTCCATGAGAGGTAGTCGTAATTGACTAATTTATCATGATTTTTGAATAGTCCACTTAGCACTCATTACATTGGGTGATGCTCACAGGGGTGAAGAAGTGGGATTGAAACTCATGGAATGAATCACATAGAGTCAGTCATCACTTTTAGGGCTTGCACCCGGTAATCAAGACTTCCTGAGAGGTCATCCATCCCAAAACTCCTCTGGCTCAAGCACGCTTAACTGTGGAGTTTTCCCCACAATCAAGCCCACTTAGCTTGCTACTCCATTTTCAAAACTTTAGCAAGTATTTTGCCTCATGAACCATTCAAGTAGAGCTACCTTTACTCTTTGTATTTAAGTATGAGGGGTTTCTGCAGTGCATTATATTATATATCATTTTTGGGATTCAACTACGTTAAGTAAGTCATTCATCTATGACCATTTCCATGAGAGGTAAGTCATAAATGGCTAATTTTTCATGATTTTTTAATAGTCCACTTAGCACCACGTAGCACCAGTTATCACTCATTGCATCGGGTGATGCTCACAAGGGTGAAGAAGTGGGATTGAAACTCGTGAAATGAATCATATAGAGTCAATAATCACTTCTGGGGCTTGCACCCGGTAACCAAGACTTTCTGGGAGCTCACCCATCCCATAACTCCTTTGGCTCAAGCGCGCTTAGCTGTGGAGTTTTTTCCACAATCAAGCCCACTTATCTTGCTACCCCATTTTCAAAACCTTAGCAAGTATTGTGCCTGATGAACCATTCAAGTAGAGCTCCCTTTACTCTTTGTATTTAAGTACAAGGGTTTCCGCAGTGCATTATATTAGATATCATTTTTGGGATTCGACTGCGTTAAGTAACTCATTCATTTATGACCATTTCCATGAGAGGTAGTCATAACTGACTAATTTCTCATGATATTGAATAGTCCACTTAGCACTCATTGCATCTGGTGATGCTCATAGGTGTGAAGAAGTGGTATTGAAACTTATGAAATGAATAACATAGAGTCAATCATCACTTCTGGGGCTTGCACTAGGTAACCAGGACTTCCCGGGAGGTCACCCATCCCAGAACTCCTCTGGCTCAAGTGCTCTTGACTGTGGAGTTTTCCCCACAATTAAGCCCACTTAGCTTGCTACCCCATTTGCAAAACCTTAGAAATTATTGTGCCTCATGAACCATTCAAGTAGAGCTCCCTTTAAACTCTTTGTATTTTAGTATGAGGGGTTTCTTCAGTGCATTATATTAGACATCATTTTTGGGACTCAACTATGTTCAGTAAGTCATTCATCTATGACCATTTCCATGAGAGGTAGTCGTAACTGACTAATTTCTCATGATTTTTGAATAGTCCACTTAGCACTCGTTGCATCAGGTGATGCTCACAAGCATGAAGAAGTGGGATTGAAACTCGTGAAATGGGCTTGCACTAGGTAACCAGGACTTCCTGGGAGGTGACCCATCCCAGAACTCCTCTGGCTCATGCGTGCTTAACTGTGGATTTTTCCCCAGAATCAAGCCCACTTAGCTTGCTACCTCATTTATAAAACCTTAGCAAGTATTGTGCCTCATGAACCATTCAATTAGAGCTCCCTTTACTCTTTATATTTAAGTATGAGGGGTTTCCGCAGTGCATTATATTAGATAAAAACTTAAATCTTTTATCCCACACTCTAGGTGCTTGTTTCAAACGATAAATAGATTTCTTTAATCTACATATAAGCTTACCATCTTGTATAAAACTTGATGGATGTTCCATACAAATATCCTTATAGAGATCCCCATTTAATAAGTCACTTTTCACATCCATTTAATGTACCTCCCAACCAAAACTAACAGCCAAATAAAGAAAAATTAGATAGAATTAATTCTATCTACAAGACCAATATGTATGTGTAGTCAACGACTATTTTCTAAGGAAAAAATTCAGTATAAATAATCAAGCCTCGTGTCTCTAAACAACACCATTGAACTGAACTTATTCTTATAAACCCATTGACATTTCACAACATACTTTCTTTGTGGACAAGGAGATAATTCTCAAGGATTAATATTTGACAATGAATGATATTATTTAGTCATTGTGATCTCCCATTATGGTTTTTCATGTCCATCAACATAGATTAAAGGTTACAAGTCTTAAATGCACATGCCATAAGTGCAATTTTTGTTTTTGTTTTGACTATGAGCCATCCTTGACTTAGCTGCATTGCTTATATCATCAATATTTATATTACTCATTTAGGATAACAAATACCCTTAGCAACAGATGTTTTACTAACAAATTCATTATGAATATACTCGATCATATCATCAATCAATTTCTCATTGGAAAATTGACCAGCATTCAATCCATCATCTTGTTGTCACTGCTAAAATAGGCTCCAAAACTTCACTACATTCAAATTTTGGAGTCCACCAAACGGTCCCATCAAGTTTCGCTTTGGTCATCAAGTGTTGATTCAAGTCATTTCACATTTTTCATGTGTTATTGATCATTCCTAAGTTCCATCGCATTATTTATAATATATCTAGTGCACTTCATGGTTATAATACTTGTGGTTTTTTTAAAATGAAACTTTTGGTCGCAGTCACACACACTTTTTCTGTTGTGCTTGGAGAGTATTTGTAAAAATTTATTTTTATGTGTATTTCTCATGGTTTGATCTTTCTAAGTTTTATTGATGAGTTGGTATGTGTTGCGCTTGATTTTATTTCTAAACTCATTATGTTTTCCCCTTTGTCTTATCGTCCAGACTTAGGAAAATTTTGGTTGCACAAGTCAGCCCACTAAGGCTAGGAGAGAGCATGGTGCACTCTTAAGCCTTAGTTAGGACCCCTTCCCTGTTCAGAGTGCACCTTCCGCCCTGCAAGAGAACATAACACACTCCTGAGAATCATCCTCTCCTTCCCTTTCTGAACTGTGCCCTTAAATTAAGCCTTCCTCCTTGTTGAGTGCATAGTGCATCATCAAGCAAAATCACAATCCCTTCAATCTTCAATGTTGTGCCTTACACCCTTCTTAGCCTCTCCTGAGCGCATAGCACATTAGGAAGGCCCAAGCCTAACTCCTTCAACCTTTAGCCCTATAAACTCCTTGGTTTCATTGAGAAAATAATGCACTTCCAAGCCCAAGTGGCCTTCCTTCACCCTTCATACTTGAACCTTGCAGCCTCCATCAATCATGCCCTTCATTGTGGAGTGCATAGCGTATCCTTGAGCCTCAAGAACTAAGTCCTTCCTCCTTGGCAGAATGCCCCACACCTAGAAGTTTCCCTTTTTCTTCTAGATTGCACTAATAAATCATGAACATAAAGTTTACATGAAACATGTTAGAATAGGATATTTTTCAGATTGGTGTTTTCTTGCATTTAGTGATCTTAGTTGTAGGCATTCCAAAACAGCATAACAAAGATGCATTAAGAGATCAGAAAAAGAGGGAAGTCAATGGAAGAATTCAAGAACAAAGAACATGTGATGTGACTAAATGAAGAACATTGAAATCCCGATGATCAAGGCAGTGTAAAATACTACATATGATGAGACACCCTTCGAAGGGTAAAGGCATCAACATCATGGAAGTTGTATGCAAATATTGACGATACAAGTGGCAACATTGTCGCATATCAAGAAATTTCATGTCATCAATCACTATGAGTCCAAGACATCAATATTAGTGAATTTTCATGTTACCACAACATGATTATGTGGAAATCATGATATAATTATGTAATTATTGTAAATGCAAAGAAGTGGAAATCCAAGAGTCATGTATGGAAAAAATAGTCATGTGAATAATTCCAAAAGTCATATGTAATTCCAAAATTAATTTAGAAGTCTAGAAGTTGTATAGAAGTCCAAAGGTCTTTATAAGTTTACAATTCATATGAGAAACTCAAGAGTCATTAGGATATGAAAGATCATGCCTCAAGTTATAAAATAAGCCTCATTACTCAAGCAATATACTTTTTACCTTGGATTCTCCCATAGGGAATTAGAGAGATAGAGATAGTACTTTTGGGGAGAAAGTAGTGGTTCTAATGCTCCACTATTGGAGCTAGTGATGTTAATTATACTCATGTATCTTGGAACTTTTGATTAATACTTGAAGCCATTAGGCCAACACATTTTCATGCATGGATCGCGGATGTTTTGAGACTATTATTTTAATATTTTCAGCTTATGTTTCCTTTCATATGTACTAAAGTAATTGAGCTATTTTGGTGACTTTGGTGCTCAACTTGTTGGAAATGTGTTGTGATGATTTTAATGCTCGTTGCATCTATGTGAACTATTTCGCTTTATGTCTAACGATTCTTCCTTGTTCCTGACAATGTGTGCATCTTTACTAGATTAGTATTGTTGCTTCTCTTTTAGAGACTCCCTTTTCTTCCTTGCGGTGAAAGAACCTTAATACATTTAAATCAAACATTCCACAAGGCACATTATCTTTCTCATTCAAAAGCACATGTGTGCTACTCTCTCATGCTAATTTTTTAAGCCAAGGAAAATATCTAATTTAATGGCATTCGAGCCATATTTTTGGATAATACCCTTACTCCAAATGGTGTGAGGTCTAATTGGGACCTCATATCGGGGAGATACGATGTATGTTGGTAGGATGGAGAATCATCAACATTTTGGCACTAGAAGGAGGGCAACCAATTTTATATGGATGATAACTCATAACATACCAATCATTCATCTTCTGCACAAGGCAGTGATATCCTGAGTACCACCCCAACTCCTATTCCTAAGGTAGGAGGGTCTTCTCAACCTAGTCCAGAGTTATCCTACGAAGTTACCTGTGATAAACTCTGAGTAATTCGACCTATCACTCGTTAGTTTACAAAAACTATCGGTTTAATCCCCATTGATCGTAATCTTCCTCATCATCTCAAAAATAAAGAAACAAATCATACTGGTGTATTGGTTACATTGGTGAAATATTGGGTGTTTTCCACTCTTGAGGAATTAGTAGCCTTCAGAAGAAATAGTCCAACAAGAGCACTTTCCACCTATTAAAGAAGAGTAGATGAATATGTTTTTCTTTCTGATAGAGAACATCTGCAAAATTATTTAGAGTTTAACGGAGACTTGAACGGTGAAGGAGAAGGCTCATCAAATTTAGACAAGGAGGAAGAAAAAGAAGATGAATACATGGTTGATCAAGACTTAGATTGGATGGCCTAAGGGCCACTCATTATTCCAAATAATCTTCATAGAATTCCTAAACATCCAGAGAAGTTGTTATCAAATTTTGATCCTAAAAAGAAGACTAAGGTAGAGGATCACCATATTGATGATTTCTACATGTATCTATGAATGTTGGAGGTATGATATGGTAATTTTGCTTGTAGACTCTTTCCTTTCACTTTATAAGGTAGAGAAAAAATATGGTATCATATTTTTCTTGTTGATTCAATCCATGGTTGGAGGGAGTTTAAGAAATTATTTTTGGAAAAAATTGTCGATGACAAAACTCTTGCCATATTACTGAAAGAGATTGGAAATATTAAGATGGGGGAAAGGAGAAAGTCAAAGATTTCAATCAAAATTTTAACCATATATTGAACAAGTTCCCCCCATACATGAAACCTCATGATTCTATTACTATACATTATTATACAACTTCCTTGCCAACAAACATTCTAGTTTTCATTAAGAGAGCTACAAAGGAGACACTGGCTTTAAACTTTGTAGAAGCAATCATTGTGGAGAAAGGCTTGCCTTCCATTGGAGCTATTACATTATAGTTTTCATTACTTGATTTATGTTGGTTCTCATGATTCCTTTAGCTGTGGGTTGAGTTATTAGTTCCCAGAAGCCTTGGTTGGACAAATGCTCTGGAAGCCCGACGGACAGTTGTGTGTTGAGTTACTAGTCCTAGAATCCTTGGTTGGAAAAATGCTCTAGAATTCCTAGGTGGGTTGAGTTAATAGTCCTGGAAGCCCTGGTTGGAAAAACACTCTAGAAGCCTTGTAAAAACTGGGGTTGGGTTACTATTCCTAGAATCCATGGTTGGAACAAACGCTCGGGAGCCCTAGAACAACTTGGGTAGAGACAAATCCGTGATGGTTGTGATGTCTGACTATGAGGTGGAATTACTGGTTGAGCGTTGAGTTTGTTTGGCCTATGGAAGGCCTAGTTTGGTTTTGATGGATTTGGTTTATGAGATCCCACATTCATGCTTGGAATATGGCACGGGGGTGACTAGATGAAGAGAGATTTGGCTCATCCATTTCTCTAGTCGGGTGGAACGTGGAAGTCCCATACTTGGTTGCATTTTTCTTATGGAAATAAGAGCTATTTTTCCCTTATATTGATGGGTAAATATGCTTATTATTCTATGGCTTATATGGTTTATATGTGCTTGTCATTTCTATTGCTTATATACTAGTTATGACTAATTTTTATAATGGTGATGAAGTATGGTTCTCATCATGTTTTGATTTGTAATTTAATGAACAATGTATTTATGCCTAAATAGACTATAATGCAGTTATGTGATGTATCAATAATTCTTCTTAATGATTATCAAATAAGTATGAGACCCCTATGCTCAGATCAGTTGTTTATGCATGTAGATTACATATTTGTGATATGTTTGACGAAATGCTTGTCATGGCTAGTAGGTTTCCACTATAGGTATTTTCATGGTTTTTGCAACTACATCATTGTTTCATTGTTTTATTTCATGCTTGATCTTTTCATTGAGTTCTTGGCAGTGGCCTAGGCTCTGGGTCTAAAAAAGTTCCTTGAATCCCGCGGATGCAAGCACAAGTCTGGTGAATTTAGTCCTTGGACGCATGAATTCCTATGTCATGAGAGCATCCAAAGCCTCCCAAACGCACCCATTCCTATATTGTGGGAGCGTCTGGGGGTTAAGTGGGTTAAAAAATCAGTGGGACCTGGGGCTAGTTACCTAAGTGGTTGGGATGGTTCTCGGGAGTCTTGTTGCTGATGTGGAAGGTCCGTATGATGTGTTTCCGTCGATTCCACTTCCTCAAGGTCACCTAGGAGGTTGAGTCTGATCATAGTAGCCTCTTGTCACATGTTTACCCTGGTTGGTTGATTACTTGGGTAGATATGGGAGGAGAGTGTTATAGAGTGGTATCAGAGAATGGTTCACCCCTTGGACTAGATGGGTGATGTGTTGGTCATGCATTTATGTTAGTTGCATATGTGTTTCTCATACCTGTGGTGTATGTGCTTGTTTCATCCACATAGTGTTGGTCATGGTTGCAATCATGTCACCATGTGTAGACTGATGGTGTTGTTGTACATTGTGTTGTCATGAGTATATGACTAGTTACTTGTTGTTTATACATGTTGTTATATGTTGTTACATGTATTTCCCATGTATGTTTCGTTACATGTTGTCATAGGTATTGTCTATTTATGCTTGATTACGTGTTGTTTATGCTTGTGTATTGTCTGTGTTTATGCTTGTGTGTTGTTCGTGTCTATGCTTGGGCATTGTCCATGTGAATTGGTATGGTGGATGTTGTCATGCATGTCATCATGGTAGGTGTAGTGATGTGGTCATGCATTGATGACTCGACTCTAACTAGAATGAAGTTTACGTGTTGATACACTTACGTGTTATATGTCTATATGCTGATATGATTATATCTATATGTGTATTACGTTGATTGGTTGATCTTGCAGATGAGATATCCTCCCCGAATTACGCTAAGGTACAATGGTTTATTGTGATTTTTTTTAGCTAACATAGTATGCATTTCAGGAAATAAATCAAATATGAATAGCAATATGGTATACTACAACGATTCTCCCTAAGAATCATATGAGCAGCATGGTGTTGGGCACACTTCTAAATTTCCAAACACACTGATAAGTTTAAAGGAATAAAAAAGGATTTGCAAGGAATATAATGGCATATTCATACAGACACAGGAAAATCAAGGAGAGGTTAATGAAACTATCCTTCAAATTTTCATAATTGCATTAATAAGGGCCACTTCGGATCAACTATGGATAGGAGGATAGGACAAATGGAGCATATGGCAGTAGGTTTCCCATTGGTCATAGGTCGAATAGAGATGACACAATTAGATATGGCAGGTTCTTGGACACCCCAAATAGGAGAGGTGACATACACATGTATCATTCTAGTTCTGGTTCTAACATGCATCATGATCACCTACATTTGATGAAGATATGAAGAAACCATAAGATGCAAATGCATGATTTCTTGGTATGAATTTTTTCAGGTTACATGATTACTCGGAAAACATGAAAGTCAGAATAGCTACATTCATCCTGAGAGGTAGAGAAGATATTTGGTGGGAAAATGTGAAGAACGTGAGAGATATTTATTAGGAGGAGCTTACTTGGTGTAAGTTTGAGAGGCTATTCTAGAAGAAGTATACTCTATCAGAGCTATATTATAATGACAGGGAAAAATATTTTTATGAGTTGAATATGGGTTCCATGACCGATGATGAGTATACTAGAAGGTTATTGGATTTATTGAGATATGTGCCTTACCTCAAGGATGAGAAGGAAAATATTTATAGATTCATCAGTGGAATGCCAATAGAATTCAGAGACATGATTGAGTTTGATGAACCTAAATCATTGGAGGAGGCCATTCAGAAACTCAAGAATTTTTTTGAGCAATCGAAACGTAGATTTGAGGAAATGCTGAACTGGAAAGGTAATGACAAGGATAAAGAAAAATGGGACAAGAAGCGAGACAAACCTCAGGATACAAGTAAAAAATAGAATGTGGCACCACCTAAGAATTTCAATGCATCGGGAAGAGGACAAGGATTTCGATTTAAGGAGAAGAATGAGGATGAAGGTTGGAAGCCTATACAATGTTGGAATTATGGCAACGATAATCACAAGAGAGATTGTCCACAACATCAGGCTGGTATACCGTAGCTCTATAGTTCGCAGGAGGCACAAATAGTGGGATATGTGGGACATAGTATTCCCAATATCTATGCAGCACTGGACAATAGGTAGGTAGACCATCAGATATCTATCATTGAGATGGATGGTAAGATTTGTGATCAAGTTTTTTCTATTTTGATTGAACCTAGATATAATTATAGTTATGTTAGTCCTGAACTAGTGGATAAGTGTGGTTTGAATAGAGAAGTGCATGTAGAGTCTTCATTAGTGTATTTGGATACAGGTACAAAGAAAAGAGTTCATAAATGGGTAAGATCTTTTACATTTGAGTTAAATGGAATTTATACAGTAAAACACTTAAACCTATTGTCGTTAGGATCATACAACATGTTATTGGGTATGGATTGGATATATCTTCACAGGACCAAGTAGATTGTTATGACAAGGCCATTGAATGCTTGGATGATAATGGGGAACCAAGAGTCTTATAGGATAAGAAGAAAGCAACATTGGTAAGAATGGTGACATTTATGCATGCCAAGCATAGTCGTGGGAAAGGAAGTTGAGGATGCATATGTTTTGAGCAGGTACCTAACTCTATAGCAGTTTCAGGATGTATTTCTCGTAGATATTTCAGATTTTCCACCTCACGGGGAAGTATACTTTTCTGTTGAGTTGGTACTAGGGGCAGCTCTAGCAACAAAAGAGCCTTACAAGATGAGCACACCTGAGTTGTTAGAGTTAAATTTTCAGCTGAAAGAGAGGCTCGAAAAATGATACATTAGGCAAAGTGTATCACCACGGGGCACACTGATATTGTTTGTAAAGAAGAAATATGGTACTCTCAGACTATTCATTGACTATAGGTAGTTGAAAAAAGTGACCATCAAGAAAAAGTATCTTTTGTCGAGGATTTATGACTTGTTTGATCAGTTGAAGGAGAAACAGTGTTCTCAAATATTGATCTGAGATCAGGATATCATTAGGTAAGCATCAAGGAAGATGACATTCACAAGACAATCTTCCGGACTAGGTATGGCCATTATGAGTTTGTTATAGTTTTTTTCGCTTTGACTAATGCTCCAGCTACATTTATGTGCTTGATGAATAGTGTGTTGCATCCTTATGTGGACAAGTTTTTTATTGTGTTCATTGATGATATACCTGTATATTCTAAAAATGAGGAAGAGCATGCTGAAAATTTAGAAACAGTGTTGATATTGCTAAGAGAGAATCAATTATATGCTATTCTCAGAAAATGCAGTTTCTTTCAGATTGAGGTACATTACTTGGGACATGTTTTTTTCCAAGGAGGGCATCACAATGGATCCATAAAAGATAATATATATCATGGAGTGGGAAACTCCTAGAAATGTACATGAGCTAAGATGATTCATGGGGTTGGCAGGTTCTTACAGGAGGTTCATTAGGAAATTCTCATAGATTTATTATCCTATTACATCATTGCATAGGAAAGGTAAAAAAATTTATTGGAAAGAGGAGTGTGAAGCCAGTTTTGAGCAGCTTAATCTGTTGTTGACACATGCTCTAGTGTTAAATATTGCAGATATGGACAAGGAGTTTGTAGTATGTACAAATGCTTATAAGAGAGTACTTGGTGGGTTCCTTATGCAGGATGGATAGGTGGTATTTTATGAGTCATGAGGACTAAATGAGCATGAGTAGAACTAACCAACACATGATCTTGAGTTAGAAACGATCATCCATGCATTGAAGATGTGGAGGTATGGGAAGATGGTTTGTATTGATAAGTGATCAAAATGGATTGAGGTATCTATTTGACCAAACGAATCTGAATGCTAGGCAAGCAAGATGTTTGGCCACGGTTAGTGAGTTTGACTTCGATATATGATAGGTCAAAGTTAAAGAGAAAAATGTTTCATATGCTCTTAGCAGGCGGGTACAAGTAAATCACATAGAATCCATGAACTCTTATGGGACATATTTACAGGATAGTATCTTGTAGTCAGGTTAGAAGATGAGAGGTATATAGAGATTGCACACAACTTGTAGCAGATTACAGGTACAGGTACAGGTACAGGTATAGGTGTAGGAGTATAGGATGTGGATTATCATCTCACAGCATATGGCTTGGTCAACTTTATAGACAGGATATATGTGTCAGATAGTAGTGAGATCAAGAAGGTGATATTAAGAGAGTTTCATGTGAAACCATATTCAGGTCACCCAGGCTATCAGAAGCTACTGACTAAAGTGAATAATTTTTATTATTGGTCGAACTTGAAGAGAGGCGTAGAAGATTTTGTGGCTCGATTTTTGGATTTTCAGCAGGTTAAGGCAGAGTGTAAGCACCCAGGTGGACTGCTGTTGAACCTCAGAATTGTCCCTTCTCTGACATCCTTTCTCATTCCTTTTTCTACTTTCTCATAAGTCCATACACTCCAATAAATGATAAATGTCATGTTTTGTCTCAGGGAATGCATTTAAATGGTTTTTATGTTATATTTTGATGTTCTTGTTATTTGAATTAATTTTTGTAATTTGGCTATAGAATGCAACCTATTCTGCAGTTAATCTTTGGTTCCCCAGCTACTTTCATGGTTTGGTAGGTTCCAAGGAGAAAATAGAGAAATGAGTCACATGGGCATCTCCAGAATAATTCACACATGGATTTCATCCTATCTACTTGATCAAAATCGATAGAAAATGATGCTTGAGATCATGGTCAAAGCATGGTCAAAGGATGTAAGCCGAGAAGCGAAGAACTCTTGATATTCTCTAATGTAGAAAATCAAGAATTAAATAGTCAAACTTCAATTCTATAATTCGGTTAAGGTAGCCGCCTGTAGGTGTAATCAGTTCATTACAGTTATGTTTAGTTTTATTTAAATACCGGTTGTACATAACTGAGGACAAGTAGTAATTTTGCTGAAACATTGTGTATTGCTTTGAAACTATGTTCTATTATAATATCAGAATTGTGTTCATGGTTCCAGTGATTGCTTAGTGTGCATATAACCAGTTAGGATTTTGATCAAATATGCTACAGAGGGCCCTTGCACAGGAGGAGGTTTTTCATTCATTGTTTTAGTTCAAATTCTTTACTCTGTTTTGTCAATTTTCTGAGTAGATTAATATTACATTACAGTTTTTTATCAGTAAATTAGAATTAAGTCATGAATGTCTTCTTAGCATCAACAATAGAATGACTGTGTAATCTTTGATTTTCTAAAAACATTTTAAGAGGATATATTTATCTATTTTCCAATTGGATTAAGTTTGAGGAAATAGAGCTCACAGTTGTTTTGTTTCCTTTCATGTTCTGTTATTTACTTTCTTAGATCAGACTATCAATTCATTGTATAATTGAATGTTCCTAAAAGATCATCAGGCTAAGAAGGTGACTTGTCATACTTCCAAATTGGGTGATTAAATGTTCAACCTATGAAATCATTGAGCTTTACTTTTACATGCTTTTACATTTCTTTTTTTAGATCCTCATTCAATTGTATAATTGGGTGTTCTTAAAGATCATTTCAAGAAGGTCATTTTATCATATTTCTAAACTGAATGTTCATATATCTAACTTATTCAATTATTGAGTTTTCATTTTCACACTTTACTTTATTTTCTAGAACATTAAAAACTAAGGTATAATTAGTTGCTTACACATAATTTCAAGAGGGTGATTTTATCATACTTCATATTGAATGTTGGAGTAATCAAACATACATTAGCTTGCCTTCTATTTGAATTTTCTTTCAATTAGAGTAGCATCGCAATTTCAATTTTCATTCATAAGATTTATATCCATGGAATAGGACTAACATTAAATTGGAATTCATTAGCATAAACACTCTGTTTTTCAGATTAGATTTTAATCATTTACTAGCTTTGGTTCATTTTTATGAAAATTAGTTTAACTTAAAAACACTTCCTTTTCTTCCTTCTTTAAATTTTAGTTTTTCAAATTTAAATTTTACTAGATTTAGTTGATTCCTTTCACAGTATTTATTTATTAGATTAACATTTGGACATAAAGCATAAAACCCCCAAAACAACATAAAAGTACATACAACGAAGTAAGAATAAGGTTAAATAAGCTCATATAGTGCACCACACTTCATCAGATTACAAACCTCGGTCGACAATTTATGTAAGCGATTTAAGACATTAAATTGGCTAAACACTTTGGTGCCATTGCCGATGAAGTGTAATTAGGTAGCCTTATTTCTTACATCTAAAAAAAATGATATGTGTAGGGAAAGAGATTCTAGGGGTAGATTCATAGCTAGAGGCAAGAGTTTAATTCCTACAACACCACTCACTCCACCTAGACCAGGAAGTGATACACCTCCATCTCAAAAT
Organism: Pinus albicaulis; assembly: GCA_034641835.2. NCBI lineage: Eukaryota > Viridiplantae > Streptophyta > Pinopsida > Pinales > Pinaceae > Pinus > Pinus albicaulis. The sequence goes on from CM076570.1 coordinate 629,140,180, forward strand.
CATATTCTATACTTCACTAGACATAGACTTTCTGAAGTCCTAAGGTCGGAAATCCAATTAGGAGGATCTCCTACTTCATCCATTGAGGCAGTATTAGAGGAAGAAGATCATAGATCTCCAACAAAAGGAGTAACATTTTTCACCTCTACAGGGGAACATATTTCAGCTGAAAAGTTAGAAATTCCTAGTGGAGAAGAAGAAGAAGAACCTTTCTTCAACATTCCATTAATAGAAGAACCATAGGAAGAGAAATTAACCTTGTAGATTGAACCTTATATTAGCTCCAAAGAATCTATAATGGCAGGAAGTGGAGAAGGAGAAATACTAAATGGAGAAAATCTACTGTTTGGAGGAGGAGGTAGAGGAAGATATAGAGGGAATGCAGGAGGAGGTAGAAGAAATGAAGAAAATAGGAGAAATAGGGAAATTGATAGTTCTTTTGGATTCCCTATAGTTGATGGAGATACAAATGACACAATGAAAAATATCCCACCCTCTATCCTCCCAAATTTTCATGGATTAAAAAGTGAAGATCCTGAAACCTTTTTGTTTGAATTTGAAGTTTTGTGTAGAACTTATGATTATTTACAAGACTCTCAAAAACTTAAGTTGTTTCCTTCAACATTGAAAGGAGTAGCTTTAAATGGTCCATGGGCTTAATCACCCAGTCTATCAGAACATGGAATGACATGAAGAAAGCATTTTTAGAAATATATTTGGATTATTGCATACCCATTAATCACAAGGATGAATTATTAAAAATGATGCAAAAATAGGATGTGAATTTGGAGGATTTAATTGAAAGATTCAATTATAAGATAAAAAGAGTAAAAATGGATAATTTAGATCAAGATAATTTAAAATCTATTTTATTAAAATACATTATGGATTAATGGATAGATATCCTCAACATGATGGGGAAGGGAGATATCTCTCAACTCCCATTACCTGACATTGTTGAATTATGTATTCATCTCTCAAGGGGAAAAGAAAAAACTGAGAAAAGTCTAAGAGATCCTTCTCTTGCTAGAGTAAATAGATCTGCAATTGGAACAATAAGTAGAGCAGAAATTGGAAATATGCTTGATGAATTTAAAACAGATATTTTAGGGAGTCTTAGTGAACAGATAGACACCCTTAAATTACAAAACAATTAGAAATCTGAAACTGATGCTTTAGCTATCTTCTGTCCTAAATTCAGAAAGAAGCATGCTTTAAGGGAATGTCCTCTTGATGAAAAATTCATTGAGACCTATGTGATTTTCTCATAAAATCATGAAACTAAAAGTTTCCCTTCAATCCCAGGTCTTAAAGCTATTTTTCAAGAAGAAGCAACTTAAAATCCAACAAAATCTCTTTTCTTTGTCTCTAGAAGACCATGGCAGGGGCAAAAAACTCAGGGTTTTAACAACCAAATGTACACTCATCCTCCACCAAATAATTGGAATTCTTGGCAAAAACCTTGGACCCAACCTAAATCTTGGGCACAAGGAATGGAAATACCTATAGTAGATACTCTCAATACTACCAATATCCTACATCCTATCCAAACTATCCTCCCCAACAAAATCAACAACCCCAACTCCAAAACCAAAATCCACAAATTTCATTACCATTTCCACAAAGACCAAATAAACTCCCTGCCCAACCATTGCTGAACTCTAATTATAAAAATCCTCAAAATACTTACATGATATAAGGACAACAATTTCCAACCTACATGATTACTCCACTAGATCTTAATGATGTCCAACTTAGATCTGCTAGGATACTAGAAAAGAAAAAGCCTTCTATAGTTTTTCAAGAACAAGATAATATTGAGGAAAATTATCTACAACCAAATAATTTTTTTGAAGAAGGAACATATCTTTAAAACCATAATTCTGAAAATGAAAAACAAAAAGAACCAATAAACTCAACTCCTATCATAGAGCAACCATAAGTATCTATTTCTAACCCTCCTTTTCCTAAAATATTACAAGTTTATAGAGGGGTAGAAAAACATATCATGTTGCCTAATTATGATTTTCTAGATGAACTAAAAAATGTCTATATCAAAATCCCTTTGTTACATGCCATTAAAGAAATTCCAATTTTAGCCAAAACAATAAAAGAGTTGAGCATGAAGAAACTGGGGAGAAAAAAAAAAGAAATAAAAATAATTCAACTAGTAGGAAAAATTGCAGACATAATGATGGGAAACATTGCCATACAAAAATAATTAGATCCAGGAAGTCCAGTTGTAAAAAACACAAATCAGTGGTGTTGAATTTCCAAATACATTGATTGATTTAGGAGCAGCTATAAACATCATGATAAAACAGACCATGGAACAACTCAAACTTCCTAACCTTCTGTATACACCTACATTATTGTAATTAGCAGATAGATTTGTAATCAAGCCATATGGTGTATTAGAAGATATCTCAGTATCTATATATTCTTGGGAGTATCCTATTGATTTTATGATTTTAACTCCCAAAAGAAATCTAGGAGGACATCCACTTATATTAGGAAGACCTTGTCTGGCTACAACTAATGCTTTCATTAGTTGTAGATCTGGTGACATGTATAACTTTGATGGTAACTCAACAAAGAAATTCACTCTATATCATTCAACAAAAACAATCACAGAGTTAGATGACAAAGAATGGATTGATGATGACAATGATATACAACCCCTCTTTACTATTTCAAACATTAGTGAAGATAGTCAAATCTTAAATTCAATAGAAAACTTTGAATCATATTCAGAATATGAACATGATCAATTTCAAGAGCAATGAAATATTGAATACTTGTCATCTAGAAAAATGTATCTATACTCTAAGGAAGAATTTGGTAACTCTACAATTGAAATCTTTCCAGGAAAATCTTTGAACATAAACAAAAACTTGGAAAGACTACAACAAGAAAAGTTAATCAGAACGTTACAACAACATTCTTCTGAATATGCATGGGAATACACTGACATGAAAGGAATTAGTCCTAAGAATTATATACATCACATCTATATTGAGGAAAATTGTAAACCTATCAGACAACCTCAAAGAAGGATGAATCCAAATCTTAGGGAAATTGTGAAAGAAGAGTGGAAAAAATTGTTGAATGTGAACTTCATTTACCCAATTTCAGACAGTCAGCGGGTCTCCCCTTTAGTGATTGTACCCAAAAATAATGGTAAGTGGAGGGTCTACATTGATTATCGAGAATTGAACAAATCCACCCTAAAAGATCATTTTCCTTTACCTTTTATATATCAAGTATTGGATACACTAGAAGGTAAGAAGTATTTCTCATTTTTGGATGGTTTCAGTGGTTACAACCAAATTCAGGTAGCACCCAAAGACTAAGATAAAACCACATTTACTTTTCCATGGGGAACTTATGCCTATCGAGTCCTTCCTTTTGGTTTATGTAATGCACCTGAAAAATTTCAAAGGGCAGTACTAGGAATTTTTTTTGATCTAATACATGATTGTGTAGAGGTATATATGGATGATTTTACACTTTATGGGAATTCATTTGAAGAAGCTTTAGATAGTTTTGGAAATGTTCTTAAAAGATGTAAAGAAGCAAATATTTCATTAAGTGATGAAATTTTTTTTATGATGTTTATAGAAGGGATTGTTTTAGGACATCACATTTCAGGAGATGGAATTAAAGTTGATACATCTAAAGTTGAAGTCATCTCCAAATTATCAATTCCAAGTTGTCAAAAGGATGTTAGAAGTTTTCTAGGATTCACAGGGTATTATAGAAGATTTATAGAAAACTTCACTAAAATAGCATCCACATTCTTCAAGTTACTTACCAAATATTTTGAATTCAATTGGAATCCTAATTGCCAATTGGCATTTGAAACTTTAAAAACAAAATTTTTTGAAGCACCCATCTTAAGAGGTCCAAATCGGAAACTACCTTTTCATATTTCAACAGATGCTTCAGATACAACTCTGGGAGTTGTATTAGGACAAAAATATTTGATCCCCTATGCCATCTATTACACAAGCAAGAATTTGACTCCCACTGAGTTAAATTACACTGTAACTGAAAAAGAATTCTTAGCCGTTGTTCATGCTATCAAAAAATTTAGACATTATATTACAAGCTATGAAACCTTTTTCACACAGATAACTCTGAAATTAGATACTTAATGAATACATCTATTACTAATGGCAGAGTTACAAGATGGTTATTACTCTTACAAGAATTCAATATCACCATTTTAGACCGACCTGGAAAACAAAATACAATTGCTGATTTCTTATCTAGAATTCAAAATATTAAAAATGATACTCCAGTTAAGGTTAAGTTTCATGATGAATATCTTTTTGCAATAACTACTAAAACTCCTTGGTTTGCAGATATTTCTAATTGCTTAGTTACAAGAAAATTACCTTCACATTTGTTTCCTAGAGAGAAAAGAAGAATGATTCAAATAAGTGAAAATTACTCATGGATTACTAATGAACTATATAAAATAGGTCCAGATCTCATTATCAGAAGACGTGTTCGAGAAGATGAAATGCCTCAAATTCTTAAGGCATGTCATGATGAACCTTGTGGTGGAAATTTTTCTGACAAGAGAACAACCTATAAAATCCTTCATTTAGGATATTATTAGCCATCCATATTTAGAGCTACTAAAAAATATGTCAAAAGGTGTGACAACTGCCAAAGAATGGGGAAACCTGTTCCTTCAGATGAAATTCCATTACAACCTCAAGTACTCATCAAACCGTTTGAAAAATGTGCTTTGGATTTTGTTGGACCAATCATTCCACCATCTAATCAAAAGAAATATATTGTGGTATTTACTGATTATGTCAATAAATGGGTAGAAGCTAAAGCACTACCTTTAGTTGATGAACTTTTTGTAGTTAAATTTATTTTTGAGGATATCTTCACTCATTTTGGTGTTCCAAGAGAAATTGTGATAGATCAGGGATCCCATTTTGCATCCAAGTTAGTGAAAGAGCTTGTGGAAGATTACAATATCAAGCATAGTAAATCTACTCCTTATCATCCACAAGAAAATGGTCAAGTATAATCCACCAGTAAAGTGATTGAAGGAATTATAACTAAGACTGTACATCTACACAGAAGAGATTGGGAAGAAAGGATTCCCGAAGCCTTATGGGCCTATAGAACCACATGGAGGAATACAACTGGACATACTCCCTATGAACTTTTTTATGGGAAGCAAGTCTCGTTTCCTATAGAATTTCAGATTCAAACCTTCAAGATGGCAGTCCAATTGGGACTTGATTTATCAGAAGCTCAGAAGCATAGATTGGAGCAACTTAAGGAGTTTGATGAATTCAGACAATATGTAGTTCAAAGAACCAGTATAGTCCAACAGTAAAGGTCCAAATGGCATGATAAATATATCAAGGAGAAAAGGTTTCAAGAAGGGGATTGGGCACTTTTGTTCAATTCAAAGTTCAAAGACTTTCAAGGAAAGTTTCAGACTCATTGGCTTGGGCCTTATGATATTGAAAAGGTCTTTGACAATGGAGCAATCAGGATAAGGACCATTGATGAAGAAAAGGTACCTCTTCTTGTGAATGGACATTGATTAAATGTCTATCATAAGCCAATTTCAAGAGAAGAGTTTAGAAACTTTTTTCAAGATAATACTGATATGAATTTAGTGAAGAAGAATCCTTCTTCTTCCCTAACTTAGCTTTTAATTTTTTCTATCTATCTACCTATATAAAAAAAAAAAATTATAAGTATGAAAACCAATCAATGATTAGCATCCTTATATAGAAAATATAGGATGAAAATCAGAAGTTCTGACATCCTATATTTTCCATTCCATTTCTAGAAAAAATAAAATAAAACTCTTGTTTCCTTTCTTTTCTGAAAAGTAATAGGAAGTAGTAAAAAACTACATTAAATACTGTAATAACATTTCGTTTTGCAGCTTACATTTCATTCCACAATCATATTCCATTCCACAGTTATATTCCATTATGTCTTTGATTCCACATTCTGCAGTTACATTCTATTCCATAGTCATATTTCATGTTGTAGCTAACTCACATTCTATAGCTACATTCCATACCATTCCATTCTATAACTGATTCTACTTTCTACAGCTACATTCCATACCATTCCATTGTATAATTGATTCTACATTATGCAGCCATAGTTCATTTCTACAAGTAAATTTTGTTATGCATCTCTGACACATCTTTGCAGTCTACAAAGAAAAATGATGAAGAATACAAGAAATTTAAGAAATACATTTGAAGACCACCATGCTAAAAGTACCTGAAGTATCAACACCAAAGAAATGACAACGAAAGGTTAATTCTAAAGGTAAAGTTGCAAAAATTTATTTTAATAACAAGGTCAAAACATTAGCATGTAAAACATAGATAATCATATGCTACCATGACATGTCATCATTTGATTTTATTGGGACTTTCATCATATCCAGATCAACCACATCATCCGCATTATGTTTCATAACACTCCACAATAGAATCCCTCATGATTAATGGTCATGACCTATTGATGTGACATATCCATCGACGTTTCTTCAAAACCCCAATCCATCTCACTTATTTAATCCTACAAACCCTCGATGCCTTTCACCAAATCCATAATCTGATTCACTTCATAACAAAGAAGGATAATTCTGAAGGTAGACTCTTTACAATAGAAAGTATGGGTTTCATAGTTAGATCAGAACTGTTGGGAATTTTTTTTATGGAAGGATATCCTTAGATGACGGAAATGTTGCAGAAAGATAAATGACTCAAATTCATAGAGAAATTCTATGGTTTCCACAAAGAGATCACAAAGTATTTTTCTAGGTATTTTGATGGCACATAAGTTGAAATTTGAGACATCAAGCTCACAGTTACTGAGACATTCATAGCCGAAGCCACAGAACTCCCAAGGGTTGGCAAAAGGTGGTTCAAAAACAAGGAATTTCACAATGAATCATGGAAAGTTATCCTCAAAAACTCAGGTATGGATATTTCTGTTTTTAGAAAGGGTATCCCCAGCTCAACACTTAAAAATAAATGGAGGAACATGCTCTTAGTTTTATAGAAAGTTATCACCTGTGAAGGCAGATTTGGCTGCATGTATGTGTATCATATTCGATTGTTGATGAATTTCTTAGAGGATGGTGAAATAAGTATTCCCTTATTTTTACTAAATAGCTTAAAAAGAATGTATACAAACGTGCAGAAGAGAATTCAATTTATATATAATATTATGCACCATCATGGGTTGATAAAAATCCTTCTTGAGTTTCATTTGAAAAACATAGGAGATTCTTGGGAGAACTTTCTTATCAGAAACCATTTCCAAGATGTACCAAAGCTGCCTAAAGAAGACAATAATAGAAGAAGAAAAAGGAAGAAAATTGACATAAGCATTAATGATAGACCTGCATCTCCACTTCAGCAAAATGAAGAGGAACTCACTCTACCAGAACTAATGAAGAACAAGAAGCAAGGAAAAGTTAAGACAAGAGGTAAAATAGAAAAGAGGAGAAAGGTTACAAGTGAGGAAAATATAAATCCTCTACAGCTGAGAAGGAGCTCTAGACTATGAGGTTCAATGAATAAAACACATCCACAAGAGACAGGGTTTATAAATTTAGAGGAAGAAAATCCAATACCATCTCCTATCAATATTTCTCCTCTACATAGCCTTGAAAATTCTCCTATACATAATTTTGAAGGTTGTCCCAACAAGATATCTCCAGGAATAGACCCAGTACAACAAGAAATATATGATTACATAGAATCATTGGAGAATAAAAATGCAACAATGAATCCATAACCTCCTATCAATCCATAAGAACCTCCAGTTGATACTCTTAAACATGAAATTTATGAACTAGAGATATTGAATAAGCATATTAAACAAGAGAATGAAGCTTTGAAGCAGCATAAAAAATTGGAGAAAGTGATTAGTGATAATACCATCCTACACTTAGGGCCGTGGTACAAAAATAACATAAAGTTAAAAAGGAAGAACAAATCACTAAACAAGGTAGTCATCAATCTTAAATACAAGCTTCTTATGAGAAAGACCGGGATGACAATCACTTCAAAGAAAGAAAAAGAAAAAAATTGGATCTATAGGCAGAAGTGTCTGAACAAATGCAGTAGGAGAAGAGAGTTCACATTTTTGGTAAATTGCACGAGGACATGCAATGAATTCTTAGTGGGGGTATGTTGAACCTCAGAATTTTCCCTTCTTTGACATCCTTTCTCATCCCTTTTTCTACTTTCTCATAAGTCCATACCATCCAATAAATGATAAATGTCATGTTTTGTCTCAGGGAATGCATTTAAATGGTTTTTATGTTATATTCTGATTTTCTTGTTATTTGAATGATTTTTTGTAATTTTTCTACATAACGCAACCTATTCTGCAGCTAATCTTTGGTTCCACAGCTACTTTCATGGTTTGGCAGGTTCCAAGGAGAAAATAGAGAAATGAGCCACATGGGCATCTCTAGAATAATTCACACATGGATTTCATCCTATCTACTTGATCGAAATCGATAGAAAAGGATGCTTGAGATCACGGTCAAAGCATGGTCAAACGATGTAAGTCAAGAAGCGAAGAACTCTTGATTCTCTATGACGTAGAAAATCAAGAGTTAAACAATAAAACTCCAATTCTATAATTCAGTTAAGATAGCCACCTGTAGGCGTAATAAAATCATTACATTTATGATTAGTTTTATTTAAATACCGATTGTACAAAACCAAGGACAAGTAGTAATTTGGTTGAAATGTTGTGTATTGTTTTGAAACCCTATTCTATTATAATATTATAATTGCGTTCATGGTTCCAGTGATTGCTTAGTGCGCATATAACCAGTTAGGATTTCAACCAAATCTACTGTAGAGGGCCCCTGCACAGGAGGAGTTTTTTCATTCATTGCTTTAGTTTAAATTCTTTACTCTGTTTTGTCAATTTTCCGAGTAGATTAATATTACATTACAATTTTTGATCAATAACATAGAATTAAGTCATGAATGTCTTCTTAGCATCAACAATAGAATGACTGTGTAATATTTTTTTTTCTAAAAACATTTCAAGAGGATAGATTTACCTATTTTCCAATTGGATTAAGTTTGAGGCAATAGAGCTCACAGTTGTTTAGTTTCCTTTCATGTTTTGTTATTTACTTTCTTAGATTAGACTATCAGTTCATTGTATAATTAAATGTTCCTGAAAGATTGGGCTAAGAAGGTGACTTGTCATACTTCCAAATTGGGTGATTGAATGTTCAACATATGTAATCATTGATCTTTAATTTCACTGTTAGGTCCCTATATTACTAGTTTAGTCCCTTATTGTTGTTAGTGTAACCCCCTTATTGTTATTATTGTACCCTTGTAACCCCCATATTGTTATTATTGTGCCCTTAAATTATTATCGTTAGGTCGACTAGGATTACATTGTGGCCCCATGGACTCCTATATATAGAAAGGAGGTTTTGTATTTGTATCATCCAAGAATTGTTCATTCATGTAATGTATTGTAGGTTTCCCCTTCAAAGTGGCTTATTTCTAAGGCGTTGATATCTCTTTTCTTCTCTTTTTGGAGTTGGTTTCACAACATTTGGTATCAAAGCTTTGAGATTCTAGGGTTTCACTGCTCTAAACAGGTCATCGTGGCATTTTCGTTATAAATTTTTTCTACGAAGGTTCAAAATCTGAAATTTTTAGAGTGCGAAGTCAAAATCCTGAGGAACATCGTCACAAAATTCAGAGCTTGGTTCACAATATTTTCGGAGATATGATCTGTGCAAGTTAGGTCATTTTGTAGGCTCCTGAATTTAACCTAAACAGGTCATCGTGGTATTTTTGTAATAATTTTTTATCTACGAAGGTTCAGAAGCTAAAATTTTTAGAGTGCAAATCTGAAATCCAGAGAAACATTTTGGCAAAATTTCAGATATTGGTTCGCAATATTTTCAGATATATGATTTGTGGAAGTTAGGGATTTTTCAGGCTTCTCAAAGAGGTGATCGTGGGAAAATATTCATAGCTCTCTCTCTGAGCATCAGATTGGAATGCTGTAAAAAGTGGCCACAAGTACATGGACTGTAGTTTTCAGTATATCAATTTCAGAGCCAAAGGAGGAAATAGTGACACGTGGCAAGTCATACAAGTTCGCTCTACTAAACTAGTCCAAAATTGGGTCATTGTGGAAGATTGAACATAAATTTGTCTTGAAGAATTCAAATCAGATAAAACCTGTGGCATTTGAAAGAAGCTTCAGAGGGCTACTACAGGGCTGAATTTTAGATACTGAGGATTCGCAATTATAGAGATAATTCAATTTCAATATCGAGCTCCTCGAAAGCAAGTAAAAGGTGTGTATTTTTTTCCAAATTGCATAAGTCTTGTTTGAAGAATCAAGTTGAATTGATTCAAGGGAATATTGTAGAATAGATATTAGTATTGGATTCTAAAATGGCCCCTAAAAAGAATTCAACACCCATTAAGCCTTTAGAAGGCTCTACTATGACTCATGAAGACGAAGAATGGCAACATGACATATCAAAATTACAAGAGCCTGAGTGCAACAAATTCCACTCTCGCAAAGAACAACAAAAAATGAAATGGAAGTTTTGAAGAAAGGCGTGGAAACTAAAACGGATGGTTTGAAGAAAGGCGTGGAAGCTAAGATGAATGGTTTGGAAGCTAAGATGGATGGCATGGAAGTGGGCATGGAAGCTAATATGGATGACATGGAAGCTAAGATCAATGAAAAAATTAAAGACAACATGGAAAACATGAAGAAGGATCTAAAAGTAGACATCAAAGGTTTGGCAAAGTTGATACAAGAAATGTTTCCTAATGGTGAAAAGATAGTAGAGGAAACTCATGATGAGAACAAAATAAATGTTAATCGTGATTTCATAAACTCTAATGTTGGAGGCAAGAACCACCATATTCCAAAAATGGATATGAGGAAGTTTGATGGAAAGGATCCTGTAACATGGATACTACAGATGGAGCAATATTTTGATCTCCATAATGTGCAAAACACACAAAAGGTACGCATTGCAACTTTACATTTAGAACAAAATACATTTGTATAGTATCGATGGCTTTGCTCCCGTAAAAAAATTGTCACTTGGTCAATTTTTACGGAGGAAATGATAGCACATTATGAGGATACAAAGAGCAACACCTTCTTTAGCCAATTGATAAATCTCAAACAAAAGGGTTTAGTAGGGGAGCACATTGAGGACTTCCAAAAATTGAATATAAGGGTAACTGATATTCCAGAGGAACACAGGATCGATCTCTTCATAGGTACTTTAAAGGATAACATCCAACATGAAGTTTGCGTTTTGGAACCTGATTCATTGGAGAAGGCATTCAGGTTGGCAAGAAAAATTGAATGTAAAATTATGGCGACAAGGAAGCCTACCACTCACTTCTATAAAGATGGAAGTGTTGCTACTCTTAGATTTCCACAACCTACAAGGTTGACATCACAACAATTGGAAGAAAAAAGAGTAAAAGGGCTTTGCTACAGTTGTGATAGCAAATACACTAAAGGTCATAAGTGTGCTGAGAAGAAATTATTTTACATAGATTGTGAAGAGGAATAATAAAATGAACAAGAAGAGGATATACACCAGGAACCAACCCAAGAAGAGGAAGAAATGAGTCTAACCATATCGTGTAATGCATTGGCAGGAATTACCACTCCTTAAACTCTCAATATAGAAGGACATATCAAGAAGAAAAAGGTAATAGTGTTGATTGATTCAGGTAGTACCCATAATTTTATTCATTGTAAGGTAGCCAAGGAATTGAATTGTTTCCTATACCCAGCACCAGAATGTCAAGTTATGGTTGCAAATGGAGGAACTATAAATTGCTCTGGAAAATGCCATAATATCAAGCTAACCATGGGGGAATATGTATTGAATAGTCCAATGCTTTCCATTCTTATGGGAGGTGTTGATGTTGTACTAGGAGTACAATGGTTACAATCTTTGGGGACGGTAGCTTTTAATTTTCAAGAACTTTTCTTGAATTTTTTTTCAGAAGGAAAGGAAGTCGAATTACGGGGTATTGTAGGGAAGCCAGGAAAGATAATAAGCTCTAATGTCATGAAAAAGCTTCTAAAGAAAGAACAACAAGGCGTAATTTCACAACTATGCTCACTAGAAGTTCCAACATCAAAATCATCTATTTCTGCAGATCTTCAAAAAGTCTTGGACAATCATTCCAAGGTGTTTGAAAATCCCGAAGGACTCCCACCTGTTCGTGATCATGATCATGCTATTCATTTGATTCCAGAAAGTGTTCCTCCAAATATTAGGCCTTATAGATATTCTTATGTCCAAAAGAGCGAAATTGAATGTATGATTACAGAAATGTTAGAGGCAGGTATAATTCAACCTAGTCAAAATTCTTTCTCTGCTCCTGTAGTATTGGTACACAAGAAGGATGGATCATGGCGCATGTGTCCGGATTATAGGGAGCTCAATAAGCTCACCATTAAAGATAAATTTCCCATTCCTTGATTGATGAATTATTGGATGAATTACATGGAGAAATTTATTTTACCAAGTTAGATCTTTGTTCAGGATATCATCAAATTAGAATGAAGACTGAAGATATTCTGAAAACATCATTTCGAACTCATGAGGGTCATTATGAATTTTTGGTCATGCCTTTTGGCCTTACCAATGCACCTTCTACATTTCAAGGGTTGATGAATTCCATTTTCAAACCCTTCCTTAGAAAATTTGTGCTAGTATTTTTGATGATATACTAATCTACAGCAGGTCTTGGAAGGATCATGTTGAACATGTTGACAGGGTGCTCAAACTATTGCAGGAGAAAAAATTATATGAAAAAACATCCAAATGTTTCTTTGGAGTACAAGAGGTGGAATATCTGGGTCATATTGTATCTCACGAGGGTGTTAAAGTAGACCCTAACAAAATTAAAGCCATTAAGGAATGGAAAGTCCCCACAACCATAAATAAGTTGCGAGGATTTCTCGGGTTAACGGGGTATTATCGCAAGTTTGTTAAGAATTATGGGAGAATAGCAGCACCTCTAACAACATTATTGAAGAAAGATGCATTTTCATGGACTCCCGAAGCAACTAAGGCCTTTGAACATCTTAAAGAGGCAATGTGCCTAGCACCGGTCTTAGCTACGCCAGACTTCACAAAAACCTTTATTGTGGAATGTGATGCATCAGGAAATGGAATTGGTGCAGTTTTAATGCAGGAAGGAAGACCCATTGCTTTTGAAAGTCGTCCAATCAAAGGAAAGTATTTACGGAAACCTATTTATGAGAAGGAAATGTTAGAAATACTACATGCACTAAAGAAATGGCGAACTTACCTAATGGGAAGACACTTCAAGGTAAAAACTGATCATGATAGTCTTAAGCACTTTTTGGAACAAAGACTATCTTCAGAAGAGCAGCAAAAATGGGTCACAAAGATGTTGGGTTATGACTTTGAAATAATCTACAAAAAGGGAAAGCTTAATGTTGTTGCAGATGCACTCTCAAGAAATAATGAAGAGGTGGAAGCATTGCTTTGTGCCATTTCTATTATCCAACCAGATTGGATAACTGAAGCAAAAGATGAATGGAAGAAGGACAAAGATGTATGGACACTCATTCAAAAGTTGCAGCAAGATCCTAGTACATCTGATACATTTAGTTGGAAAAATGATTCCTTATGGTACAAAGATCGCTTATATCTTTGTAAGAATTCCCAACTAAAAGAAAAGATTCTTTTGGAATTGCACACTTCTCCTTTAGGAGGACACTCAGGATTTTTAAAAACTTACCACAGGGTGAAGAAAGAATTTTTTTGGGATGGCCTTAAATCTGATATTCAAAAGTTTGTGGCGGAATGTTTGGTTTGCCGGCAGAATAAAGTGGAAACAATTAAGACCCCGGGACTTCTACAACCTTTATCCATTCCAAGTCAACGTTGGGAGGAGATTTCAATGGATTTTATCATAGGTTTACCTAATTCTGAAGGAAAGAGTGTCATCATGGTGGTAGTTGATAGACTTACCAAGTATGCACACTTTTGTGCATTATCTCATCCATTTAAAGCAAGTACAATTGCTACTACATTTTTGGACACAATTCAAAAGCTACATGGAAACCCAAGGGTTATTGTGAGCGACAGAGATCCCATTTTTACTGGAAATTTTTGGACGAATTTATTTTCTTGTTTGGGTACTCAATTAGCTCATATCTCATCTTATCACCCTCAATCTGATGGCCAAACTGAGATAGTAAATAAATGTTTGGAAGGATATCTTCTTTGTTTTGTATCTAATAAACAAACACAATGGGTCAATTGGTTACCTCTCGCTGAATGGTGGTATAACACTTCCTTCCATATTGTCACAAAAATGACCCCATTTATGGCACTTTATGGATATCATCCACCATCCATCACATCATCTTTAAGAGAAAATTCAAAGGTTCAAGCAGTGGAAGATCACATCGAGCATCAACAATAATTTCTCCAACTCTTAAAGGATAACCTAAATTTGGCACAAAATCTAATGAAACAACAGGCAGATCAACATCGCAGTGAAAGAAGTTTTGATGTAGGAGATTGGGTATTTTTACGGCAACAACCATACAAACAAATGTCCCTCAAGCAAGCTAAGAAGGATAATAAATTATCGCTAAAGTACTATGGTCCTTACAAGGTGTTACAAAAGATTGGTACTGTGGCATGCAAATTGGAGCTTCCTGCTTCTTCATGAGTGCATCCAGTTTTCCATGTTTCATGCCTAAAGAAGGTTATAGGTGAAAATATTCCAGTTCAAACAATATTTCCAGAACTTGATGAGGAAGGAAAAATCATATTGGAACCTGAAGCAGCCACGGAAACAAGAACTCGATAGCTACGGAATCGATCAATTTCAGAGTACCTCATCAAGTGGAAGAACTTACCCACTGAAGATTCTACATGGGAGGATGAGAATTTTATACAGAAGCACCTAGAGCTACTTAAGTGTTTAGGACAACACTTTTTTGAAGGAGAGGGGCATGTTAGGTCCCTGTATTACTAGTATAGTCCCTTATTGTTGTTAGTGTAACCCCCTTATTGTTATTATTGTACCCTTGTAACCCCCATATTGTTATTATTGTGCCCTTAAATTATTATTGTTAGATCGGCTAGGATTACATTGTGGCCCCATGGACCCCTATATATAGAAAGGAGGTTTTGTAATTTGTATCATCCAAGAATTGTTCATTCATGTAATTTATTGGAGGTTTCCCCCTCAAAGTGGCTTATTTCTAAAGCGTTGATATCTCTTTTCTTCTCTTTTTGGAGCTGGTTTCACATTATTCACATGCTTTTACATTGATTTTTTTAGATCCTCATTCAATTGTATAATTGGGTGTTCTTAAAGATCATTTCAAGAAGGTCATTTTATCATATTTCTAAATTGAATTCCCGAATATAAATTTATGCAATTATTGAGTTTTCCTTTGCACACTTTACTTGTTTTTCTAGAACATTAAAAACTAAGGTATAATTGGTTGCTTACACATCATTTCAAGAGGGTGATTTTATCGTACTTCATAATGAATGTTGGAGTAATCAAACATACATTAGCTTGTATTATTTTTGAATTTGCTTTTAATTAGAGTAGAATGGAAATTTCAATTTTCAGTCATAAGATTTATATCCATGGAATATGACTAACATTAAATTAGAAGTCATTAGCATAAACACTCTATTTTTCAGATTAGATTTTAATCATTTACTAGTTTTGGTTCATTTTTATGCAAATTAGTTTAGCTTAAACACTTCCTTTTCTTCCTTATTTGAAGTTTAGTTTTTCACATTTAAATTTCACTAGATTTAGTTGATTCCTTTCACAGTATTTATTTCTTAGATTAAAATTTGGACATAAAGCATAAAACCCCCAAAACAACATAAAAATACATACAACGAAGTAATAATAAGGTTAACTAAGCTCATATAGTGCACCACACTTCATTAGATTACAAACCTTGGTCGATAATTTATGTAAGCAATTTAAGACATTAAATTGGCTAAACAACTGCTACAGCCAACCTGTGATAAAATACCTGGAAATGGGAGGCCATTTACATGTATTTTATCACAGGTTTTTCAAGGACAGTGAGACAGCATGATTCCTCCCATTTCCATGTTGTGGACAGTTTGATAAAG
The DNA here is from genome assembly GCA_034641835.2 of Pinus albicaulis. Classification (NCBI taxonomy): domain Eukaryota; kingdom Viridiplantae; phylum Streptophyta; class Pinopsida; order Pinales; family Pinaceae; genus Pinus; species Pinus albicaulis. The sequence goes on from CM076570.1 coordinate 629,156,399, forward strand.
GTAGCGCACTTCACTCCAGTGAAGTCTACATCTTCAACCAACAATGTAGCACAGATGTTTATCAGGAACGTGGTCAGATTGCATGGTGTTCCAAAGAAGATTGTGTCATACAAGGATATAAGGTTCACTTCCAAGTTTTGGAAGGATTTTTTCATGGTTTTGGTCACAGATTTGGCCTTCAACACAGCTTATCATCCACAGATAGAGAGGGAAATAGGATACTAGAGGACATGTTGAGGATATATGTGAAACATTAGCAGAGAAAGTGGGAAAAATATCTTCCACTGGTAGATTTCTCTTACAACAATTGGTATCAGGAATCATTGAGGATAAGTCCATTTGAGGAATTGTATGTGCAGAGTTGCAATACTCCCATAAATTGGTGTGATTTGGTTAACAGGGTGTTTATTGGACCAGACATGTTGGAAGAGATGGAACAAGAAATGCAGGTAATCATGAAGAATTTTAAAATAGCACAGTATAGGTAGAAGAGCTATGCATATCAAAATAGGTTGTTCGAGGAGTTTCAGGTAGGGGAACAGGTGCACTTGTGCTTCAAGCCCAAGAAGAGCTCCTTATGGATTGGATAATGTACCAAACAGGCACAATAGTTTTGTGGACCTTTCAAGGTTATAGAGAGAATTGGGCCAGTAGTCTATCGACTTGCACTGCCTTCCACATTGAAAGTCCATGATGTTTTCCAATTTTCATTGTTTAATAAATATGTTAAGGATGTTGATCATGTGATTGACTAGTCTGTATTACAGTTGGAAGCAGGAGGAGAATTCTAGCTAGAACCTTAGTAAATTTCACACAGAAAGAAACTCATGCTCTGGAATTGAGCAATCGAGTAGGTTAAATTGAAATGGAATCACTTTGGGCCCGATGAAGCTACATGGGAGATGGCAGATCAGATGCGAGCAATGTATCCTTCATTGTTTGTCGATTGAGGCAAAGTAGTTTTTGTATGATGTTGGTATATGTTTGGTGTATACTTTTCCGTGGTGTTTTGATATATCTACATATGTCTATGGATGTAAATATTTCCATGAGCTATGTTATAAATCTCCAATAAGAGGTATGGTGTCATGTCATTACGATGTTATATTGTTATGTTTTCATGTTGGTTTGCTTCTCAGCAAGTTGAACATTGTAAATACTAGAATGAGCTAAGTTATAAATCTCCATGGGCAGTATGTTTTTCTTACAGTAGTCTTTTTGGTTGTAGGTGTCGTTGAATATTGAGGATAGTTTTGCCCCAATGGGGAGGGTTCTGTAACATCCCTCGTGAAAAATCCATGTAATAAAACTTAATAAAGGAAAAATAATAACGAAGGTCATGGGACACGTACTCCAAGTTGAATGTTGGGAAAAAACATCCTAGTGAAGGTGTTCATATGGTTTAATATTATGGTTGTGGATATTGGCAAAGGAAATGGCTAAGGCTTTGGAAAGGAAAAGTAGAATTTATTTATGAAAATAATGGAAAATATGAGAAAATGGAGGTGAAAGGTCACAGGTTTCATGTGAGGAGGAAAATGAAGGAAAATTATAAAAAATGAAGAAAATAGAGGCCTCATTAATAAAAATTCTTCTAAGGATCAGTTCATGGCTTTTTGTTCAGTGCAATTTTGGAGCTCTCCCTCTCTCTCTCTCTCACACTCTCTCTCATACTCCTGTATATTTAGATTTTTATTGGAGAAATATTAGGTGGTGTGGCATACTTGGAGATTTGGAGCAAGAAGGAAAAGGAAGAGAAGGAAATTGCAAGAGGAAATTGGGATTAGCAGCTACAACGGGTTTTGATTGCAGGTACCTAGTTGCATGTATGTTTTCCTCACTAGTTTTGGAATGTTTGGTGTATGAATGTGGTTTCTTGGTCATCATTTTTCATTGGCTTGGAGGATTACCTAGATTGATAGTATATTTTCCTAGCCTTTCCATTTCCTTTATAGCCATGGTATTGTGGGTTCAATTTCATTGCTTTTTTTCAGGTTAGTTCTCATTATTCCTTTATCTTTGGGTTGATTTATCAGTTCTTGGAAGCCTTGGTTTGAAAAATGCTCGGGAATCCCGACGGACAGTTGTGAGTTGAGTTACTAGTCTTGGAAGCCTTGGTTTTACAAATTCTCTAGAAGCCCTAGGTGGGTTGAGTTACTATTCATAGAAGCCTTAGTTGGAAAAATGATTTGGAATCCATGTAATAGTTTGGGTTCAAATACTAGTCCCGGAAGCCCTAGTTGGAACAAACAATTAGGATCCCTGGAACAGATTGGGTGGAGACCAGTATGTGATGGTTGTGATTTTTGGTTTTGAGGTCGAATCATTAGTTGAAGGTTGAGGTGGTTTGGCCTCTGGAATCCCTAGTTTGGTTTTGATGGATTTGGTTTATGAGATCCAACATTCATGCATGGAATATGGCACGGGGGTGACTGTATAAAGAGATATTTAGCACAACCATTTATATGGTCAGGTGGAACGTGGAATTCCCAGCCTTGGTTGCATTTTTCTTATGGAAATAAGAGCTCTTTTTCCCTTATATTGATGGGTAAATATGCTTGTTATTTTATGGCTTATATGGTTGTTATGTGCTTGTCATTTATTTTTCTTATATGTTGGTTATGACTTAGTTTTATAATGGTGATGAAGTATGGCTCTCATCATATTTTGATTTGTAATTTTATGAAAAATGTATCTATTCCTAAATAGACTATAATTCAATTAATCTGATCTATAAACAATGCTTCTTAACGATTCTCATATAAGTATGAGACCCCTATGCTCACATATGTTGTTTACACATGTAGATTACATATTTGTGATCTGTTTGATGAAATTATTGTCATGGATAGTAGGAGTTGTTATGTGGAATTATGAATTACGGATAAATCATTCTTCCCTAGACAGGTTCTAATCTAGAACAACAGGTCAAAGAATTTACGACTATCTTTCCTAATTGTAAACAGACACATAGAATGAAACAAGAAGCTTACTTGGAGTCCAAGCACTTCCAAAATCTCCTTCTGTCGCTTTTGCTGTAGCTTCAAATTCCAGCCGGTTGTGCAAAATATTTCCTGCAAGAATGAACACTAAACAAAAAAATATAGCAATAATACAGATGTCTATTCAAGTTATTTAGCTAAATCAATAAAGCCTAAACCATACACATCAAATAAGAAATCATGATATGGAGAATCAAAGCTTATAGAGATGCATATAGGGAAAAAAAAGCAGTAATATTTATTAATGATAGAAGGGTAGGTTACAACCCAGTGATTGATTTAGTGTCACCATCTTCAGCAACATCCCAACCTCATCACAATGCAAATATCTCCAGCAATATGTCACTCAAATCAACTCCTCAATTGAAATTCCACCAACATTTCTCTACTCAAATTATTCCCTATCAAACACTAAGCTCTGTGCTCAATTTATAGAGGAGCTGAAGGTAGTTTTACAATCAATGAATTTCCAATAATAGGCAATACATGTTTCCAATCTTGTAGATGTAAAATGGACACTTAGATTCGAAGCTTGACACATGTGAACTCTTATAGAAGGCACTGGCCAATTGGAGATTTCGGAACACTAATAATTTCGCTCCCAATTTGACCAACGCACCTATGAATGTTAGGAAGTGCTTTGCAGAGCAGCCTTGCATGGGGCTACCTACATATGCAATGCACTTAGTCCCTTTAGAGGCAGCATTGATGAGCTCTCATACGATATATTATAAACTTCAAATATTGGAAACCTTTACAGATGAAAGTCATGAATGATTTGTCTCGTTCTTTGTCTTAGGGCATGTAGCAACTGAAATGATAGGGGATGATAGACCCTATTCATTAGTCCTAGAGATGATGCCTAGTTAACTAGGTCATTGGGAATGATGCCCAAATTGACCTATAAGAAATTGCCTCCTAAAGCATGAAGTCAGAATAATAATAACAATATTTTGATTGAGATGCTTTACACTGTGATGGGCTGGAGATGAAGCGGAGAGACGACCTGCATCAATCTTACAATACATTACATCATGATATATCCTCTTGATCATAATTTTTGAGGGTAGGCATTCCCATGTTCAGCACATGAACAATCTAATAACATGTACATAATTCAGAAAGTCATCTACATTGGAATGTTGCCCAATACAGAAATGCCTACAAATATAGGCCCATGTTTGGATGACGATCTATATGTAAGGTCACCGTACAGATGATGTGTACAACAATCTTGAAATTGCAGCCTGGATGATTGAAACTAGATCCGGGGTCTTCTTATCTCGTTCACTCGACCATTCGTGTACAAGTCTAGCCATGCGAATATATGATTTGTAGTCGAACATGGTAATACATCGTTTGATTACCAGCCAATGATGTGAGTTTTTAACAAATGTGAGAGAACCACCATTAATGTCAATGGCCCTCAAGGTACTGCAGTACATTTCGTAAGGTGTGAATAGATGATTTGATGTCAAACGCCAAACAAAATCTTTCAGTCAAAAGTCTGGAAGCGAGGATCTTGTTGATGTTGTAACAAGCCTCATGGTACTCGAATCGGATGTTTGTAAGTGAGTTTCCTAGATAATGTTTTGTCATCGACAGGAAGCCACCTTATAGTGAAATGGGAGTAACTAATTTTGGAGACAAAGGTATGACTTGATATAGCAATTTTCAGTGATGATGGTAATGAGAATGAAGGTTTATGAGTATTGTAGAATGATGAGTATTCACTGGATGACTTCTCTTAAACATATCGGTGACACTGAGATGAGTTGGCAACATTGACCCAAAATCGAAGTGAAGGTATGATGAACCATAGGTATGAATGAACCTTCAAGAAGATTACCTAACCCAAACAGTCATGGACATGGAGTGAAGTGTCATGTTTAAGAGCAAATTGCTACCATAAAAAGTTCTGCTCACTTTCCCAAATTTTCCCTAGTCATTTTTTGACCAGTACCTCTCTATTTTTTAAAAAGCTTGGGAGGATAACATTTTCTTGATCTATAATTCAACCCTTCGAGCAAATAATGTATCGCTTTTTAATAATTTAACGAGTCTAGTGATGAATCAAACTTGATTCTTACCATGATTGACAAGTCCGTTGCTATTTTATGTTTTAACGAGCTTAACGACAGTGACAACCTGGTCCTTTTTCTTATTTAGAGAGTTTGAAAAAGAGGACGAAAGAAAATTCCAAAAGTACTTTTTCGTAAATTTGTCGCTCAAATCCGAAAAAGTGTAAAATAATATCCGAGAGAACCTCTTTAGTCATGTTCGACCAAGGTATTCCTTTTTCGTAAATAATCTATCTTAGTCCGAAAAAGGGTTAAACTTATACTGAGTAGATATCAATTCATTTACTTTTACGAGCTTGAAAAGACAAGTGCTCGACAATATTTTCACATTATCAGAGTCTGAAAAGAGCTGAAAGAAGACTCTAGGGGTTCCTTTTTTTCTATTATCGAAGCTCAAAAAAGAGATAAAAGTGCGCTTCAAATCCTTTTTCGTTTTTAACAAAGCTCGAAAAATAAGGAGAAAAAGTATGCTTTGTGGTCAAATCATTCTTGAAATAAATTTGCATGACTAATATGTTCATCAGTTGTAAAACCTATTTAGAACAACATCAAATGGATTAAAAATACCTATTTCATGATAAAAAATATAATTAAACCATAGTCACATCAATAAATATTCATTACAAATAATCAAATGACTAATAAAAAGAGTTTTACTATTCATTTTTACCATTCAAAAGTTACCATTTTCATTTTGGAGCTATGAAACTATTTTTACCCCCAAACTTCAACAGTTGATTGGGTGCAATAGGTAAGAATATTTTGAATGCCCCCTGCAAGAGCACATGTCGAATGTCCCCTACAAGAGTAGGTGCCCCCCAAGCTTCATTTCATTCACCTAAGTAAATTACTAATTACTAATAGTTGGATGGAACGAAGGTTCATTTACGAGATTAGATGGAAGACTCGTCGTAATTAGGAGAGGATTTGTTTCATTTTTTAACGAGCTTGACACAGGAAAAGAACTATGCTCATGACCTATTTAATTTTTTAACAAGGTTGACACAATAAAATAACTTTCCTCAAAATTTGTTTCATTTTTAAACGAGGTTGACACAGGAAAAGAACCATCCTAATAGGCACTTGTTTCATTTTTTAACGAGGTTAACACAAGAAAAAAGAACTATCCTCATTACCTGTTTCATTTTTTAACGAGGTTGACATAGAAAAATAACCATCCTCATTATGCAGTTGGACTAGTGAGTGTGTGCTGGAAAAGACGTAGTCTAACAAAGTCATCATTTAAGGAGCTTGATGAGCACCACAAATGATAAGTTATAACATGCGTTGACGGGTCTTCTCCAAGGTTTTCATTGAATTTTGGAATTTCAGAGGGTAATTTCTGTGAAATCACCGGCCACCAAGGAGAATAATTGATGGGACCAACTTGATATTGCACTAAAGATGTGAATAAAGGATCAAATTGTTCAGTACTCATAAAGGAGGAACCGATAGGATTCTAGATGATGACATGGGTAAATTCAATGGATAAAATATCGAAGATGAAGCAACAATAGATGTTGTTGCAGTTGAAATAGATGGTTTAGTTTGGGTTGTTATCTCAGCCATGGTCAAATTACCCAATGTATACCCTATAGAATCTATGGGAAATAAAAGAGAAACAAGATCAACAAAAGCAAAGGAAGGTGATTGAGGAAAAGACTCGTACAGGTAAAGCTCCTACTGAAAATGAGTTGGAGTTAAAGGTGTCTTGTCTTGTGATATTTCTTCAATCGAAATCAAACTAGGTGGAAGAACTTCGTTGTCTGGCCCAAAGTATATTTCAGGAGGTTGACTGTGTGATATGGGAGACTCACTGTCTACAATAGAATGTGGGATGACCAATTCAGGAACAGCTTCTGGTTGTTCAACTTCGAGATCAAGATTTTCTCCACTTATGGAATATAGCAATTGAAATATAAGGGGATGATAGACCCTATTTCATTGGTCCTGGGGATGATGTCCAGTTTTACTAATAACAACTGCTCCCTAAAGAACAATGGGATCTAGATCAACTTCCAGTTGAACAACGTCGGGTTCAGGAGGTATGGTCTCACAGATTGGATGGATTGTGACCACGGGTAGCTGTGAGGTCTATGTCTCGACAATAGTAGACAAACCGTGATTTGTAGAAACAACTTGTGCCAACTCTGGTATATGGGAAGATGATGCTTCACCAAAGGTACTGATAGTACTGGTTTTGGTAAAGTGATGTCACCTTCGCCTACCAGGATTAACTTCTAGTGGTAAAGGTGATTTCGATGCTAATTTACGCGAATGATGGGGAAAAGGATTTTTTTCTTCCACGATGACTGATTTATTTTAACCAAAAAAAACTAAACAAAATAAAAGGGTAATTCTAGGAAAAAGGTTTACCAAGAAATTTTGAATTGCAGAATACCTCTTGGCGAACCAAGAAGTACGGGAAAGAAATATCCCCGAATGCTGTGTTCGGTGTATCACAATTTACAAGGCGCCGACTCGGTTCACTATGGATGGATAGCAACCTAAATTTGTCCTCCCAAATATACCTGAAGGTATGTGGAGGCCCAAGTCTATATTAGAACTGTCTAATGTGAAACCGCACAGTGAGAGCACCCCTTTATACTTTTCGTACTGTAACACCGCCTGATATACCTAAAAGTACGTGGATGAGCTACAATATACTTACGTACGTGGAGTGAGGTATCACACTCGAGATTTATTGCAGACAACTTAACTACACCTGCTATGTTTTACGACACCGAAACACATCTCTAGCCTAGACCTTCTAAATGTTATCGTTATGGTTCCAATGCTTTTTTAGGTAAATTGAGATAAATTTTAAGTTGATCTTGTTTATCAATTTTCCTTTCAAAGGTTCACCACAATGATGTATTGGAAATTCCTAAAGTGCAAACTAAGAATGATAAGCAATCTTTCACTTTTAGTTTTTCAATGAAAATCCTAGCTACTAGAGGGAAAGAGCAATCAATTTGAGAGAAAACAAGTCAATGCGAACAAAATAAATGTGGATTTCATATTGTTCCTTTTTCAAAACACACAAACCACTACATGAAAGTGCAGGTTTTTCTTTTCAGTTCCTTTAATGTTATGAATGCAGAAAAGAAACTAAGTGCACTAAATCAATAAAAACAAATTCCTTTTACTTTTGAGAAATGAGGAATATAAACAACAATTTCTCTTTTGAAGGAAAAATGAGGAATTTAACAACAATTTCTCCTATCAGGAAACGAAGAATTTACGACAATTTCCTTTTTCAAAATAAAATGGATTTAATGCGATAATGAGAATACTTTGAAATTAATCAATCAGTGATAAAGAAAAACGCTTTAAACAAATATTGAACAAATTATTCTTTCAAAGGAGGAAGAGGTAGACAGATTCACTGGTCAATATGAGGCTTAGGCTTTTCAAAACATAGTAGAAAGAAACTGAAACAAATTGCAAAGACAAATTCAAGGGAATTTGGATGGTTTCAAGAGGCAACGTAGTCTCTAAAGAGAGACAGTGCTTTGTAATGCAGGCCTGAAAGGGAGATAGTGCTATGAAAAGCACTGTGTCCTTTCCAAGAGTGCGTTGGGCGTAGTGTATAAGGAAAAACACAGTTTTTTAACACACTGCTCTTGCATACTTGGATTTCAAAAAACCTAATCTTTGTGAATAAAAACTACTGGGTGAATAAACAGAGAAAATCAGAGGCTAAAACACCTAGGATAGAGAGTAATCTCCCCAGTGGAGTCGCCAATTTGTTATGCAGAATTATGAATTACGGATAAATCATTCTTCTCTAGATAGGTGCTAATCTAGAACAGCAGGTCAAAGACTTTACAACTATCTTTCCTAACTATAAACAGACACACAGAATGAAACAAGAAGCTTACTTAGAGTCCAAGCACTTCTAAAATCTCCTTCTGTCACTTTTGTTGTAGCTTCAAATTCCAACTGGCTGTGCAAAATATTTCCTACAAGAATGAACACTAAAAATCAAGAGATATCAATAATACAGATGTCTATTCAATTTATTTAGCTAAATCAATAAAGCATAAACCATATACATCAAATAAGAAATCATGATATGGAGAATCAAAGCTTATACATATGCATATAAGGAAAAACAAGCAGTAATCCTTATTAATGATAGAAGGGGAGGTTACAACCCAATGATTGATTTAGTGTCACCATCTCCAACAACATCCCAGCCTCATCACAATGCATATATCTCCAGTAATATGTCACTCAAATCAACTCCTCAATTGAAATTCCACCAGCATTTCTCTGCTTAAATTATTCCCTATCAAACACTAAGATCTGTGCTCAATTTATAGAGGAGCTAAAGGTAGTTTTACAATCAATGACTTTCCAATAATAGGCAAGACATGTTCCCAATATTGTAGATGTCAAATAGACACTTGGATTCGAAGCTTAACACATGTGAACTCTTCTATAAGGCACTGGACAAGTGGAGATTTTGGAACAATGAGAATTTCGCTCCTAATGTGACCAATGCACCTATGAATGTCGGGAAGTGCTTTTTAGAGCAGCCTTGCATGGGGATACCTGCATTTGCAATGCACTTAGTCCCTTTGGAGGCAACATTGATGAGCTCTCATATGATATATTATAAACTTCAAATCTTGGAAACCTTTGTAGATGAAAGTCATGAATGATTTGTCTTGTTCTTTGTCTTAGGGCATGTAGCAACTGAAATGATAGGGGATGATAGACCCTATTAATTGGTCCTGGAGATGATTCCTAGTTAACCAGGTCATTGGGAATGATGCCCAAATTGACCTATAACAAGATTCCAGTCTAGGTCTTGTTATTGTTTTTTCAAATACATCATTTTTTTATTGTTTTATTTCATGTCTGATATTGTCATTGAGTTTTGGGCAGTGGCCTAGGATTTAGGCTTGAAAAGTGCCTTAAATCCTATGGATGTAGGCACATGTCTAGCCAATTTAGTCCTTGGACACATGCATTCCTATGTCATGGGAGCATCCAGAGACTCCCATACGCACCCATGCCTATACTGTGGGAGAGCTTGGGGGTTAAGTGGGTTAAAAACTCACTGGGACCCAGGGGCTAGTTACCTGAGTGGTTGGGATGGTTCCTGGGAGTCTTGTTGCAGATTTGGAAGGTATGTATGATGTGTTTCCATCGATTCCACTTCCTCAAGGTCACCTAGGAGGTTGAGTCAGATCATAGTAGCCTCTCGTCACATGTTTACCCCAGTTGGTCGGTTTCTTGGGTAAATATGGGAAACGGTTGTTACAATAGTGACATATTATTTCACTCGGTAGAACAAAGTAGTTCCTTTTGTTAGCGCTGAAAATGTTAATGGTGTAATCGCCATTTTATCATTTTTTTCAAATTTTTATTGTGCCCTAGGCCATGTCCAAATTTTGAGTCATTTCCAATAAAAGTTAAAAAGAGTCCCAATATCAAGGTATTTTTAAGTGAATAGGTGTTATAGTGTTTTAGATTCCTAAAATAAGTTAAAATATATATTTTGACGTATGTTAATGTTGAAGGTTAGTCGATGTTTGGGTAATAAAGTTGCAGACATCTGGTCTGGAATAATAGCCACCTTTGTTGCAAATTCATTGTCAAAACAATAATGCAGTAAAAGGAAACTATTTCTTAGAAATAAAAGTCATATATTCCACATAGTGAAAAGCACATATATTTCATTGAGATTTTGGTTATCTCATAAAAGAGGCTACAGATAAACAGGTAATCAGTTTTCAAAGCAGGCAGTTTAACACTTCATGGACAACATTGCAACCAGATTTCTTTAAAAGAAAAGCATGACCTGCTGAAAACAGACTGACCAACAGAGAGGGATATCCAGAGAAGAGCAGCAGAGAATGTTTAAAGGAATCTCGCCAGGAATTAGACTAAGGAATCAAGCAATGAGGAAGAACCGCGTGCAGGATGAGCGGATGACCATGATCCAATCGCAAATTCGAAAGGGAAGAAACTGATGACTGAGATTAAAGCACAGATGGAGCAATTTCACAAATCGTAGTTTTTAAAGTTTACCATTAAGGCGATCACATGGTATGTTAAATGATTTGCGATGCGATGAGGCGAAGGGAACGTGTCGGCACAGCACACCAGCGCGAATTTGCAAATCACATAGTTTACGGTTTAGCCATTATCAGTGTAAAGTTAAATTTGTAGGCGTCCAATTTGCTATTTCTTCCGATTAGTCAACATGTTGTGGGGCCCTAGAACCAAAATTCCACATATATGCATATTTTTTGGGAGAAATTACCGTTTTGTTTAAATTTATGAAAAATGATGTTGATTTCATGCGTATGTATGTTTATAAAACTTCCTATGCATGATCTGTGATTCGTCCCAATTCTCTACCACATCACCTATGCTCTCATCACACATTGCACTTCACCATTTTCAACATTTAACTCTGGCATTTCATAATAAAACTTCTGATGCGTGATTTGAGATCTACGATCAGTACCACTTCTTTGCCACGTCATCAATCCCCTCGCTTATCATTAATTATGCTCCATATCTCCCTTATCAATTAAACCTGTTTCAAAGGGTTTCTTTGTAATTTCTCATAAAATGAACCTCCGTCATTCTATCCAAAAGTTTCGTGTTTTCCGCCATTACAAAGGGTTTTCAACCAAAAAAGGGGAAAGAACTAGCGTAACAATGACATAATTTCTCTCAAACAATTTTCTACCACTACTCTCAGTACCAGCACATTTTACCAAGCACCGAGCAACATTCAAGTTACAACCACACACCATTTTCACTGTTTTTTGCACTTTTTATGGAGTTGGTTGCACCAGAACGGAAGAGGAGTCTTCCCATAAAACTGCCACATCATAAAAACCACTTCAAATTGTTAGCCTTAATGTTGTTATTTTCATTATGTCATAACACTTTTTAATTAAGGTTAAAGGATGAGCCTCATCTCTTGCATGAGATCGTAATAACTTTTGGAAACAGATTCACCTTTTCCTGTGGAAGATAAAAACATCATGTTTTGTATATATATATGCCAAACTGATATGAAGTCAGGGTTGGTTGGTGGTTATAGAATTTTGACTCATATGTACTGTAATTTTTTTTTTGAATGAAATGGAATGATACTACCAAGGACTTATTACCAATTTGTTGTGTGTATTGTCTATGTGTTTCCATATCTCCTTTCTTCCAGTTCCAGTTTGAAAATCATCATACTGTTATGTGTTTTTATTAGTCCCTTAAGCATGTTATGTGTTTTATCAGTTCTTTTTAGTCTCACACAATGAGAATTCCTGATAAAATATATGTTATAATAGTGGAAGAACATCACTCATGATAGTTATTCTTCATGATATTTCAGTGAGAATCTTGTCAGACTAGAAATAGCTTTCTCTCAATGGAATATTGTCAAACTACTACTTTTGTGAATTTCTACTTGATGCAGTAGATTTATGTTTCACAGACCTACTATTTCCTCATATCTCACAATTTCCTCTCCTCATAGGCTACAAACTTGCACCTTGCTACCACATCAGGTTACAATACCCTCTTTAGTAGAACTGTGGATTTGACCAAGATCTCTTTTTAGTGAATCATAGTTTATACCATCTTCCAATCCTATAAAAAAACATTAAAATTGATTTAGATTTTAAGATGTGTCTGGTCAGGCGCTTGCTATAGTCCAAGTGTTTATTCTAGTGCCAACATCTTTTGGTGTGTCTGTCAGGAGACGAAGGCCTTGTAATGAATTATTCTCCCAAGTCTATTGTTATGAATTGATGATAATCAGTTCTTGATGGTGAACAAGAATTGGTGACCTAAAGAAGACTGCAATTTTTTTCACTTGGCGACTCCACAAAGAGGAAGAGGGGTTTCAGGACCTCCTTGTACAAGGAGGAATCATAGATCTCCAACTATGACTCCAGCTGCAGACCCGAAGAAAATCATCAAAGATGCTAAAGGAAAACAGAGTTCAGTTGAAGCCACATCTCAGTCAGTAAAGAAGGTACACAAAAAGTACATTCCAAAGAAAATTTTTCCTCTATCTACTTTAGAATCTAAAGAGGTTTTAGTTTCAAAAGATTCTGTTGAAAAATCTCAAGTTGAAGCTACTCCTCTAGAAAATAAAGTGGATGTTGTTAACCTAGGCTCAGCTGAATGTTTTTCTTACTCATCACCTAGTAAATCTGAAATAAGTATTGTTCTAGTTAAAGAAGGAGAAACTAAATTTCTAAGTGTTGAAAAGAAGTTAGAATAGTTTCTACTAACTGAAGGGGAATTAGAACAAGTATTGGATATTACACCTTTCCTTGATAGGGATATTTTGACTGAAGAATATTTTAAATTTCCTTCAGACTCATCCTGGATACCAGTCTCTTTTCACCCCTTAGCAAGAATGTTTTCCTTTCTCTCCAAATCCATCTGTTGGGTGATATTCTTCTCATCCACTTGAAGAGATTATACCTAAAGGTCATACTTTTAACATATTTGTTTTCCTTGATCAACGAAATAAATATGAATTAACTCCATCCCCTCAAGAGACAAAATTATATTCTAACTCTTCTGCTAAAGGATAATTCAAGACAACCTCTGTTCATATTTTTGAAAACCCACTCTTCTCAGTCCCAAAGCCTGAAAAATCAGCTTAAGACCCCCAATTTTCTGCTATCCTAAATCAGAATCATAATTCACCAATTGTAATTCCTATTTCTCAAATAGCTACATCAACTGTACATCAACAAAATATGGCTCAGCCTACCCTTACAAGGATGCAACAGATAGTGGCTGCGAGATATGTGCCACTTGTTCTCCCTCAACACATTCATGCACTTCCCCAAGGAGATTAATTGAAATATATTCCAAAATATATTGGGGAGGGAGAAGGAGTTTCTGTTGAAGAACATTTAGTGGCTTTCTATAGTTATGCCGACAATCAGAATATTGAACATGAAGATGTCTGGACAAGACTCTTTGTTCAAAGCTTGGATGGTGAAGCTTGAAAATGGTTTAAAAGTTTGGATCCAAATTCAATAACAGGAATTGATGAATTAGAAGATATATTTGTGAAGCATTGGGGTGATAGGAAAGACTATGTCTATTATATTACTAAATTTTGAAGTCTGAAGAAGAAAGAAGATGAGTCTTTAGCTGATTTTACTAAGAGGTTTAATAAGATTTATCAGAAAATTCCTGAAGAAATTAAACCTACTGAAACCACAACTATGATAAATTTTGCAAATCCTTTAGATTATGACTTTTCTTTATGGTTGAGGGATGAAAAAGCACAGACACTGACAACTATGAAAGAGGTTGCAATTGGAGTGCATTCTAATCTCATGGCTTCAAATAAATTAAAAATGGAGGAAGAAAAAGCAGAAAAATATAAACAGAATATTAAAGAATAAAATTCTACTTCTTCTACATCTCTTTAAGCATAAGAAAAGATCGATCAAATGTCTCATTTGATCAAGGAACTTGCCTCTAAGATGTCAAAATTAGAGGTAGAAAATAAACCAGCTACTAAAGCCAATCAAAATGAAGCTAATAGAAATCAGGCTCCCTTCAGGAGGCCTTTTCAGCCTCAAAAAATCCTACAACGCCCAAGGAGGAATGCTGATGATCAAAATGTTCAACCTCCTTTGAATAATTTTGCTAAAGAAGAATAGCAAGGAAATGAGGAAGAAACTGAAGAAATAACCATGTGGGAGAAACTTCATAGTTAACATGTTTGATATTGCAGGAATATGAATATAGATCAAGAATTTGTTTGTTTTATAATGATATAAATGCTCAAATTTATTCACAGAATGATAAAAAATAGCAAGAAGTTCAAAAAAAAAATTACCCTTTGAGGTCAATAGGTCCTATTCAATAGCTTCAACAAAAATCAGATTCAGATAAACAAGCTGCTAAATAGAAGGCCAAGGTAAATGAGGTTCCTCCACCTCAAAATTATGCCCCAATTGTTAAAATTACTGCAGAAAATAAGGAATTAGTTCCAAATTATTTCAGTTTCAAATCTGAATTGAATAAAATCAAAATTCTAGTCCCACTACTGGAATTATTGAAAAATCCAGCATATAAAGAGTCTTTTAAGAGTCTGTTGCAACCTCCTCTCTCTCCTAATTCAGCTAACCTTGAGGATGAGCATCCCACTATTTATCTAGGCTGTCATGTCCAAGACCAAAATGATGATAACTCAATGCATTTTTACCTGTCACTCAATATACATGACAAATTGCTGCATAATTGTCTATTAGATTCTGGAGCTTCCCACAATATCATGCCATAGAAAGTGATGGATGAATTGGGATTAGAGATCACCAAGCAATACCACGAACTTTACACCTTTGACTCCAAAAAATTCAAGTGTCTAGGAGTGATTAAGAATTTGGTTGTTTCCCTTACCCAGCTGCCTATGAAGAGCTTAGTGATGGACATTGTGGTTGTTGGAATTCCTTCTAGATTTGGGATGTTACTTTCTAGATCCTAGTATAAGAAATTGGGAGGTACCCTTTAGATGGACATGTCATATTCTACCATCCCAGTATTTGGAGGGGAATTCAGAAGGTTGTATAGGGAAACTCAAATTTCCTACATTATTAGTGATCAACACAATCCATCAAATAATCCCATATATGCTGAAGAAAAGGAATTGGGGTCATCAATTCTGCATCTTGCTAACGATGACAATGATTTCCAACCTGAAATAAGTGAAAAAGATCACTTTCAAGGTGAAAATGATCAACATTTAGAATCAGGACAGATTTGGAAATTGTAGTTTGACGGAGCCTCTTCAAGAGAAGGATCAGGAACCAGTGTAGTCCTCATTTCTCCTACTCAGTAGAAGGTGACCATATCATACAAACTGCAATTTTCTACCACTAACAACACTATTGAGCATGAAGCACTTGTGCTGGGTATGAAGGCAACGAAAGGTTTGGGAGAAGAACAACTAATTACCTTTGGTGATTTAGATTTAGTGATTAAGCAGGTGAGAAACAATTACCAAGTAAAACATTCCAAATTGAATAATTATAGGAATGAAGTCTAGGATTTGATTGAGCATTAATTTTCAGCATTTAATATAAATTTTGTCACTAGAGAAGAAAATAAATTTTTTGATTCACTAGTAATTGCTGCTAGTAATTTCAAAGTTCCTCTAGATGTCAAGGTAGTCTATGATGTTAAAATAAAAAACAGACCTTCAATTCCTGATAACATCAAGCACTGGCAAGTATTTGAGGATGACAGGGAGATTCAGAAATTTGTAGTGTGTGTAGAAGAGTTTGCATATATACATATTGATGATGAGTAGGAAATTGTTGAAAACAAAAATAACAGCCCTTTTAAGAAAACTATGGCTGGGAAAAATATTATAGATCTGAAAAATAACTTTATTCCTAAGGTTTTAGTTCCTTTAGAAAGACTGTTTGATAATAATGATGTTTTTCTCAAGTCTGAAAGCAAGGTTGATGGAGAGAGTACAATAGAATGTAATATTGGTACAGAAGATAAGCCAAAATTAGTCAAAGTGTCCAAATTTCTTCCTTTGGAAACTAAAACAAAATGTATCAAATTGTTGAAGGAATTTGCTGATATTTTTACATGGTCTTATAGCGAGTCGAAAACTTATGACAAGAGCATAATGGAGTACAAGATCCCTTTTAAAATAGATGCAAATCCTATAGCACAAAAAATCAGACACATCAATCCCATGCTGCTCCCAATCATTGAGAAAGAAATAAAAAAATTATGGGAAGCAAAGATAATTGTGCCTTTGATATTTTCTAACTGGGTAGCTAATATAGTCCCAATCTGGAAAAAGAATGGAAAGATAAGGATTTGTGTCAATTTTCGCAACCTGAACTGGTGTTAATTGAAAGATAACTATCCACTACCCAAGATGGATTATATCTTGCAGAAGGTTGTAGGATCCAAAAGACTGTCAATGATTGATGGCTTTTCAAGCTATAATCATATTTTAGTTGGCAGGTAAGACAACATTTACCACACCCTGGGGTACATTCATGTACAACAAAATGCCATTTGGTCTCATGAATGCAAATGCAACCTTTCAAAGGGCAATGGATATTGCCTTTGCAGGAGAAAAGGACAGATTTTTGGTCATCTATTTGGATGACATCATAGTATATTCAAAATCTGATGAGGATCACTTGAAACATTTGAAACAAGTTTTTGACAAATGCAGAAAGTTTGGTTTGTCCTTAAGCCCAAAAAATTCATCTTTTGTTGTCCAAGAAGGTAAGTTATTGGGACATATTATAACAGAAAGTGGCATCTGTATTGATCTAGGAAGAGTAGAAGCTATTTAGAATATTGGTTTGCCAAGAAACAAAAAGGAATTGCAGTCATTTTTAGGGAAAATCAAATTTCTAAGGCGTTTTGTTCCTAATTTTGCAGAGCTGATTAGACATATAAATGTCTTGTTGAAAAAAGATGCAGAATTTAAGTGGCGAGATGAAGCAAAGAATTATTTTTCAACAATTAAATCTGCCTTGATTGAAGCTCTAGTGTTGATTAGTCCTGACTTTGAAAAGGATTTTCTGATTTTCTCATATTCTTTAGAAGAAAGAATTGTAGATGTCTTATTATAGAAGAATAAGGAAGGTTTAGAGTAGCCAATTTCATTTTCAGTCGTGCTTTAAAGGATGTTGAATTGAAGTACAGCTTGACTGAAAAACAAGCATATGCAATAGTTAAGGCTTTGAAGTCTTTTTGAGTTTATGTGCTGCATTAAAAAATAATTTCTTTTGTGCCCAATATCACTGTTAAATATGTGTTGCTCCAACTAGATACAGATGGAAGGAGAGGACGATGGCTGACCAAAATTCTAGAATTTGATGTTGAAATCAAACCAACTAAATTGATAAAGGGTCATGGCTTGGCTCGCTTGATAGATGAATCTAATTGCAAAGCTTTAAATATGAATGTAGAGGCAGCTGAAGGAGAAGATGGAGAACGTATTGATAATTATCCTAAAATATTTAATTCATATTGGTACAAGGATATAGTTTACTTCTTGTTAATTTCAAATGTCCACCTGAAATAGATAAATCTAAAAGGAGTACTTTTAAATTGAGAGCTGTGAAGTATTGCATTTTGGAAGACCATCTTTACTGGAAGGATCATGTTGGAGTATTTTTAAGATGTGTAGATGAAGCAGAATCCCAAGAGATTATGACAGAGACACATGAGAATAAGAATCTCATCATATTAGCATTATGATACAAATTCTTCACCATCAACCATGACATGGTTATGTGCGAGGTTATACTAGCCTGGTACAAAAAGTAACGTTGAAGGAAAAATGTCATGTTGAAGTGAATTGCCAAGGTGATGCGCAAGTTACTCACTAGGCGAGTGACATTCATGTTGCAACTCTTGAAAGTGTGATCTGTCACCATGTCAAAGCAGGTGGGGAGGGCCCACATTGGGCTACAATTTTTGGGGTAATCACAATACAAATATTGTAATGAAAAAATGGTAAATATTCTTCAATACACATGACATTATATTTTGAAAATTTTATAATAAAACTTCCAATTTATTCATTCATTAAATTTAAAGATATATATATATATATATATATATATATATATATATATATATATATATATATATATATATATATATTCATTTTTAAGATTAAACATGTTATAAGTTAAATAGAAATTAATAACAATTAAATATAACAAATATATTATTATAATCCTATAAAAATTAATAAAATAAAAAAACAATATTACAAAATATTGTCGTTATTATATGTTAAAATAAAAAATTATATATTACATTCAAATAAATACAAACCACCAAACTCTTTTAATCTTATTTTGCTTACACATCATCATAATCATGTAATGGTTGATCTAACATGAGTCTAAAACCCATGACCATAAATGAAAAGTAAGAAATCATATATGAAATCTAAATCAAATATAAACAACTAAACTCTTCCCCTCTTCTAATGAATTTTGATTAGGCATCATCATAATTGGGTTTGGTGTTGTAATCACGGGATCAAATGAACCAGTGTTTATAAGATTTAGGTTTATATGGTAATGTTTAATCTATAATTATAAAAAATAATATAATTTAATTAAGAGTATTTTATATAATTAATTAATTATTAAAAAACACTCCTTCAATTGTGAATAAAAGATTTCTTTTCAAAAGCCCAAAAATATCGTGCATCAAACTGCAATACGTTAAATAAATGCATCATGCATATCTCAAAGTGCTAATTAAGTCCAAACCTAAAAGTTGAAATTGGCATTACAAGAAAAACCACACATTCCTGTTACACAACATTTTGTCATCGTCCCTGCAATCCCTCGCCCCGTACATTGGAGGACTATTCCCGTGACCTGTGAATAGTAAAATGTCTTGAAAACACCTTGATGGCATCCTTCTGCATAAGGGCAAGGATTATCCTTGAAAAAATTTCCTTAGAAAAGCCCCAAAAACCCATGTTTTAGCACTGGTGCGAGTTGCCAATTCATCCCTCACGCCAATGGGGAAAATATACACTAGTGGGCGCGCCAGCTGGTGCTCTGTCCCTATGTTGCACCCGTGCCAAACTATTTTGGAGTGTTTTTTAACATATTGGAGGCCGAATTTTGATTCTAAAAACTTCTGAATGAATCATCAAAAAGAGGTTGGGTTGTTTGTCTCCAGATCTCCTTATTTAGGAAGTGGTTTTCCACCTCTCATGGAACCTTCCTAAGAGATAGGAATCTCCCCCATGATTATAGGGAGCCTAACCTCTCCTTCTCCCTCTATAAAAGCCTGCCCTCTCTATTTACAACCTAGCTGAACATTTGGGAAGAAAACTATAGTTGAGCGACTATTGAGAGCAGAGCTAAGGAGAACCCCGTAAGAGAGAGAACCTTGTCTAAATTCCCTACAAGATTTATGAGACACGCTCTGTTGGAAGCCCTACCAAAGGAAGAACATGACATCGAAACTCAGTTGTAATCTTTATTTCACATTTTAATATATGATCGACTACGTTATTGGTTCCACTGTTGTATTTCTTATTTGTGTAATGCAATTTGGTTCAATCTTTTCCAACTAATTGATAATTACATGTTTGAATTATTACGTTGTATGTCGTTGTTTTTTCTCTGCATGTGTATAGGTGTCCGGTCGCGGTGAGCAAAAGGATTGTGATCTGTCGAGATAGGAATGGGAAGCAACACTTCTTCTTCGACAACAACAGCGTAGGACTTGAGGTAGGCTATCTATCGTAGCTTTGTCTTTTGTAACTATTAATCGGTATCGTAGCATGTTTTTTTTGTTGCTAGACGCACTCTTGGGCTAGTGGGATCGCCTCAGTCCGCAGAGGGGATTTACTTCTCCAAAAATTCCCTAGAGTATAAAATAAATAAATTGTATTTGAATTCATATATGGGTAAATGATGGACAAAATGTTTACCATCGTCGCTATTCCGACATTTGGTTTACACGTCGCAATACCGATGGTTTTCCTTAAATCGTCGCAATACTGACACGTATATCCATACCGTCGCAATACAAACATGTGTCTCTAAAAGTTGCAATAGCGACACTTGTTTCCCAACGTCGCAATACCGACCCTTGTCTCCGAAACATCGTAATTTCGATGTTGTGTCCCGAAATGTCAATTTTCCGATGATGTTCCTAAACGTCGTAATACTGACGATTTCCCTAAACATCGCTATAGCGACGCTTTTTGGCGGGATTTAAAAAATTGAGAAAATTTGGGGAACTTTCTGAAAATACATCAAAAGTGTCGGAACTAAAGTGTCAGAAAATTGAGCATATGTACTAGTGATGCAGGAGTATGCGGAGGGGATTTATATTAGAGACTCACTGCAAAAAAGATCTTAAGAGCTGGCTATTATTGGCCAACTCTTTTCTCTAATGTCTTCGCCAAAGTCAGGAGATGTGTCGAATGTCAAAATTTCTTTGGTAAACAGAAATTTCTACCATTACCTCTCATTCCTATTTCAGTAGATATTCCTTTCCAACAGTGGGGGCTAGAATTCATTGGTGAAATTCATCCACCTTCATCAGGACAACATAGATGGATTCTCACAACTACAAACTATTTCACTAAATGGATTGAAGTTGTACCAACCAGGAATGCTACTGATACAATAATTATCAAATTTCTGTTGGAAAATATTATGTCAAGATTTGGTTGTCCACAGAAATTAGTAACTGATAATGCAATGGCCTCTAAGTCAACCAATATGTACAACTTTTTTCAGCAATATGGGATTGAATTGACTCATTCCACGCCTTATTACCCTCAAGGTAATGGATTGGATGAGTCATCCAATAAAATTTTAGTGAGGATTATTAAGAAAATGCTGCCTGAAAATAAGAGGATTAATAAGAAAATGATGCCTGAAAATGAGGGTAGATAGAGTAAGTGGTAAAAAATCAATTGGAATTTCTCCATTTCAGCTTGTATATGGTACTGATGATGTAATGCCTTTGCAATTAGCTCTTCCTATAATGAAATTCTTACAAGATGAATTTTATCATGAAAACCCATTCCAAAGGAGAATTCTACAGTTGATAGAGGCACACCAAATCAGAGAATCATTGCTAGAAAAAGTTCAGAAGTATCAGGCTAAAGTCAAATCTATTTTTGATAAAAGAGAAAATCAACAGTTGTTTCAGGAGAATGATTTGGTGTTGTGTTGGGATGCTATGAGAGAAGACCATGGAAAGCATGGTAAGTTTGACAATCTGTGGTTTGGGCCATTTATAATTGTTGAAGTTTTGGAGAATAATGGTTTTCTGCTCAAACATCTAGATGATGATCAGCTGACTGGAGGCCCAGTCAATGGTAATTTTCTTAAAAATTTCTTTATTTAGTAAGTCAGTTGAGTCACTCCATTGTAAATATCTGGTGTGATGTGTCAATAAAACCCATGCCCAATGGTACTTAGGTCTGTATATATGGTGAGTCTTGAGTCCAATCAGTCAATGGTCAATACTAGTCTTTATTTTCAAGAAGTCTTCTTAGTTTCAAGATTTTTTGAGGCACTGAGTTTATAGTCCTTGAAGCCTCATAGGGAGGACTTCATCCCCAATAGGAGCCACTGTTAGCATTGAAAATTTTAATGGTGTAATCACCATTGTATCACTATTTTCAAATTTTTATTGGTCCTAGTCCATGTCCAAATTTTTAGTCATTTCCAATCAAAGTTAAAAAGAGTCCCAACATCAAGGTATTTTTAAGTGAATAGGTCTCATAGTGTTTCAAAGTCCTAAAATAAGTTAAAATATCTATTTTGACTTATGTTAGTGTTGAAGGTTAGTCGATGTTTGGGTAATAAAGTTGCAGCCATATGGTCTGGAATAATAGCTACCTTTGTTGCAAATTCATTGTCAAAACAGGGATGCAGTAAAAGACAGTTATTTCTTAGAAATAAAAGTCATATATTCCACATAGTGAAAAGCATAGATATTTCATTGAGATTTTTGTTATCTCAGAAAAGAGGCTGCAGGTAAACAAGTAATCAGTTTTCAAAGAAGGTAGTTTAAATTTTCGTGGACAACATTGCAATCAAAGTTCTTTAAAAGCAAAGCGCGGCCTGCAGAAAATAGATTGACCAACAGAGAGGGAGATCTAGAGAAGAGTAATAGAGAATGTTTAAATGAAGCTCGCCAGGAATTAGACTAAGGAATGAAGCAACAGGGAAGAACTGCGTGTAGGATGAGAAGACAACCATGATCCAATCGTAGATCCAAAAGGGAGGAAACCGATGGATGAGATTAAAGCGTAGATGGAGCGATTTCACAAATCGTAGTTTTTAAAGTTTACCATTAAGGTGATCGCATGGTATGTTAAGTGATTTGAGATGTGTTGAGGTGAAGGGCATGTGTCGGCATAGCGCACCAGCGCGATTTTGTAAATCACATAGTTTACGGTTTAGTTGTAATCAATGTAAAGGTAAATTTTCAGGCGACTGATTTGCAATTTCTTTCGATTGCATGTTGTGGGGCCCTAGAACCACAATTCCGCGTATATGCATATTGTTTGGGAGAAAATGTGGTTTTCTTTTAAATTTTTGATAAATGTTTTTGATTGCATGCGTATGTATGTTTATAAAACTTTCGGTGCATGATCTTTGATCGATCCCAATTCTCCGCCATGTCACCTCCGCTCTCATTGCACATCGCACTTCTCAATTTTCAACATTTAACTCCCACATTTCATAATAAAACTTCTGATGCGTGATTTTCAATCAGTCCCACTTCTTCGCCACATCATCAACCCCCTCGCTTATCATTAATTCTGCTCCATATCTCCTGTATCAATTAAACCTATTTCAAAGTGTTTCTTTGTAATTTCTCATAAAATGAACCTCTGTCATTCTATCCAAAAGTTTCGGGTTTTCCGCCATTACAAAGGGTTTTCAACCAAAAAAGGGGAAAGGAACAATGGAACAATGGCAGAATTTCTCTCAAACAGTTTTCTACCACTATTCTCAGTACCATCACATTTTACCAGGCGTCGAGCAACATTTAAGGAACAATCACACACCATTTTCACTATTGTTTGCACTTTTTATGGAGTTGGTTGCACCAGAATGGAAGAGGAGTCTTCCCATAAAATTGCCACATCATACAAACCACTTAAAATTGTTAGCCTTAATGTTGTTATTTTCATTATGTCATAACACTTTGTATTTAAGGTTAAAGGATAAGCCTCATCTCTTGCACGAGATCATAATAACTTTTGGAAATAGATTCACCTTTTTCTGTGGAAGATGACAGCATCATGTTTTGTATATATATGCCAAACTGATATGAAGTCATGGTCGGTTGGTGGTTATAGAATTTTGACTCATATGAACTGTAATATTTTTTTTGAATGAAATGGAATGATACTACTGAGGACTTATTACCAATTTTTTGTGTGTATTATCTACTTGACTTGTGTTTCCATATCTCCTGTCTTCCAGCTCCAGTTTGCAAATAATAATACTATTATGTGTTTTTATTAGTCTCTTAAGCATGTTATGTGTTTTATCAGTTATTTTTATTCTCACACAGTGAGCATTCCTAATAAAATATATGTTATAATAGTGGAAGAGCATCACTCATGATATTTATTCTTCATGATATTTCAGTGAAATTCTTGTCAGACTAGAAATAGCTTTCTCTCAGTGGAATATTTTCAAACTGCTACTTTTGTGAATTTCTACTAAATGTAGTAGATTTATGTTTCACAGACCTATTATTTCCTCATATATCACAATTTCCTCTCCTCATAGGCTATAAAATTGCACCTTCTACCACATCAATTTATAATACCCTCTTTAGTAGAACTGTGGATTTGACCGAAATCTCTCTTCAGTGAATCATAGTTTCCATCTTCCAATCCTATAGAACAAAACATTAAAATTTCCTTAGTGTTTAAGATGTGTCTAGTCAGGCACTTGTTGTAGTCCAAGTGATGATTCCATCACCAACACCTTAAATACATGTCAGCGAACAGATAGTCATCCAATTCCTAAAGCAGAACATTATAACTAGGTTTGGTGTTACAACATCTCTTTTCTTTGATAATGAAGCTTATTTTTGTTTGCTGAAACTTTATGAGTTCGCATTAGAAAATGGTATCGTGTTAACGCATGCATCAAATTATTATCCATACGAAAATGCTTTAGAAAAATCAACATACAAGAATCTCATTCGCATAATCAAGAAAACCATTTTCTCGAAGCAAAGGAACTGGCACAATGATTTGGTAAATGCATTATGGGATGACCATGTAACTCTTAAACCTTCCCTTAAAACCTCACCATATTTCCTAGTATATTTTAAATAAGTTATCTTTCCTCCTAACCTATATCTCATGACCTTGCAACTCTCCCAAGAGTCCCAAGGAAGAACATGCCTTTCAGTTCAAAGCAAGATAGATACTTTTCTTAAACTTGAGGAAGAAAGGCTCAAAGCTAAATAAATATTTTCCATTCAAAAAAAAAAAATTAAGCGTTGGTTCCATAAGAAATCTATAAGGGCTAAGAGTCTTGGTGTGCGTGACTTAGTATTGAAGTGACCCATAAATCCCACGAAGAGAAAGGCTAACAGAAAAAGTTCAAATATATGTGGATAGACCCTTATACCGTCAAAGAGAAACTTAGTCATAATGCTTTTAAGCTGAAATATTTAGATGGGAAGATTGACCTTCTTCCTATTGATGGCCAAGATTTGAAGCATTATTTTCAGTAGAAACTTTAAGCTATGTTTCTTGTACATTTTGTTTCTCTATCTTTCATGTTTGTCTCATGTTTGTTGTCTTGAGTAATGTTCCATTTAATTTTTTTGTCCTAGTCATTGTACATAAATAATACCTTGTGTGAAAGAGTGCATGGATTAGAAGGGATTTGTGTTAGATTAAAGAGTAAATGTGACAACCAAAACACTTGGATATCTTTTAGTTATTCCTATTTATTTGGGAAGATGCCATAGGGTCAGCTAATTCTGGACAGAAAATATGATAAATCCAAGAAGAAAACATTGAGGGAACCTATAATATCTGCATCTATTCTAGTATCCCAACTCCTCAACTTGGTTTTATACTACTTGGTGTTTTACATGCTTATCCAATCGTGTATATAAAGGATAAGAGGAAAATATATAGCAAGAAAACCAATATCAGAGGTTATATTAATATTTCTCTGAAGGGGCAATCTCTTCTGATCTCAATAAGTCAATATCCCTTTTATGCCCATTGAAATAATAAGTGTCGAAGAAAAATTCTATCAAATAAATAAATAAAGGGTGAAAGAAGAGAAAGGCTTCCTGCATAAGGAGGTGAAGCAAGTGACTTAATCAAGGTACTATTCAATATCGTTGGCATAGAAGCAACGTTTGTTCTCCTGTAGTGACTTCTCCAAGGTACGCTGCAAGCTTGCTTGAAGCGGAACAACACCAAATATGAAACTCATACTTTTTAATATCTTAAACTCACCATGTATATATTATCCTTTCCTAGATTGAAACAATTGTGATATGGCATAGTTGTTGTATGTTTAAACCAAGCAAAGGAATGTAAGGTTCTATGTATATAACCAGGTCAAAAGGGGATGTCTAGGCAACCTAATTGGTGGATAAATACTTCCTGAAGGGCTAACCCTTTAATTGAAAAGTTATTCCTAGGCAAAGAAGTTGAAGTTCACCCAGTGTGTTTCCAAGTATTGTCACTGCTACAACACCCACCAAAACTTAACTACATTCAAATTTTGGAGCCTACCAAACTGTTGCATCAAGTGTCGATTCAATTCATTTTACATGTTTCAAGTTTTATTAATCATTCCTAAGTGTAATCACATTTTTTAAAGCATCTCTAGTGCACTTCATGGTTATATTACCTTTGTTTGTTGTAAAATAACAATGTTGGTCGTAGTCACACACACTTTATCTATTGTGCCTCGAGATTTTTTGTAAACTACCATTTTGATGTGTATTTCTCATTGTTTGATCTTGTCTAAGTTATATTGATGATTTGGTACATCCCGTGCTTGATTTTATTGTATAAACTCATTATGTTTTCCCCTTTTTCGTATCTTCCAGACTTAGAAAAATTTTGGTTGCAAAAGCTATCCCATTAAGGCTAGGAGAGTGCATCACACACTCCTAAGACTTAGTTAAGACCCCTTACCTATTCAAAGTGTGTCCTATGCCCTCCAAGAGTGCATAACGCACACCCAAGAATCATCATCTTCTTCCTTGTTTGAACTGTGCCCTTAAAATAACCCTTCCTCTTTGTTGAGTGCATGGTGCATCATAAAGCAACAAAATGATCCCTTCAGCCTTCATAATTGCACCCTGCACCCTTCTTGGACTTTGTTGAGTGCATGGTGCATTGAGAAGGCCCAAGCCTCACTAGTCTAGCCTTCATCCTTGTGCCAGTGCCCTCCTTGGCTTCCTTAAGCACATAGAGCATTTCCAAGCCTCAGTGGCCTTCCTAGACCCTTTAGACTTGTGCCTTATAACCTCCATCAAGCGTAACCCTCCTTTTTAAGAATAAAATGTATCCCTGAGCCTCAAGCACTCAGTCCCTCCTCTTTGGCAGTGTGTCTTGTGCCTAGAATTTTTCCATGTTCTTCCTGAGTGCACTGATAAATCATGAACATAAATTTTACATGAAACGTGTTAGAGTATGATATTTTTCATACTGATTCTTGCTTTCCATGAGTGATCTCAGTTTCAAGTATTCCATAATATCATGGAAAATATTCATGAAGATATCATACAAAGAGGGCAGTCAAAGGAAGCATTCAAGAATGAAAAACATGTGATGTGACAAAATGAATAACATTAAAATCCTGATGATCGAAGAAATCTGTAACACCCTCTTCCCACATCTACCCAAGTAACCGGTCAACCAGGTTAAACATGTCACGAGAGGCTACTGATATGAGATTCAAACTCCTAGATTATTTTGAGGAAGTGGAACCGACGAAACATGAGAAACAACCTTACACTGCATCATTGACATCACCAGGAGGTAACCCTACCTTCTAGGGCCCTATTCCATGAGGGGAAACTGATTTTTTACCCATTTGAGGCTTAGTTGTGGGAATGTAAGGGAAAGGGAGCAGTTATATACCCTTAGCCACGGGCTTGCCCCAAAAGGCCAATAATGTGTCTGGAGCTCTGAGATTTGTGCCACAGTTTTAGCCCCTAAGACTAGGTCACTGCCCCGAAATTCATATAAATTTAGGATTAGATAAATAACATTAAAATAAAGCAAGGAAGAAATCACAACATCAGGAACTCATTCGAACCTCGACCAACCATGAAAGGCATTCCGCCAAACATGTCACAAACATTGCATCTACAGGTATAAAATACATATTTAAACATGGGGGTCTATTACAAATCTGAGAATAGCTAAGAATCATTGGTCCCCTAAAACATAAGCTACAATACATTCTATTTGATTATAGATACATTGGGTATACATTTACAGGTAAAAATATAGATAGATCCATACATAATCAATGATCGAATACATGCTTATAACCAACATAATAACAACAAAAATATAATGGATACAATATCAAATAAATCCAGACATAAACCAAAACATTTTCATACCGAATACCAGAGGAATGATCTCTTCATTATTGTATGTAAAAACCAACCAAAGATAGGACTTCCACATTCCACCGGACTATAGATTGGCTGATCCAAATCTCACTAGTACATCCAATCACCCTTGTTCCATATTCCAAGCATGAATGTGGAAATTTCTCAAACACATTAATCAACACCAACATAGGGCTCCAGAGACTGAACCGTCTCAACCCCAAAACCAGTGATTCCACCTCACGGTCGGCTATCGCTAACCATAACGGATTGGTCTCCACCCAAGCTACTCTAGGGCTCTAGAGTGTTTTTTCCAATCAAGGCTCCTAGACTAGTAACTCAACCCCAGTTATTCCAAGGCTCTAAAGTGTTTTTCCAAACAAGTCTACAGGACTAGTAAAAGCCCACCTATGGCTCAAGAGTGTTTGTCCAACCAAGGCTCCAGGACTAGTAACTCAACCCAACAGATATCTGTCGGGCTCCAGATCATTTTTCCAGCCAGGGCTCTAGGAACTAATAACTCAACCCAATAGCTAAAGGAATCATGAGAACTAACCAGAAAAAAAATTAATGGAAACAAACCCACAATACCATTATTGTCTAGGAAATGGAAAGGCCAGGAAAATCCACATGCATACCTATGCATGCCAAAAAATTGTGAGGAAAATGTACATGCAACTTGGTACTTGAAATCAAATCTCATTATAGTTTCTGATCATAATGTCCACTTGTGCTTTCCTGCTCTTCCTTTTCCTTCTTTCTCCAAATCACCAAGTATCCAAACTCTCCAAGAGTGCTCCAAGAAAACTATAAGTATCCAAGAGTATGATACAGAGAGAGAGAGAATAATGAGAGAGCTCCAAATTTTCACTGAAAAAGGTACCAACTGATCCTCAGAAACCTTTTTATAGAAGAGGCCTCTATTTTCTTCATTTTCCATTATTTTCCTTCATTTTCCTCCTTACATGAAACCTGTGACCTTTCATTTCCCTTTTCTCCCAATTTCTGTGATTTTCATAAATAAATGTGCCAAAAATACTTTTTCCTCTTTATTGTCTCAACCATAGCCTTTTCAAATTTACTTAACCATAATAAACCATGTGAACACCCGCACTAGGATGTTTTTCCCAACATTCAGCTTGGAATACATGTCCCATCAAATTTGGTTATTATTTTAACTTTATGACATGGAATTTTCACGAGGCTTGTTACAAAACTCTCCCCCTTAGGGGATATAATCCTCAATGTTCAATTACACATATACCTCAACACACCACTGAAAAGAAAACATACTACCCATGGAGCTATAACATAGCTCGATGCAGTATTTACAATGATCACCTTGTTGAAAAAACAAACCATCATGACATCATAACAACATGACAACTATAATGACATGAAACCATGCCGCTTATTGGAGATTTATAACATAGTTCATGAGGGGATTTACATCCATATACACATGCACATACATCCAGCCATCACATCAAACATATCCAAAACATCACCAACATATGCTAAACAAAACCAACATCACACCAAAACTGCTTTGCCTCGACCGACAAATAAGGAAGGATACAAGGCACACATCTGATCCACCATCTCCCATGTAGCTTCATTGGGCCCAAAGTTCTTCCATTGCACTTTAACTTGCTCAATTTCTCAATTATGGAGCATGAGCATCTTTTTCTGCAAAATGCACTACGGTTTCGACTGGAACTCTCCTTCTTTCTCAAACTGCAATACATACCAGTCAATAACATGATCAACATCTTTAACATATTTCTTAAGCAACGATATACGAAAAACATCATGGAATTTCATTATGGAAGGAAGTGCAAGTCGATAGGCCACTAGTTCGATCCTCTCAATGATCCTGAAGGATCCACAACACTTGGGTGCCATATTGCAACATGATCCAATACGAAAGGAGATCTTATTAGGCTTGATATGAAAGTACACCTTATCCCCAACCTGAAACTCCTTGAACAACCTGGTCATGTTTTCATAACTCTTCTACCTATCATGCGTTTCTTTCAATTTCTGCTTGATCACCTACATTTCCTGTTCCATTTTTGCCAACATATCTGGTCCAATCAATACCCTGTTAACCAGATCACTCCAACTAATAGGAGTGTAACAACTTAGCCCATACAATGCCTCAAATGGACTCATCCTCAATGACTCTTGATACCCATTGTTGTAGAATCTACCAATGGAATATACTCTATCAATGGAAGATACTCTTCCCACTTATGATGATGATGCATCAGATACATCCTCAACATATCCTCAAATATATTGTTGACCCTCTCAGTCTATCTATCTGTCTGCAGATGATATGTTGTACTAAAGGCCAATTCAGTGCCCAAACCTACAAACAACTGCTTCCAAAACTTGGAAGTTAAATTTTCATCCCCGTCGGATACAATCTTCTTCGGAACACCATGCAATCCAACTATTTCTCTGATAAACGCTTGTGCTACATCACTAGTTGAGTATGTAGTCTTCAGTAGAATTAAATGTGCAACCTTGGTCAACGTGTCCACCAAAACCATGATGGAATCATGTTGTCTAACTATCCTCGACAAACCTATGATGGAGTCCATGGAAATGACCTCCCATTTCCACTCTGGAATCACAATCGGTTGTATTAGTCCACCTAGAATTTTACACTCTACCTTAACCATCTCACTACAAACTTTGCCACATCCTTCTTCAGATTTGGCCAGTAATAGAATCGCTTCACTACAGTCAAAGTCTTATGGTAACCTGGGTGACCCGAATATGGTTCACATGAAACTCCCTCAATATCAGCTTCTTGAGCTCATTTTTGTCTGGTACATATATCCTATCTCTAAATTTAACCAATCCATCTATTTGTGGGATGGTAGTCCAAATCCTATACATTTGTACCTATAACTGTACATATACTTCCACTTGTACTTGTACCTTTACTACTACTTGTACCTATACCCGTACCTATACCAACACCTGTAACAACACATGTATCTGTACCAACACATGTACATGTACTCTGCTGCAATCTGTGCACAATATCCATATACCTGTGATCCAGCTGACCTTCCTGCAAGATCCTATCCTATAAGTCTGTCCCATATCAACTCATACATGTTATATGATTTACTTGTACCTTCTTGATAAGAGAATCTGCAACCATGCTTTCCTTTCCATTGATGTACCTGTTCTCGAAGTCAAACTCATTGATCATGCCCAACCATCTAGCTTGCCTAGCATTCAGATTCGGTTGGTCAAACAAGCACCTCAACCCAATGTGGTCACTCATTAATACAAACCGCCTGCCGAGAATATAGTGCCTCCACATCTTCAGTACATGTATAATCGTTGCTAGCTCAAGATCATGTGTCAGGTAGTTCTACTCATGCTCATTTAGTTTCCGTGACTCATAGCGCACCATCTATCCATCCTGCATAAGGAATCCACCAAGTCCTCTCCCACAAGAATCTGCACACACTACAAAATTCTTATCTGGATCTGCAATATTTAACATTGGATCATGTGTCAACAACATCTTAAGTTGCTCAAAAGTAGCCTCACATTCCTCTGTCCAATCAAACTTATTACCCTTCTCTGCAATGATGTAATCAAATAAGAAATATGTGAGAATTTCTTGATGAAACTCTTGTAATAACCTGTCAATCCCATGAATGATCTCACCTCATCTACACTCTTAGGAGCTACCCACTCCATGATGGCATTTATCTTTTTTGGATACACTATAATGCCCTTCTTGGAGACAACATGTCCCAAGTAGTGTACCTCAGTCTGGAAGAAACAACATTTGTTGAGCTTAGAATACAACAGATGCTCTCTCAACAACCTCAATATTGTTGCCAAATAATCATCATTCTCTTCTTCATCTTTAGAATACACCAATATGTCATCAATAAACACAATCACAAACATGTCCAAATAAGGATGCAACGCATTGTTCATCAAACACATAAATCTAGTTGGGGCATTAGTCAAATCAAATGGAACTACAACAAACTCATAATGCCTATACATGGTCCTAAATTCGGTCTTATAGATGTCCTTCTCTTTGATGTGTACCAGATGATAGCCGGATATCAAGTCGATTTTGGAGAACAATGCATCTCCCTTAAGCTAATCAAACAAATAAATCAATCCTAGGTAGTGGGTACCTATTCTTGATGGTCACTTTTTCAGCCGCCTGTAGTCAATGCACAACCTGAGAGTGCAATATTTATTCTTCACAAACAACATTGGTGCACCCCATGGCCATACACTTCGTCTAATGTACCCTTTTTCCAACATTTCCTTCAACTGCAATTTTAAATCTACAAACTTAGGTGTGCTCATCCTATAAGGTGCCTTTGATGCTGGAGCTTCCCCTGGAATTAACTCAATAGAAAATTCTACTTCCCTGTGTGGTGTCAACTCTAAAATATCTGATGGAAACACACCCTGAAATGGATGCAAAAATAGACACTTGTTTAAGAAATATACATACTCAACTTCCTTACCTTTTTCACTAGAGATATGAACTGCAAATAGTACACACCCTTTTCTACAACTGCGCTTGGCCTACATGGCTGTCACCATCCTTCCTGATGTGGATTTATTCCTCCCTTGTAAGTCTCTTGGTTCCCCATTGTCATCCAAGCACTCAATAGATTTTTCATAGCAATCTACGTTGGTCATCTGAGGATATAACCAATCCATACCCAATAGCATATTGTATGAACCCAAATGAAATATGTTCAATTACGCTGCTATAGGCATACCATTTAAATTGAATGCACAAGCTATTACCCATTGGTGAACTCTTTTATTCGTACATGTGGCCAACTGCACTAACTAAGATTTTGCATGCATTTCCTTACTCAAACCACATTTATCCACCAGTTCAGGATTAATATAAATATTTTTAAATCTAGGGTCAATCAAAATAGAAACAACTTGATTACAAAGCTTACTGTCCATATGAATGATAGAAGCCTGATGATCTGCCTGCATGTTATCCACAACCACATAAATCTTAGGAATGTTGTTCCCAACAACTCCCACTGTCTATGCCTCATGAGCACTGTATATCTATGACATGCCACCCTCATGCTGTGGACAATATCTCCTATGATGATCTCCTCCACAAGTCAAACACCTCATTGGCTCCCTATTGTCATTCTTATTCTGCTCCTCTAAGCAAAATCCTTGTCCTATGCCAGATGTATTGAACTTCTTAGGTGGGGAAACATTCTCCTTGTTACCTATATCTTTCGGCCTTACTTGCTTCTTGTCCCATTTTCCTTTATTCATATCATTACCTATCCAATCTTTCTTGGATCTGATCCGCGCTTTGATTATTCATAAAAATTCTTGAGTTTCTGGATGGCCTCCTCCAATGATCTAGGCTCATCGAACTCAAACCTATCTCTGAATGAAATCAGAAACCCACTAATAAATCTCTTAATATTTTCCTTCTCCTCTTTGAGGTAAGACACATACCTCAGTAACTCCAAGAATCTTCTAGTGTACTCCTTGTCTGTCATGAAACCCATCTTCAACTCGTAAAACTCCTTTGTCCTTTCATCATAGTATCTCTTTGATAGATACTTCTTCCGGAATAGACTTTTGAAAACACTCCAAGTCAGATCCTCCTCATAAATATCTCTGATGTTCTTCACATATTCCCACCAAATGTTTTCTCTACCTTTGAGGATGAATGTATCTATCCTAGCTTTCATATTTTCTGAGTAATCATGCAATATGAAAAACTTCTTCATGCCAAGTAACCATGCCTCTGAATCTTGTGGTTTCTTCATCTCTCCATCATATGTAGGTCATTTTTAATTTTTAAAATCATCTGGAAAATATCCCCTATCACTCCTATTTTAAGGATGATACTGATGACTATCACGATGCCTATCTGAACTAAAACTAAAACAATACCTGTGTTTGTCACCTCTCATATCCAGAGTGTCCAACAATATTCCATATTTAACCATGTCATATTGATCAGACCTATCATGAATGGGATACATACTACCATATGCTCCATTTTTCCCATCCTCATGCCCATAACTGAT
Organism: Pinus albicaulis; assembly: GCA_034641835.2. Lineage (NCBI taxonomy): Eukaryota > Viridiplantae > Streptophyta > Pinopsida > Pinales > Pinaceae > Pinus > Pinus albicaulis. The sequence continues at coordinate 629,190,704 of CM076570.1, forward strand.
CCTAAGTGGCCCTTGTTTCTGTAAATCTGGAAAAATTTGAAGGATTGATGCACTAACCTCTGCTTGAAGTTTTCCTGCGCCTATATGAGCTTATCATTGTCTTCCTTGCAACTCCTCAATTCTTCCTTTAAACTTTTTAGTGTATCTACCAAAGAAAGAGAATGTCCAAAACCATGATGCTCATATGAGTCATAGGGAGAATCTCTGTAGTCTACCATTATGCTATTCATCTTTGATTTCTTCCTGCAATGTACAATATTTCATATAAACCAATTCATAAATAAACCAACTCACCTTAGGGTAATTTGGGGAGGATACATCCTACAAGATTAACCAATCAATGAAATATATGTATATACATAATTATAACAACATATAAACTCACAACACATGGTATACTAGCGCATTACATCACTCTAGTGGGAGTCCAGTCATGGATGCATAACCATACCAACTATACGACCTAATTCATAACCTTACCAATACAACTTGGCCACATTCCATCAAAATCACAGACCATATACAAGCATTTGTGACATGTAACCAAGTGTGAATGACCAATGCATGTTCATCATATAACATCACACAAATAACCATGTATGGACACTACAAAAGCATGACCAGTATGTGACCTAGCATACACAAGAAATTCATATAAAACATGTAAAAATATGTAAGCAATGTGCATGAAAAATACACCAACATGAACAACACATAATTGGTCATACACACATGACCACATGTTGACAACAACATCATTAACCCATCCATGGAGACACCACTGCCACCATAGAAATTCACAACACGGATGCAACAAACACATAAACCAGAGGCATGAGAAACACATAAGAAACCAATAGAAAAACATGATCAACACACTACCCATCTAGTCCGAGAGTTGAACAATGATATGATACCATTATCTAACACCCTCTTCCCACATCTACCCAAGTAATCATCCAACCAAGGTAAACATGTGACGAGAGGATACTAATATGAGATTCAACCTCCTAGATGACTTTGAGGAAGTGGAATCGATGGAAACTTGACAAGCATAGCTTACACTGCATCATTGACATCCCTAAGGAGAAACTAATTTTTGACCCATTTGAGGCTTAGTTGCAGGCATGTAAGGGCAAGGGAGTGGTTACAGACCCTTATTCGTGGGCTTTCCTTTTCAAGGAAGTGGTCATGTCCCAAAAATGTCAATATTGTGCCTGCAACTCTGGGATTCGTGCCACAATTTCAACCCCTAATCCCATGTCACTGCCTAGAAATTATTGTAACCTTAGGAGAGGATAAGTAACATTAAAAAAAATACAAGGAAGCAATCACATCATCAAGAACTCATCCGGACCCCACCCAACCATGACAAGAATTCTGTCGAACATGTCACAAACATTGCATCTACATGTATAAACAACAGATTTAAACATGTTGGTATATTAAAAATATAAGAGTAGCTAAGAATCATTGCTCCCCTACATCATAAGCTATAATACAGTCTATTTGACCATAAATACATTAGGTATTCATTGACAACTAAAATCATAGATAGATCCATACATCATCATTGATCAAATACATGCTTATAACCAACATAATAACAACAAAATTACAATGGATACAATAGAAAATAATTCCAAACATAAACCAATACATTTTCATACCGAATACCATAGGAATGAGCTCTTCATTATTGAATGTAAAAACCAACCAAATATGGGACTTCCACGTTCCACCCGACCATAGATTGGCTAAGCCAAGTCTCACTTCAGCCAATCACCCCCGTGCCATATTCCAAGCATGAATGTGGGACTTTCTTAAACACATCAATCAAAACAAACCTAGGGCTCCAAAGGCTGGACCCTCTCAACCCCAAAAAAAATGATTCCACCTCACGCTTGTACATCACTAACCATCATGGATTGGTCTCCACCCAAGCTGCTCTAGGTCTCCAGAGTGTTTGTTCCAACCAAGGCTCTAGGACTAGTAACTCAACCCCAGTTTTTCCCAGGCTCCAGAGCGTTTTTCCAACCAAGGCTCTAGGACTAGTAACTCAATCCAACAACTTTTTGTCGGGCTCTAGATCATTTTTCCAACCAAGGCTCTAGGAACTAATAACTTAAACCAACATCTAAATGAATCATGAGAACCAACTAGAAAACAATCAATGGAAACAAACCCATAATACCATGGTTGTCCAGGAAATGGTAAGGTTAGGAAAATCCACATGCATACCCATGCATGCCAAAAACTATTGAGGAAAATGTACATGCAACTTAGTACCTACAACCAAATCCCATTGTAGTTGTTGATCCCGATGTCCACCTGCGCTTCCCTACTCTTCCTTTTCCTTCTTGCTCCAAATCACCAAGTATCCAAACTCTCCAAGAGTGCTCCAAGAAAACTCTAAGTATCTAAGAGCATGATATAGAGAGAGAGAATAATGAGAGAGCTCCAAAATTGCACTGACAAAAGGTACCAACTGATCCTTAGATGCCTTTTTATAAAATAGGCCTCTATTTTATTCATTTTCCATTATTTTCCTTCATTTTCCTCCTCACATGCAACCTATGACCTTTCATCTTTGTTTTCTCCTAATTTCCATTTTTTTCATAAATAAATGTGCCAAAAATACCTTTTGTCTCTTTAATGCCTTATTCATAGCATTTTCCAATTTCCTTAGCCATAATAAACCATGTGAACACCCGCACTAGGATTTTTTCCCAACATTCAGCTTGGAATACATGTCTCATCAACCGTGGTTATTATTTTAACTTTTTTACATGGAATTTTCACCAGTGCTGTTACAAAATCCAAAAGACTCCATATGATCAGATACCCTTCATAGGGTAAAGGCATCAACAACATGGAAGTTTCATGCAATGATTGAAGATAAAAGTAGAAGCATTTTCACCTATCAATAAAGTCCATGTCATTAGTCACTATGAGTCTAAGCCATCAATATTAGTGGCTTGCCATATTCTCACCACATTATGATGTTGAAATCATGATGTAATTATGTAATTATTGTAAAGACAAAGAAGTGGAAGTCCAAGATTCATGTGTCGACAAAAGATTCATGTGAAGAAGTCCAAAATTTATATGTAATTCCAAAATTCATTTAGAAGTCCAAGAGTTGTATAGAAGTCAAAAGGGATTTAGAAGTTTAAAAGTCACATGAGAAGCTCAATAGTCATGAGGATGTAAAAGGTCATGCCTCAACTTATAAAAGTTGCCTCATTACTCAAGCAAAATAATTTTCACCTTGGCTTCTCCCAAGGGGAATTAGAGAGATAGAGATAGTACTTTTGGGGAGCAAGTAGTGGCTCTAATGCTCCACTATTGGATCTAGTGATGTTCATTGTACTCATGTATCTTGGAACTTTTTCTTAATATTTGAAGCCATTCGGCCAACACATTTTCATGCATGGACCATGGATGTTTTGACACTATTATTGTGATGTTTGTGGTTTATTTTGACTTTAATATGTACTAAAGTAATTGAACTATTTCAGTGACTTTGGTGCTCAAATTGTTGGAAATGTGTTGTGATGAATTTAATATTTGTTTCATCTATCTGAACTATTTCGCTTCAAGTCTAACGATTCTTCCTTGTTCCTATGTGTGAGTCTTTACTATATTATTAATACTACTTCTCTTTTAGAGACTCACTTTTCTTCCTTGCAGTGAAAGAACCTTGATACATTTATAATTTATCATTCCACAAGGCACACTCTCTTGCTCATTCAAAATCACATATTTCCGGATGAGACTCTTACACCAAATGGTGTGAGGTCTAATTTTCCTATATATTATGATTGGATCCAACACTATCAACACATCCTTAATTGATTTATAATTTACACTTGTCATTTCAATGGCCATATTATCTTATTTAGAAGTATATACAATTTCAATTGAATCTTGGCTTAAAAAATAAAAATAAAATGTAAAAATGGTATCACTTGAAGTATCCTCATCAAATATAACATATTTTCCATTGATTACTTCCTATTTTATGCTTCAAAATAAATTACTCTGATTCAAAAATGGCTTATGGGATCCAACTTCTTGCATTTTTCATGTGTAATATGATCCCAATTTATGCATCCAAACATCTTAAGATGTTCAATCAAATATTTCCTCCTATTTCATTTCTGAATAGGAGTCACATCCCATCCTACTCTATTTAAAACCATGTTCAAAAAATAATTTGAGCAACCAATAACCTCTACCCAAATTTTGATCTATAGTCCCTTTGCTAGAAGTAAACATCTAGCCACATGAATCAAATTATAGATTTTCCTCTTGAAAATTCCATTTTGATAAGTAGTGAAAGATATTGATCTTTTCCATGAGATACCATTATGTGGCATGTATTCTTTAAAGACATGATTCACATACTATGCTCCATTATCAAACTTTAGTCATTTTCCAAGTTGGCCACATTGCTATTAACCCAAATCCATAAACTCTTTGAACTTGTCAAAGGCCATATCCTTGTTATTGAAAAATGAAACCCAACTAAACTGAAAAAATAATAAATTAATGTAATAACATACCTTTCACTAGTGAATTAATGTTGGTAATCATACAAAGTCGTTATACACAAGATTCGATTGTGTCTTCTCTCTCCAAGTCTTTCGTTTTTCAAAAGTTTCTTAGTGATTCTCACCAAGAACATATCCTTTACATAAAAAATTCATGAGGAAATACCATAGGAATTTCATGAACAATATTAAACCTACCCATCAATTTCATACTTCTAAAATTTAGATATCGAAGTTTCGCATGTCAATTCTCTCTTTTATTAAAATTTTTTATCACAAATTCACAAATTAATTGATTTCCTTCTTTGAACCTTACAAATAATAATAATAATAAAATTACAATTTTCCCTTTATATTAATAATATCCTCACCAAATATAACAATTGATTGTTAAAATGATTCACAACAAAATTGTTATACCAAAACTTAATGATTTTTCTATTTTGGATGGGTTGTGGTACATACAACAAATCATTTACATTAGGTAAATGGGAAACATCAATGATTATATATATATAGAGAGAGAGAGAGCATCATTCAAGGACGAAAATTGAGAAGCATCCTTAGCCTTGTGGTGTGTACATCTAGATTCCTCTTTGTATATTCTGATTAGCCATATTAAAATAAAATAAAAAAATTCTTGTTGTTCTTGGTTTTATCAAACTATCACTAACTATCATATCCATCCTTTTTTTTTCAACGTGATCTTTTAAATTCTTATCATAATCTCCTCCATGGATTCCTTCCTTCTCACTTTCTATTGCAACCTATTTCTCTATCATTTTTTATAATATTTTCTTTAATGAAATAGGCATATATTTTATTGTTTAGTTTCTCTTCATCAAAAAAATTTACCCATACTCTAATTAGTAATGTGCAAATGGAATTAAAGATACACTCCTTCACATGAAATTTGGATTATAAGACATAATAAGGTGCTTTCAAATTCATAAACATTAAGTCTATCTCACGACTTTCCTTCTTTCGAAAGTTTTTCCAAAACTCATATAGCTTCAACTACAAGTTATTTACATGAGCCAAATAATCCTTAATTTAGAGGGAACCCAGAGATATTGACACCTTATCAAGTTGCATAGATTGAATTCCATTGATATTGTCCAATAATTTATTTTTTAGCTTCTTTTAGATATCATTTTAGCATTAAATTCCACTAGTATGAAACCAATTTTCCCTTGAAATATATGTTTTCATGAAACCTACAACTTCATTCTTCTTCCCATTAACCATCAGATTCACATGTTCGTCTTTAATTTCTAGAATAATAATCTTTATAAGCTACCACAATGGTTTTCGCTTTGGAAAAGTATCCATGTCTTGTATCCATGTGCCATAATTATTCCCATTAAGCCTTGTAGGAATGTGCTTTGACCCCATACCACTTCTACAAACATTGATTCAAAATTTGCAAGTCAATAAAAACTCAAACCTTTATATACTTAACATTTTAAGAAGAATACACCATCTATAATATTTTTTTGATGTGATAGCTTCCAAATTCCTTGCAACAACTACGACCAAACTTAAAATATTCAAAACCTAGGCTTTGGTACAATGTTATAAATCACAAGTGTATCTAAGTAAAGATTAGTAGCATTTAAAAATACCATATGAAATTACACTACACAAAAACAATATTCACATAATATATCATATTATAACAATTCATGTGCCAATTATTGATATGCTTGGGTGCATAACCAATATCCTTAAAATAAATTTGATATGATCAACTTTGATCACTAAAGGTAGCACAAAATGGTTAATTAGATCCATTTTTGTTGCACCTTATTGACCCTATTCTCTCATTAAATTGCAAATATTTCCACACATGTAGTTGTGGTGGTCCGTAAGGTGGCATGTGAACTTGTAGATACATTGGAGCTTTGGGGCCTTGGATTAGAAGTGTTTGACCTTGGGGAGTAATTATCATGCCTCGAATCCTTTCTTATTAATCGTCATCACCTTGGAGCTTGATATGTGCCACTTATATTATATATGTGGCCCTATTTCCCTTACCTCTCATATGAATAGGAGTGATTCTTTATAATAATCAGCATGGACTTCCACTTATTCTTTTATGTATTTGGGTTAAAGATGTAAGAGGAGGAGAATTGATCTCTCTCTCTCATATGAATAGGAGTGATTCTTTATAATAATTAGCATGGAATTCCACTTATTATTTTATGTATTTGGTTTAGAGATGTAAAAGGAGGAGAATCTCTCTCTCTCTCTCTCTCTCTCTCTCTCTCTCTCTCTCTCTCTCTCACACACACACACACACACCCATATTCATATTTTTCTTAAGGTGCTAGGTGTTTTCTTGGAGCATTCTTCAAGTCTAGGGATATAGTTTAATTCCTAAGGAAACATGTGAATTAGATTTCAGTGATAAACCCTAAGTTATAATTGTTAAGGAGGAATATTAGAGGGCGCACCATGTTTGAGGCCAAGGAGGACTCACCAGTGGTGATTATAGCTTGTTGGAACTTGGGGTAGTGTTATGCTTTTGTTGGTTTTCCCTAGTTGTGGTTTAGAGAGCTTGGAGGGTTGTGCCAACTTGAAATATGTTGATATTATGTAGTGTAATTTCTTATCTTAGATATATACATATCAAGTTTTTATTTTTTCCAACACTTGTATGTCCTGCTAATTTGATATAATTTAAGGCTAAAATTATTGAGAAATTTAAGATTTATATTGAAGATATGTTGACGGGATGGAATGTACTACCAATAGGTAGGGGGTATCCCTGGTGTGCAGGCCCAATTAGACCTCACACCTTTGGGGATAGGAGCCTCATCCGGTATGTAGGCTTGACAACCATCATGTTGGTTTCACTCTTGGATTTAAAATGTGAAAATGTTAGAGCGAGGAAAAGAATGAAATTCCCTAACAATGGGCACAAGGTCAACCGAATATTGACAAACTACAAAATGAGATTAAAAAAAATAAGTATGCCACGAGAAGGATCAGTGAGCTAAAGCCATCGCATACATACATGAACAGGAACATGTCAAAGGTTAATTGCAAATCAGTTCACAATAATTTATTGACATGGTGTGGAATAATCCTAGCACAGATTCAAAGCGGACATGAAAGCCATAAGCTAAGAATGATTTCATTGACATATGCCCACATGAAAGAATATATAAAAACATAATGGAGATACAAGAAAGCTAGTACAACCATCATAAATATGGATGGGAATCCATACTCAAACCAAATAACTTTTTATTAATGTTGCTACAAATACAATTACAAGCCTTGCAAACCATCAAATCCCAATAATGGAACACGGGTTTCTCATACCATTATCTAAAGAAAAACCCTAGCCTCACCGCAACTCAACCTACTTGCTACCAAGAGATGAGTGCCTCTAGCTCTTCAAGAAAAAATAAGCCATCTAATGCTAGTCCTAGCTCAAGTACTAAAAGTCCCCCCAAACATTAGAGAAATTTTGAAGTAAAAAATGGGCCTCAAAACAAAATTGTACAACCAAAATAAAATTTATATGAACCAATAAGATTCAAGATGATGATGTCAAACATTGGGGATGATTCACCATTTTTGGAGTAAAAAATTAAAAATATTAAAAAATAAAAAACTACTTTTTCAACTGGTATTTCAACATATCTCCCTACACTTTTACTCAAATTTTGAGTTGGGGCACTCACTAGATTCAGAACTTAGTTCCTCATCCAATGAGTACCCATGTTGCATAATTTTGATGGACCCTACTACATTAAAAATGATAAATACATGAAAACATGATTTCACTCACATTTTTCCATGTATTTCTCATTTTTCGATTAGCAAGGTCCATCAAAAGTATGCAACATCAGTACTCTTTGGATGAGAAATTAAATTTTGCATCCAACCAATGCTCCCACTCAAAATTTGATCTAGATTTATGCAGTAATGAAATGAAAATATGGATTTAAAAAAAAATACATAGCTACAACGAAAATTGGACTTCATTTCATTAATAAAATACTGAAATTTATTTACATGTTGAATGGAAATAAACTAGCTTGAGCAGTGGTAGCTTATCTCAGAGAAGAGATGTGGAAGATACATGCCTCTGAAATGTGTTACAATGAGGCTCAAAGCCCTTTTTACCTTTAATAAATAATAGGAAACTCTAAACATCCAAAAACTTAACCCTAGGAGATGAAGCACCAAAAACTTGTGGGCCTTGTTGGGGTTAGTTGGAACGTGAACTTCTTGAGGTCATAAATTTTGCATACAATCTTTTTTTGGCTATCATAATACCTCATTTCAAATATTTCCAAGAGGAGAAAAATAAATATCAAGAAATTAATATTGCACTTTTCTTTCCTCTCTATTTTCCAAAAAAAACATATTTTAGGCCCCTCAAAACAACTCTGGAAGTTTAGGACCTGAAAAACTACCAAAAATAGTATGTTGTGTTATAATTAAGGAAACTGAAAGAAACAATCGTGGGGTTCCAAGTTGAATAGGCGGGTGGCTACCAATATCCACTTGGATCATTCCTTCCCCCTTAGAAAGCAATGATCCCTATTGCATTGATTGCCTCCACACTACAAGGAAAAGACTCTAGTGGAGGTTATAAAAGAGGGTTTTAGTGTTATAAAATTGGCCAAAATTGTAAAAAAAAACATTTTCTATAACATTCGTTTTTGGTAACAGAGGTTTTGACGAAGCTTTTAATGGAATTTCAACACAACTAAAAAACCTGGGTGACCAGAGGTTATTACAAATGTTTTTTTCATCGGTGTGCTACTAAGGTTTCAATGCACCCGTGTGTGTCATATAGACGGTCGACACAGGGTGGTCGAAGGTGCATGCATCGGGCTACCAAGGTATAAAATCACACCGGTGCGTGTCATATAAACGGTCAACCCAGGGTGGTCGAATGTGCATGCATCGGGCCATCAAGGTATAAAACTACACTGGGGTGCAATGTTGGTGATACAATGCACGAGGCCATTATAATTGGTCTTGGGATTTTTGTGGTGCCCATAGGTCCTCTAAATGCACCAGTACGTCGATTTATAGAAACACACTGGTGCGTAATATCATAAAAACGCACCGTTTGTTCTAATTCGTATTGGTATTTTTGTGATGCCCATAGGTCGTACAAATGCCCTGGTGCATAGAATCACATAAACGCATGGTGCGCAATATCACACAAATGCACTGAGATTTATAATTGGTATTGGTATTTGTGCGATGCCTATAGGTCGTAGAAACACACCGATGTGTTGTATCATACAAATGCACCGGTTTACAATAACTGACATGCACCGATGTTCATTTTGTATTTTTTAGAAACATCGACTTGTGATAGTGCAATTATTGTGATTTTTAAAAATTCATTATTCATCAAAATTCGACACATCCTATAATAGTATTCATATTAATTAAATTTTATTAATGCATTTGAATGTGATGTTTGGATTAATTTGTTATATCATATCATAATTATTGTGATTTTTAAAAATTCATTATTCATCAAAAGACGACACATCTCTTATAAAAGTATTAATATGAATTAAATTTTTATTAGTGCATTTGGATGTGATGTTTGGATTAATTTGTTATATCATATCATCAAATTTCACATCTCTTCATTATAATATTTAATCATCCATAAATTTAATCAGTGGTGTTACATTTCACAGCGACAACGAAGAACGCAATAGAATAAATTAAAACACACACACACACACACACATATATATAAGACAATCTTTGTCATACAAAATGGGATAGTTATTGGTATCCCTTTGTCTTTCAATTGGGACACTATGTTCATTACATTAGACAAAATGTCTAAATTCACAGACAAATATTTCAAAAAATACAACACCTTGCTTTGATATCCAAACATAGTGATCATCATTCTTCGCTTGAACTGTTGTCACAACTATAGCTACTTCTATGACTTGGGTTATTTTCAGGAATGTTTTGTTCACGGTGTTGACTTTTTTCTTTTTCTTCACCTTCCATCTACAAACATAAAAATAAATTGTAATGAGTGTATATACATTGGTGAGAATAATGAAAATTGCAATATTAAATAATATGCATCAATGTAAATCGAAAAGAAATGACATACCATAGCAACAATTGACTCATGAACTAGACACATTCTTTCAAAACCATGTAGTATGCCATATTTCAAGATTTCATCTGTTGGCACAGTTCCATACTTTGTTTCCTGTAAATTTTATACCCCATAACAGATCATATATTTAATATAAAATATTTTTTTGTTCTATTAATTATAGACGGAGCTAAGTAAAACAAGATCGATAGATGCTTACAAATTCCACAATTAATTTCTGATATGCCAACATATACTCACAACCCATATTTAAACCAATGTCAATCAATTCATGTGATGGTTCTTCTTTGTATGTTAGCACCTGTTTGAAGACATTCAATGATAATTTTTGTAAAACAACTTAAAAAATACAAAAATGAAATCTAGTTAAGTTGTTATAAGGAAGTAACAATTACTCACAAACTTAGATATCAACCCTTTTCTTCCTTGTTGTCTTGTTTTATGTGTTGGATGGGTTCCATTTTTTTTTCTTTTCTACAAGAAAATACTTGAAAATTAATATTTAATGCTAAATTGTTTATTTATTGTACCTAATGAGTGAAAAATTCAATGATTACTTATTACATTTGAAGCATGTTGTTGTTGAGATAGCTCCTCCTACGATGCAGTTTTGTCCATTTCTTTGACCATCTCCTTGTACACCTTTTTGGACATTCCTATTGGCATATTTCTGATATCAGCTCGTACATCTTTTAAGATTTTGATAATCTTCCTGAAAATGTAACATGACAATAAACTATTTAATTTTTATATTGATATATTAAAAGTAAATATAACAAAAGTCATATTTATAAATAACTCTAGACAAACATTTAAAGGAATATTACTTTTTCATTCCTTATTTTTTGTTGTTGTATGTTTTTGCTATTAAAAGTCAGACATGTCTCATTGACCAATTCTCTGGAAACTCTTCCTGTAGTTTAGATAAAATTTTGGTTCTTGGAATCATTGGATCTATTTTTGTAATGTAAGTGGAAATAATATCTATACATTCGTTCCACTAGATCCCTCAAACTTTTGTAAAAAATTTTCCTCCTTTCGTTAACCTCTAGCACCACTCCAGATAAGCTAAGGAGAAATTCATTTTCATTTGCATGTTCTATTTTTTTCCTTTTCTTAGAACAACATTCCTTTTCTGAGTTGTTGGTCCTTGTAAAGCATTAAACAGATGTGAATTAATATATTTTTTGACACATGTTATTAATGAAAATTAAAAAAAGAAACTCATATTGGATCGATAGTATTTTTTCATTCACCTGATTCATCCTTTTGCAATTTTTGCATCAAGCTTTTACGCTCTTCTGGTCCTAGATCAGAAATAATCTTATCGATATTCGTCATTTTGTGGCTTTGTATGATACACAGTAAACAATACATATTAGTTAAACTTACATATAGTTCAAAAATAATATTTTTTGTAAAGAATTTACAAAGAACTTGCCTTTTTTGCTTTTCTTGATGTGTTATCTGTATTTTTGTTACTTGATCTCTTGTTAGCCATTTTTTTATCAATATGAAACATGTACCATATAATTCATTAATATATTTTATAAATAAATTGTTGACTTTTTCAAGTAAAAAATATCAAGAAACTGGTGCGCCATTCATGGTGTACGCATCGACGTCGGTGCGTAGTGGTCTTATAAACACACCGTATGGTGCTTTGTGTCAACAAGGAGCACCGGTGTGTTACATGTTAACCACCGCACCGATTTACATAGACAAAATATTAAAAAATCATCCAGTGTTAGTTTTTGTAGCATAAATGCCACGTGCAAACAAAGGACCATCATATAGTGCTCTCTATGAACTAGGAGACCCAGTGCAGTGTGTTATATGTTACATGGTGCACCAATTAACACAATAAAAAAAATTGCGAAACAACACGAGCGCGGTGTGTTGTAATGAAATAGCACACCGACGCCCTATTTTACATATGGCACACTGATTAAAAAAAATGTTTTTAAATTTTTTTATCACACAGGACTTCCACGACGCGCTGGGATAATTCAGTGCACTAGTGCGCTAGGTTACAGTTGGCGCACTGATAGAAAAAAATCATTTTTTTTGAAATTCACGCGCAAGGGCCGACATGGATTGGGATCCTACTATGCAAGTCGTCCTATGGGTTGGATGTATTAGGCCTATATAGAAATACAAACCCTATAAATCTAAAATGAAAAGCCTTAATTCTGAAATCATAGAAATAGTGAGAAGAAAGGGCAGAAACAAAAAGAATGTAGGGTTTAGGTAAAAATGATTTTTTTTTTTAAATTTTGTTTCTGAAGGTGAAAAATAAATTGAAATTTTTTTCTTACTGCATAAAAAAAACTATAGAAAAAGTAAAAAAAAATAATAATAAAATTTAATCACGAGATCGTTTGAAATTCTATGCTACAGGGTTTGAATCACCAGAGGTTTGGAATTCTGATTATTGAATACTTATGTTCGAACGTATTTCACTACTCCATAGTTCTCTCTTACTCTGTTGCTCCATGTATGTCTCCAAACATCTGGCTGATTTTTTTGCAAAAATAGTGAAATAATGAAAAGTGTTTAGTATTTAAAGAATTGTTTTATGAAATTAGATTTTTGAAAATATTTTTCTGCACATTTTTCAATTTACGGCTTTTTTCACTTAAAGAAAATAGAGTTGCGCTTTTTTTTATTTGCGGTTATTCGTCGCCGATGCGTCACTTAATATCACTGCACCAGTGCATCCATTTATCTCACGGCATTGGTGCGCAGTAACGAAAATTCACCGGTGTGGTGATCTGTACATTAGCACCAATAACAAGAAGTCCATTTTTAAGGCACCAAAATTACTTTTAGGTGTATGCACCAAAATTTATTGTTGATTTTTCTCAAGGGAGAAAATATCATAATTTTATCGAATAAACAATTCTTCAAAATCGAACTCGTTCCATAATATTTCTCAAAGTCCATCGCAAAGTTCTCCCTATCCATCTCGAGATGTAATAATTACTTCAGATTTTATTTATATTTTCATTATCTAATTGAATTTATGTTTTTATCCATGTCAATCATGCATAGCTTAATTAAATTTATAATGTATACAAATTTGCAGGTTCATGCAGATTCAGAATCGAGTTCAAATGCACAAAATATTCAAGCAAATCCAAAATGTCAGAAGCGCATATCAAGACCAGCATACCGCAAGGCACATTTGGTAGATGAAAATGGACAACCGCTTCACCCTTCCAATTGTAACAATATTGCATCTTCTAGCCACAATCCTGGGACAATGATGGTAATAATTATAATTGTTTTGTATATTGATTAATGTAATTATTTCAACGTCAAACCAATTAATCATGCAATATTGTCAACTTGGTTACTAATAGATATCATATATTTTGTACTAATCATGTTCAAATATTTTTTTTTAAATTATTAGGATTCTAGTGATGATGAGCGACCTACCTAACATCTTCCAGTTCACCCCATGAAAATTTAAAATTGAGAGAAGACAGAATTAAGAGAAAAAATCGAAGAGTAATGATACCAAGAATGGTTGAATCAACCACCGATTCAATTCCCGCTACATCCAGATTCACCAATTAGGAATGACTACAAAAATAGTAGTTCTTCACAAGCTGGAAATGGGTTCAATCAAATAGAGGTTGGTATGGATGATTACTTAAGGGATACGATTGCCATGGAGACAATGTTGTTAGATGCATTCCAAAACGATGATCAGCTAGGGGATGATGCTCATATCACTGACACCTTTTTCGAAAGCCTTAAATTTGCTTCCACCACCCCTCTTTTTGGATCTGGAGGTCAGTCAAAGTCTACCCAGTTGGGGACAATGTGAAAGCAAATTTTGGCTTGTCGAATGCATGTTTCTTGGAAATTTTGAGGTAAGTTACCATAAAGCCCTCCCTTATATAAATTTGAGAAATATAATCAGTACACAATGAACATTACAAATGGTAAATTTTATGAACAGTAATAATTATATCGGCATTAATATACATTTATTTATATATTTTTCCATGATCACCAACTATAGGTTATTCAAAGATAATGTTCTTCCGAGTGATAATGTCTTGCCCGGCAGCTGCGAAGAGGAAAAGAAATTGTTGAAAATGTTGGGTGTTGAGTACATATCATATCATGCATGTCCAAATGATTGTATTTTATATAGAGGAGAATCTTCAGACAAAGAGATATGTCCAAAATGTGGGCATGACAGGTATGATGAATAAAAAAAGAAGGGTAAATCACGTACTAGTCCTCCTTTTAAGATATTGAGGCACATGCCTATAATCCCAAGGATTCAAAGGCTCCTTTGTTGCAAATAATTAGCTATGTTGCAAGGATGGCATGCCTCACATAGAAGTGAGTTGGGAGTTATGTGAATCCCAACTGATTCAATATCCATGAAGCATATAGAGGATACATGGCCCGAAAAATTCAAGTATGAAGTACGAAGTCTACGACTCAGCATAGCCATGGATGGCGTCAACCCATATTCCCTCTAGAACACCAACTATTTTGTTTGGTCTATAGTAGTGATCAATAACAATATCCCCCCATGGTTGTCCATGAAGAATGAACATCTTATGTTGGCTCTCATAGTTCCTGGTAGAAGACAAGTGAAGAATATGGATGTCTACTTACAACCACTGGTAGATGAATTGAAGGAATTATGGGATGGGATAAATGTATACGATGTATCAAGACCCATCCCAGCAGAGAGGAGTTTTACGTTGTATGGCATATGTGCTTGCACGACACATGATTATCCAGGCTTAGGAGTTTGCTCTGGTAAATTACATGTTAATTTGTTGATTTTTTTATATACGTAACAATATTCTTTCACATATTAGTTATTTAATTCATTGTAATTGTTCTGATATTCATGATATTCTTTAGCGTGCCATGCATATTAATTGTATACAATAATCTCACAGGTCTTGTAACAAAAGGGTATTTTGGATGTAAATTTTGTGGGCCTTCTCTGAAATCTAGATGGTCCAAGGACCTATGAAAGCTAGTGTATGATTACTCTAGGGTATTCCTCCCAAAAGAACACACTTATAGAAGAGCAACATCCGCTTTCAATGGTTAACAAGATAGAACCCAAAAGCCTCCAATAACGACACCATCTGAATGGCTTAGAGCATATGAGAGAGAGAAGGAGAAGGAGTTCATAGAAATGTTTGATTCAAATGGGGAGCCTATGTTTGATGATCCAGAATTCTTCGACACCTGTGTTGAGAAATTTCCCATTGGGATGAAAATGAAATCTATCTTTTGTAACCTCCCATATTGGGAGCATCTTAAGATTACCCACTTATTAGATCCCATGCATATATTTAAAAATGTTTCATATTCTTTATGGAGGAACATATCATCGAAAAAAAGTGACACATTGGATGTTATGAAAGATCTTATTACTTCAAAAACTAAAAATTCAAATTGGCCAAGATAATTAGAAAGTACAGGATCAGAGCAGGCACTGGTCCCTCTAATTCATGGTATTTCAAAGAAGGTGATGTCCCATGGATTTTTAAAAAATATTATCTTTCTTTGGAAAAGGAATTTATAATGGGTTTGAGGGTGCCATCTTCATACGGGTATTCACTACGATGTTGCTTCACCGTGGATGACCATTTTTCGGGGTTGAAATCTCATGACCATTTGAATATTCTAAGAGTATGTATAATTTCAAAAGCATGATTTTATTATTTTTTATATTAATAAAATTTATCCCATGCAGGGATCATAAAACATAAATAATTTTGTATATTAATATTGCACATGTCTATAAATTTGCAGTGTCATTATCCTTTGTTCGTGTGTGGGTGTGTGAAACATGAATTCCCTCAAGACCTAGGATGTGCCATATATAAATTATCTACATTTTTAGATTAGATCACGTCAAAGGAGATTCATGTGGATAGCATTCCATGATGGCATCAAGAGATAGTTGAGATTGTTTGTATGTTTGAGAAGGAACTACCGACAAGTTTCATGGACTTGCAAGTTCATCTTCTAATCCACCTAGTATATGAGGTTGAATTAGTTGGGGTGTTTTCTTGTCATTGGATGTTCTTCTTAGAGAGGTAAATGAATATTTTGAAAGGTTTTGTTCGAAAAAGGGCATAACCCGAGGGGTCTATGGCAGAGGGGTACATATTGTATGTGTCTTTCTATTATGCTAGTGAGTACATCAAGAAGATTGACAACAGACCAGGTGCAATGATTTAGGACGATGAAAGGGATGACAAAATAGAAGGGGAGTTGCTCCAAACGAGTGGAAAAAAACGCTTGATAAAGAGTAAGCGACTTATAATTTTTCAAATTTACACAACTTAAATATTCATGTTGAATTTCGATATAATGTATATTTTTATCTCTATGTACTATATAATGTCGGTTTGATTTCATCAGTGAATGCAGAAATTGAAGAAATCAATAAATTTGTTCTTTACAATTCTGAAGCGACACAACCATGGGTCACATTGTACGAACAAAAGAGGATGAAATGGGATAGTGACAGGAAAGAATTCAAACGGTTGAATGGTAGAAGTGTGCCTTATCTTGATCATTTAAAAGAAAATATGCCAAAAATATGCCCCAAAAATTGGGTTGCTGACCAATTCAGAGAGAAATACAGTGCAACCGGTCGTTACCCGCGTGCTGAAGAGGATGTGCTAAACATAGGGATTGGGTGCAGCAACTCGGTAATAATCCATTTAATTTATATGTACATTTGAAACTTATAAGACATCTATATTTTATATTTTAATTGTTGGGTTATTATAAGACACATGAAACTATCATTTTTTTAAATTTTTTATAATAGGTGCATTTGTTCCCATCTATGTGGGCATATGGACACCATTTTCGCAAAGAAAATTTCGATGCTGGAAACATCACACAAGGCTGTGGAGTGGAAGTCGAGTTCAATCAATCTAGTCGATTTAGGCATTGTGATCAAAGCCTAGTACGAGTGATGTTAGGTTACGTCGGAAAGATACAAGAGATCATTGAAGTGGATTTCTTTTCTTTCCAATGTGTTATTTTTAGGTGCAAGTGGTGGGACACCTTTGATCGTAATAATGTAAAGGAAGATCACGATAGTAGGTTGATATGTATCAACTCTAGAAAGATGTGGGATGAAGCTAAGGAGCCCTATGTTTTCCCCAGACACTCCAACCAGGTGTTTTTTTACCTAGATGTGTTGGATAGGGATTGGTGGTTCGTATCGAGACATGACCCTAGATCAAAAAATAATTTTGAGAACAATAGTGTTATCATGCCATACGAGCTGGAAGATAATGAGGGTGATCATGAGAACCGAGAGTGATATGGTACATGTGTTATTTTATCATCTTACTTTTTAAGATGGATTTTTTGAAACATTTTAATACGTATTTTGAATTAATTGGTAATTTGCATTGTGTTAATGTTAAAATCAATATTTCACTTGATAATTTGAAATTATGTTGATCTCAAAAATAATGGCGTACTGTATAAAGTTCTTTTTTTGTATGTATTATCATAGTAAAATAATGATAATTCTAAAGCACATGAATTTATTTGCATTATTTTCTAAACTTTATTATCTTACAATAATTCATATTATTCGAGATTTATTATTTTACAATTATTTAAAATTTTACAAATTTAAAAATTTAAAAATTTTAATAAAATATTTTCTCATTAATACAATTAAAATTTTCACATTAATACAATTAAAATTTTACAAATATTTTACATAGAATTACAATTACAATTACAATTTTACAATTTCACGTATAACTACAATTACAATTTTAGAATTTTACATATATACAATTACAATTTTACAAATTTAAAATTTACAATTACAGTTACAATTTTATAATTTTACATACAATTAGAATTAAAACTACGTCAATTTTACAATTTTACATATATACAGTTAAAATTACAATCATTTCACAATAAATTAAATATTACAATTAAAATTAAAATTTTACAAATATTTTACATATAACAATTACGATTAATACAAATACAATTACATTTGTAGAATTTTACATACAATTACAAATATTACAATTTTACAATATCATGATCATTTAATATTAAATTAATTAATAAACATCACAATCATGATAACCATCGTACAAACATCATATTTGACTAAAAAAACACATTCAAATTCGTTAACATCATCGTGATCATGATCATCTAACAAAACACAATTAGCATTATATAACATCATCACAACACAAACATCAAATATACATCTCATGTGAAATAACTACTATCACATACACATATATCTACAAGCCACACATTAAATGAACATATCTAACATGACCTAACAATATACACATCATGATGATCACCAACATGTAAATTAAGTACAACTATGACATGAACATAAAATACATGGACCATATATATATAACTGAATAATGTCAAAAATATATAACTGTAATATAAATGTCATCTATCAGCTAGTGGTACATCATCAATAGCAGTACTAGGCGAGGCCTACTCAGTCAATGGTGCAACCTTGACAATATGATCAGTCGATACGTGTTGATCATCACGTGCATGTTGATCTGGTACTAGTGCCTCATGATGATCAGGATCAACTGTCGACTGCTCATCGTGATGACTGGACATGATCGATGGTCCAGCCTGCTCATGATCATCGTGATGACTGGACATGGTCGGTGGTCCAACCTACTCTCCATGATGATTGTTTCTTGATTCTAGTGGAGGCTTCTCATATGGCGTGACGCGAGGTGAACAATGATCACTCCCCTGATCGTAATCATTAGATGATGCGTCGGCGTTGCTCGCGGACTATCGATTATGTGCTGTGTCTCGGCCATGCCTATAACGTGCAAGGGTCCTCCTTAGCCACGTAACTAAGGTCATAGCTCTTACGACATGCCGCATCAGGCTGTACATGTCACGCAGCATGCCTCTCCACATATGTACCAGCCTACCATCGGCCTGTATGTCTCTCATAGTAGTGGGCTTGATTCTCGCCTCAACAATCAATGCACAGAGTTGGTCGCCCAACTCCATCCTCAATCTGCTATCAAGCCTACTGAATCTAGCAAAAGGTGGTATCGGTGCACCAGCAAGAGCAAGTCTCTCTGCACCAGCCTGATGATGATCTTCGGCATCTGGCATATCCTGATCGTCATCAGTGTAATATTCCAAAATTTGCATACAGCAAATTGGAATATTAATTTTTGCTTATATCATCTAAGAGGTTAATAAAATGGTAAAATACCCATGAGTAGGAATAAAATCCCTCAAAGTGTGAAAGGGATCAATGGAGTAGCTTTATTTTGCACCGTCCAGTGTGAAAAGGGGAAAATGCATGAGGACAAGGTCGAGTTTGACCAAGTCAACAGTGCTGCCTAAGAGGGTGTGACTTGCTTGGGAAGACAATGCAGTTTGAGAGGGAGGAAGATCACTAGTGGAATAAACCCTAATGTGTGGGGTCCAGGGCAAAGAGACATTCACTTTCATAAAAGGATGAAGAGGCAACCATAGAGGGACATGTTTTGAGTATTTGATTTTGGTTTAGAAGACTATTTGCAGTCTCCGGTTGTTTAGCTAAGTTGCAGTGTTGTTTAGCACGAGGGATTCCTATTTAGGAATTATTCTCCTTCTTGAGAGGCCTCTTGAAGGATTTCACTTCATTTCTCCACATCTAGGCTCAAGGAAAAAGCCATTCCTTCAACTACAACATTATTTCTTCTCAAGTGTAAGGTTGTGTTGCAGGGTGTTGCAGTGGAGGGTTCCACAACACCATTCCTTGGCTCATCTTTTAGAGGAGGGAGCTTTTATTCCTCGGGAAGGTTAGTTAGGAAGGTTTCAGAGCTGAATTTCATACCTTGGCATTAGGCTAAGCATCTCCCATCATCAACAGCGCAGTCCCTTCTCCAGACTGCGGTATTTTCAGTGTGTATCTGCAGTGGGGGTTTTCACCACTATCTCGAAGGGTGAGATATTCAGTGCTAGGATCAACCTTGCACTTAGAAGATCCATTGGAGGAGGTTTACTTCAGATTGGACATCTTATTCAACCCTCTCCATTCATTCTAGTTTTGAGTTGCGGTTGCTACCCTGCAACTCCGGCATTTCTGCAGTTTTGCCATTTGTATATGTATTGTAGCCAATCCTCCTAAGGATCGTTGTACTATTGTTTTTAGGGGTTGAGAGCTTGCTCCCCCACATTTCTTGAGCTGATATTGTTATATCATTCTTTTATCATTTATTATGTTGCAGTGTCTCCATTAAACTGCGCTGATATAGCCTTGTGTAAATTCTGTGTAGCAGTGGTTTAAAATTTCTTGTACATGTTGTGTTGAGGCTCTCATTGCCTAGATTACGTGATTAATTCTTCAAACCATTGTATACCTTTGCTACTATAATATCACAAGGGAATGTTATTTTGTATCTTCATGTCTCACAAATCATAATAATAACGTTGTTATTCCACCTCTTGTTCAATAATTTTTGCAGCCCCTTCATCGGGCACTTTGTGAAGGGAGATCCGTTTAACCCACCTAGAGGGATTTCTTTGGATCCTCCTCTTGGATTTCAGACTTAGATACATTGATCTAATGGATATAGGTCTTGGTTTCAATTCCTATAGCATCCATTCCTGGAAAAAGCATTTTCCAATCATGTCTTGCTAGTAGTCTCGATTTTGGGATATTACAGTGGTATCAGAGCTACAATCTTGGCTCAGCCTGTGAGTCTTAGCCAAAGGAGAGGATGGGCTTTATCTCATCATATTTCAGATCCATGAAGAACCTCCCCAAGGAGGATAAGCAAAAAGAAGAGGAAGGACCCTCCACTTCCTATTCTCATCGAGAAGGAGACAGAGAGATGAGTAGGAAAAATACTCCATTTTCTGAAGGAGAAAAAGGGGATAAGCTTAAAAAGCTTCTTCCTAAATCTGTACATAATATTCATAAAGAATTCAAGAAGATAAGGAGGGAGATGTATGAAGAATCTCCAAAAGAGTTTGAATCTAAAGCAAACTCTAGATTGTCATATGAGGAGTGTGAGCCAGTAGTCACACACTCTAACACACAGCGCAGTCACATGCCCAAGATTTCCAGGAGAGAGATGGAATGAGGAGAAGAGGTTGCTAGGAGGGAAACCCTTAGTGATTTCTTGAAAGAGTATGAGTCTCAAGCTCAGAAATTCTGAGATCATCTCAATTTTTCAGAGTTTTGCAAGATCAAGGTGAAGGGAAGAGAGCAGCATGATAGATTTCTTCTATCTGCCTTTGAAGGTTCACCTACATGTTCAGCCAAAGCTTGGGTGGAGGAGTTAGAACCTTCTTGCAGCAGCACCAAATTCTTGAAGATGAAGCCATCAGAGTTGCAGCGCTGCATTTGAGAGGTAAGGCCTATTCCTGGTGGATCTTTGAATCTTTTTCTATGAGAAATGTAAACACTTCATCTAATGCAAGTTTCACTAAGGCCTTAGTGAAAATATTTGGTAGGAGGATTCATGAGACACACATGGTGGAGCTAAACAAGGGAACTCAAACAAAACCCTTGCATGAAAATGAAATTCCACTTCAGAAAACCATGGAGGAGGCTAAAAACTTGCACCATACCTTGCCGAAAGAAAGACTTTCTTCTCACACCTTTGAGCAAGGAAGCAGGGAAATCTCTTTTTCAAAGAGAGATCCAATCATTGGAGGGTTTCCCATTCATGTTGCAAATATTGAGGGAAACAGCACTGTCACATCTATAGATTATCTAGTGACTCATGCAGAGGAAGGAGGAGCTCTTGCTATGAATATAGGGATGATTGCATCTTTGCAAGGAAGTCCCCAGGATCTCATGTGTGGAGATCAAGGAACAACTCATGTGCCATTGTTGAGGAGGTGTGGAACCATGGAAACACGAGGAGGTAGGGAGGAGAACCGGCATCCTGAGATGAGGTGTACACATCCTTATCCACTTCAGGAGGTTGATGCACCTGAGGAGAAGACTGGATTTCATAGTGAGGGCATGGGAAGATTTGTTCATTCATATATGCAGTCATCTCTTGATGATGATGTCTCATTGCATGGAGACATTTCACCAAGGAGACCACGGGATCAACAGAGGAGGATGGATGCTTCACTAGTTGAGGCACCACTTATTGATTTCATAGGAGTGGAGACCTTGGAAGATCATTTTACAGCATCATCATCATCATGGAGTGGAGACCTTGGAAGATCTTAGGTAGACTCAAGGAGAGAGGGATCATTCTCTCAACATCATCATTACCCACTTCCATTTCAGATTCTGCGCTATGGCAAAAGAAGCAGGGGAAGGATAGCAGCCTTCCAACTTACATCTTTGGCATGGGATATGTCAAAGAGGAGGATGGTCATATGACAGATGTCCTTCATGAGAGATCATCAGCACTGTCACTATCGAGGATAGATCCATATTGGAACTCCCAGCTGTTGGTGGAGTATTCCAAGGATCTTTTCACTTGCATGATATTGGATGACCAGTTGCATGAGGAGGGGTATTCAGTCAAAGATGGGGTCATCTTCTATCATGGTAGGATCTTCTTTCCTAGAGCTTCCAAGCTCAAGGAGAATTTTCTACAAACAGCTCAGGAGGATTTCCTTTTTAGCCCCACTTGTTCTATGAGAGCATACCACACCATCATGGAGAGGTATTTTTGGAAGGGTTTTAAGGAGGAGATATATCAGCATATAAGGAGATGCATAGACTAGATGGAGATGGAGGAGAGACATAACTCTTTGGACAAGTTACCACAGCCACCTCTTTCCTATTTGGGGATGAGAGGAGACTCATTTGTGAGCCCCTCCTTTCGTATAAGCAGAACATATGGTAAGGGTGTTCATTATTTACACGATTACTTATATGATGTATGTATATATCCCTTAACCATATATGTGCAGGATTTTGCTCCAAGGAGGAGCATTATTTATTTTTGGCTTTATGGTCTAGTTGATGCCATAAGCATGATTGATGGCCATTCCCTAGGAGGACTTGGGGAAGAGTTATATTATGGAGGACATGCTCATTTTACACCTTGCATCATTCACTTCCTCCATACTTATGAGGAGATTGGGGTAGCAAGCAAGTGGTTGAGAAGCCACACATTTTATCAGTCTCTATTGCAGTTGAGAGTCAAGCTGCGTTGGTTGCACTTGAGGGACCATTGTCCTTCTCATTTGTTACATATGGCAGCAAACATGATTCTCATTTTTTCTCCCTATGGTTCTATTGTCTCTGTCTTTATGAGGAGCACGGTTGGGAGAAAGACAAATTGGGTGAATGTGACCTTTGAGGGAGAATCCTCCCACACTTTTTGCACTACATGTTCTAAGGGGAGCATGGGAGATAGTATGGCCACTAGAGAAACACAATTTTTTCCCTATGAGTTGAGCCATATGATGGATGAGATGCCATATGATGATGATTTCCAACTCATCATATATGGGGATATTTGGGCCAGCCTGATTTGCAGCGTTAGAGGAGAGATCCTTGGAGATCTAGTCCTTATATTGCCACTTGAGGGAAATATTATTGCTGCCCAAGATCAGCCAATGCTCTACACTTATCGTAAGTGGAGAGATGGAAAGCGTGGGTAGGCCACCTTGCCTACCATGTGCAGAATTTTAGCCCAGCTACTTTGTCGGAGCCAAAGGTGGAGGACAGTTTTCAGGAGTTGCCTAGTTGGGAGGTGACTCATTTTGCATGGCTCATAGCTTGGGGATGGAGGATCCATATGGGAGAGCTATTTCCCATTAGATTTCAGATCCCATTCCTCAAGGGGACCTCTAGACATCACTTTGTTATCCTCTTGAGTATTTCACCTTTACATGATGATAGCTTGATAGCTAACTTGCATGCTGGGGAGGAGCAATGTGCAGACTTGATTGATGAGATAACATCTCTTTACTTGGAGGAGATCATCATACATGGATGCTACAGGGAGAGGAGGAGAAATAGCTTAGTCTATCCTTGAACTTGCTTGAGGACAAGCAATCTTTGAGAGGGGAGGACTTTAATATTCCAAAATTTGCATACAACAAATTGGAATATTAATTTTTTCTTATATCATCTAGGAGGTGAATAAAATGGGTAAAATAACCATGAGTATGAATAAAATCCCTCAAAGTGTGAAAGGGATCAATGGAGTAGCTTTATTTTGCACCTTCCAGTGTGAAAAGGGGAAAATGCATGAGGACAAGGTCAAGTTTGACCAATTTAATAGCGATGCCTAAGAGGGTGTGGCTTGCTTGGGAAGACAACGCAGTTTGAGAGGGAGGAAGATCACTTGTGGAAGAAACTGTAATGTGTGGGTTCCAGGGCAAAGAGACATTCACTTGCATAAAAGGAGGAAGAGGCAGCCATAGAGGGACATGTTTTGAGTATTTGATTTTGGTCTATAAGACTATTTGCAGTATCCGGTTGTTTAGCTGAGTTGCAGTGTTGTTTAGCACGAGGGATTTATGTTTAGAAATTATTCTCCTTCTTGAGAGGCCTATTGAAGGATTTCACTTCATTTCTCCACATCTAGGCTCAAGGTCAAAGCCATTCCTTCAACTACAGTGTTATTTCTGCTCAAGTGTAATGTTGTGTTGCAGGGTGTTGTAGTGGAGGGTTCCACAACACAATTCCTTGGCTCATCGTTCAAAGGAGGGAGATTTTATTCCTCGGGAAGGTTAGTGAGGAAGTTTTCAGAGCTGAATTTCATACCTTGGCATCAGGCCAAGCATCTCCCATCATCAACAGTGCAGTCCCTTTTCCAAACTGCGTTATTTTCAGTGTGTATCTGCAGTGGGGGTTTGCACCACTATCCCGAAGGGTGAGATCTTTAGTGCTAGGATCAGTCTTGCACTTGGAAGATCCATTGGAGGAGGTTTGCTTCAGATTGTACATATTATTCAACCCTCTCCATTCATTCCATTTTTGAGTTGCAGTTGCTACCCTGCAACTCCAACATTTCTGCAATTTTTCCATTTGTATATGTATTGTAGCCAATCCTCCTAAGGATTGTTGTACTATTGTTTTCAAGGGTTAAGAGCTTTCTCCTCCACATTTCTTGAGATGATATTGTTATATCATTCTATTATCATTTAGTATGTTGTATTTTCTCCATTAAACTGCGCTGGTATAGCCTTGTGTAAATTCTGTGTAGCAGTGGTTTCCAATTTCTTGTACATGTTCTGTTGAGGCTCTCTTTGCCTAGCTTGAGTGATTGATTCTTCAAATAATTGTATAAATTTTCTGATATAATATCAAAAGGGAAGCCTATTTGTATCTTCATGTCTCATAGCTCATAATAATAATGATGTTATTCCACCTCTTGTTCAATAATTGTTGCAGCCCCTTCATCGGGCACTTTGTGAAGGCAACTAGGTGTGGGAGATCTGTTTAACCCACCTAGAGGGATTTATTTGGAGCATCCTCTTGGATTTCAGACTTAGATACATTGATATAAGGGATCCAAGTCTTGGTTTCAATTCCTGTAGCATCCATTCCTGGAAAATGCGTTTTCTAGTCATGCCTTGCTAGCAGTCCCGATTTTGGGATATTACAATCAGGATCCACACCTAGATCATGTGGTGGTGCTGGCATGTCCTTACCATCAAAAGACCCAATGTCTGAAAAATATATACAAGTACAGAACAATAATTATACAATTTCATTACAATTTTTAATAAAAATAAGTTAAAGAACATGTTAGAATAAATTTAAATAAAACATTAATATTACCTCTATCATCTGGCGGTTCATCATCTGTGAAGAGGATGTTGGCACACCCTCGCCAATCCAAACCAGCATAAGGAGAGGGGACCATAATGAATGGATGCTCGTCAACACCAGCTAGAAACTCTAGTGCATCATGGGATATCCTCACAGAAAACTCATTCTTGCCCCTCTTGGGCATCATCTATCCCCACATGTGCATTCGTGCCTCCAACATTAGACTACGAGGCAGCCGAAAAAAAGTAGGCCTCGTCTCTGGAAACCTCTAAAAAAATAAACAAAAAATATCTGAATAAAAAAGGAAGTTGACCCTCCCTTGTGCATGAGCACAACATCTATCTAAGGTTGTACAGAATTTCCGCAAATAAATGGCAGACCACCTGAAAAGTCGTGGCTCCTGTACTAAAGAATCAACATAATATAGAAGCGAGAAACTAATGTTTTTCCTGTCACTGGTGTTGTGTGAAATGGTTGAAATCATAAGTGAGAGGCACCTCATCTCCTGACTACCAAATGCACCAATACGTAACTGACCTCCGGAGACCTGAAAATCTGAAGGAGACAATATATTTGCGCTAATGTATCTCTGGGAGTACACCAACTGACTCCCTACTGCATATCCAACTAGAACCTCTGGGAACGAGGTAAAATCCACCCTCTCCTCGATAGCCCTATAATGAAATATATGTCCTCCTTAGTGGGCACATACCACTGGTTAGGACCAAACCAGAAATCCTGTCGATGGGCAGATAAGATGTCTCAAAAACACACCATGGCCCATTAGGGAAGTAGCCTCCTCATAGAACTTGAGGAGGCCTACTTGCCTAAGGATCCCCTGGGTGGCTACTATAATAGGATGAGGATACGCATCTCTCTCCCTCTCTCGTGCCTCCCACAGGCAAACCATTTTATACTGGTCCGCCTGTTGTTGTTAGTGTTCCCCCTCTTCTCTCCTTTCATGTCTCTAAATGGTTGACATATTAAATACAATTTTTTTATTAAATGAGACATGTATTTTGGAATATACATATATACTTTATTTTGGAAAAAAAAATCAGTCGGTGCGCCACAAAAAACAGGCATGCTCTGGTACTGGTGTGTCTTTTTTTGTCGCGCACTGGCGGCGGTGCACCTGAAATTTTTCAGCGCACCGTTGACTATGGACGGTGTCAGGAGTGCGGTGCGCTGACTAATCTCTATGCCCTAGGGCATATAGTTTGGTCAGCGCGCCGACCTCCTAACATCATTTGACATCATTACATAGTTAAGGGTGTGGCCTTTTATCGGCTGCATCGTTGACCATGTCGAAATACGGAATGCGGTGCACTGACAAAACTACTCAGCCTGGGGCATATATTTAATTCAACGCACCACATTGTCGTTATTCCACATGGTCAACAGTGCAGCCAGGTAACCGACTGCATCGCACTTTTTTTTTAATTTTAAAATACAACAGTGCGCCTTTCAGTACTGCCTCGAAACCGGTGCAGATACTGTTAGTACCAGTTGCACTGTGGCCTGTAAATTTACAGGCAACACCATGAACTGGTGCGAGCCGAATGGCTCGAGTGCACCGCACAACAAATTTTTTTCTTTTTCTTTTAAATGGCTAATTTTAAGGTAATTTGAAACCCTAATCTGCTAAAAGGATTAATTATGGAAAAACGAGAAAAATACATGTACATTTGGCCGTTGAGGAGGTAAATTGGCTGTACAATTTGCAAAAAAAAAAATTCCCATCGTTTTTTAAAATTCAAGCTGGAGATTGGTGGGCAATGCACAGTAGCAATGCGTGCAATGGGTGTAATGGGAGCTGTTGTCACTCCTAGAGATAGCCTAGAGTTGTGATAGACCAGTGCCTAGGACATCTTATCATAGCAAGGAGCGTATAATATAATGTATGAAGTTGTCAACTTCAGCTCACATGCTATCTCCTGTAAATAGGGAAATAAACTAGAATGGGACAAAACTCTCAGAAACTGACACAGGAAAAGAGATATTGCAGAGGCAAGATGTAGAAATCTAATACAAAAGCAACAGACAATTCAGAGACATTTTACTGCAAAGCGGGCCGATTCAAGTAATATGTCACAGAAATAAATTATCAGAAGGTGTATGTAGTGAAAGAAATATTGAGAAGATATTAGTTAACATTGATCTGATACCCAGATATACAATACCACCACGCATGGGCTTACCAATCTAAGAATCCATACATGACAATAGCATTTTAAAAGCATCCTCCCAAAGAAACTAATATAGCAGAAATACAGTTTAGATGAATAATGGAACAGTATATCATGCATGAGCCATATTTAAAGCACTTGACTGATCCGAGCATGGGCATCAACTAGGATGAATCCATACCAGAAATCAGTGAGCCACTCACATTCCAAAACATGATACAGGAAATATGGATGAAATGAAATGATCTATTAATATAACACAAGAGAAAAGGTTACACACTGTGAAATACCAAAGACCAGAATCCTCTTTGACAGATAGAACTCCTCCTCACTGAGACCCTATGGGATCTGAGCCTCCATACAAAAGTTTTACAAAATGTATGCAAAAAGCCTTTCACTGCATAATTTTCTGATAAAATCTGGAACCCTTCATAATCTGTTCGTTGGGGTTTTTATAGGAAACAAAGAAGACTCATAAAGAAAGTGGGTGATGAAAATTTAATTGTAT
Source organism: Pinus albicaulis (assembly GCA_034641835.2). Classification (NCBI taxonomy): domain Eukaryota; kingdom Viridiplantae; phylum Streptophyta; class Pinopsida; order Pinales; family Pinaceae; genus Pinus; species Pinus albicaulis. Next base: position 629,219,847 of record CM076570.1, read on the forward strand.
CATTAAAACGAACTGGCGGAGACGTGCATGCCCATACTGCTGAATGGTTCTGAAGTGCTGCATGTATTCTGAGGCCGACGTTCTGAAATAAATGCACTGGATGAAGATCTCTTCAGGAACACGGTAAAGAAATAGAAACCTTATGGGCGGTTTGTCCTTCCTGGAGAGAAAATTATGCTAACATAAAACATTGAGGGCATTGTTTTCTGTGTGTTGTACCCTCTACCTTCCCAATCATGAATTTAGCTTTAAGATCTTCAACGCCAAACGTTGAATTCCTAAATCATTCACTGATCTTCCTCTATTGCTCCATTAATGTTTTCATCTGTGAAATCGACGCCTTGAATGCCCCTGGGAAGCTTGCCAAAGTATAACCCTGTTTCTTTAATGGATGTCATGTCACAACAGCTACCCAGGACTTTCTTTATAAATTTTGCCTCTGAAAAAATGGTCCTTTGACGCGTTCTCAGCTTTTGTAATGGATGCTGCAAATTATGATAATTCTTTATCGCTGTAAACCTGCAAAAAACATAAAGTTGTGAAGACAACAAATGCATGGGGGGCGGAAATGCAATGGAGGCGACTATATAGTGAAGCAACCTGATTAAATGGAGGAAGCATGCAGAGTGGTGACGAAGAAAATGCAGTGGAAATAATGGTAGGTGAATTAGCGAAAGTTTTAAACGAAAAACAATGAAATTTGACTTGTGACTGACATATGTAATGGGCGGAGGAGAAATGTGACGCACACGTGGGATAATGACATGGTGGATGTACGAAAGACGATGTGGAAAGGATGATGAGGTGGTATGAGGTCAATGGCGAGCGTGTGACTAAATCTGGACCGTCCGATCTCAGGGGAGATCGACAATTGAAAAGGCATTGGGAGCGATTGACAGTGGGCCAGGGGTACGATTTCCTTGTGTTAAATCTCGTGTAGCTTTAGAGCACGATAGTCGTTGGATGAAGAGCTTCAGATCGGACGGCTGACGGCGATATTGCTAGGCATCTTATTCCGAACAATAACGCACGATGAGCTAGCGGTTTTCAAACAGTGCCGCTACCACGCGTCACGTGTCGTATGGAATCACTGCGAAAATGAAAATACCGCTTGCTACCCAAAGGCTGTGCAATAGAAACCGAGTGGTTTCTGCACATAGCATGACGTGGGGACCACCGAAGCAAATGCATCGTGAACCGTTGATTTCCGATCTGATCGGATGGCTAACAGATGATTGGAACGGTAAACGGGTGGGCCACGGGCGCGAAGAAGCCTTGCGAACACCGTCATATTTGTACAGATCGACGGTTATGAACAAGCCCAATATATCTCTCTGATAGGCGACCTCCGGGCTAGCGCTTGGTTTAGCGCTCAGAGCATATGCAGAGAAAGACTGAGGGGTTAGGGCCAAAAGGTGCCAGGCCGTATATATTATCAAATGCGGGTTTTTGGGCCTTTTTTATGCAGTTTTTGGATTAAGAAATGGCAACGATAGGTGAAACAGGGATCTTTTGGGACAAAAAGAGGGGGCTTGAGGGGTTTAGGCGAGGTTGCCTATCCAAATTTCTAACAGAATGCTAACATGATCAACATTGGCTCCACCTGGGGATGGCACGTTCATCCTTGGATGTGTCGAGAACTTCGCAGACCTCCTGATCATCTTCTGTGTGGGCTCTGCTCTTCAACAACCTTACTTTTCACTTTATGATTCATAATAACACACACATTATTTAAACGAAAAAAAAAAGGGAAACTATCATACAATATAATACATCAGGCTGCCTTTTCCTGAATCAGAATTGAAAGTAGGGCTTGAGGAATTGACCATTTACAGGGGCATCCAACAAGTCGCCCTGTAAATTCTCCAACCTGAAAGTATTATTGCCCCCCTGTTCCACAATTTTGAAAGGGCCAAACTAGAGGGGGTCTAATTTACCATGTTTTCCCTTCTCATCTCTCCGGATGTCCCATTTGAGCACTAGATCACCTACTTGCAGATTCATGTCTTTAGCATGCTGATCGAAAAGGTATTTCATCTTCTCCTGATATTCTGTTAGCCTTTGATTCACTTGATTGCGTGTTTCTTCCAACTCCACCAACTAGTTTATTCTCCTGATCATATCATCAGGCTCCTCCTGTCTTTCTTGCATGAAGCGGGCCATTGGTAAAGCCAGTTGTACAGGAAAAACTATTGCTCGTCCATATACCAATTCATAGGGAGATTTCCTAGTTGCTCTCTTGCTGGTGATTCTATTAGCCCATAGAGAAAATTTCAATTGGGAATCCCAATTCTTATGATTTTCATTGATAGTTTTCTTCAAGGCCCTCACCAGAGTTTTATTTGAAGACTTTTCCAAGCCATTTCCTTGTGGATAGTAAGTTGTAGAGTGACTCAGTATGATATTGTATTGCTGGCAGAAATTCATAAATTTTGCAGACTTGAAGGCCTGTGCGTTATCAGTCACTATTCTAGCAGGACATCCAAACCTGGATATGATATTCTCCTACATGAACTTTATGATCACAGTGTCTGTAGCATTCCTTGCAGGTATGGCTTCCACCCACTTTGTGAAATAATCGGTGGCAGTTAAAATCCACCTATGCTAGCCACTCGATGGAGGGTGTATTTCTCCAATAAAATCAATACCCCATTGACGAAATGGTTCATCCACATGCACTGGAATCAGGGGAAATGGTGTCGATTTCTGTCTCTCAGCAAATTTCTAAAATTTATCACATGCTCTTACTCTAGCAAAAACATCTCCAAAAAGCTTTGGCCAATAGAAGCCAGCTTTCAGAATTTTATGAGCTGTGGCCCTCCAACTGTAATGACCTCCATAGATCCCTTCATGAAATTCTGCTATAATACTCTCGACTTCATTCTCTGTGAGACACAGGAGTAAGATGCCTGAGGGATCTCGCCAGTATAGCCGCCCATTGGCGACTATGTACTTCTGTGATTTCAATATCAGCGCTCTGTATTTAGTTTTATCACAACTTGGAGGGCAGCTGAGTGTAAGGAGATATTCTACTATCTCTTTGTACCACGGACTGGTGAGGTACTTTAGATGTGTTTCTGGAGTAGCAACTCCAATTCCCTGTCGCTCTTCTAGCTCTTCATATTCCACACCTGCTATAATGGACAAATTTATACCTAGAGCTTGATAGTTTGATTCAGATAACATTTTAGCAAGCCCCTGTCCTTTGATCAGCTTAGTAGGGCGGATGTCTAAGTCATATTCCTGTATTTTAGCGATCCACTTACCCCTTTTTCCTTCACTATCCCCCTGAATAAGAATATCTTTTACAACAGCTGCAGGCACAAATGCAGTGATGTGGGACTGTAATATATATACACAGAATTCTTTGAGGGATTTCACTAGGGCGTATGCTTGCTTTTCCAATATGTTGTACTTTAATTCTGCATCACAGAGCACCTGACTGAAAAAGGCAATAGGCTGCTCATACCCTTCATCATTTTTCTGCAATAAAACTCCTGCTATTGTATGAGGTGATGCAAAAGAAAAAATCATAAAAGGTTTATCTTAATCTGGTCCAGCTAGCACAGGGGCTTCTACAAAAGCATTTTTTATTCTGGTAAATGCCTCTCGTGATTCCTGGGACCATTTAACTTCATTATTCTTCTTCAGCATGTCAGTTATGTGTCTAACTATTTCAGCATAGTTAGGAATAAGCCTTCTCAAGAAATTAATATGCCCTATGAATACTTGTACCTCTTTCTTATTTCTGGGAAAAGAAATACTATTTATAACCTCTACCCTCTTAGGATCTATCTTCACCCCATCTTTAGTCACAATATGGCCCAGAATCTTTCCCTCTTCTAATGCAAATAAAGACTTTTGAGGATTCAGAGAGAGGCCATACCTTCTGCATTTCTCAAAAGTTCTCCGCAGATGTTCAATGTGCTCAGCATCATTTTTGGAAAATAAAGTGATATCATCAAGGTAGACTACCAAGAATTTTTCTTGCTCCCCAACAAAAGAAATTTCCATGGCCCTCTAAAAAGTGGCCCCTGCATTAATCAATCCAAAAGGCATTCTGGCATACATAAATGTACCCCACAGTGTGGTGAAAGCAGTCTTCTTGTGATCCTCTGGAAGTACAACCACCTGGTTATAACCAGAGAACCCATCTATCATTGACATCCTAGACGCTCCAACCACTTTCTACAGGATGTGATCCATCTTAGGTAGTGGATAATTATCTTTTAAGGATGCTCTGTTTAAATTTCTAAAATCCACACACAGCCTTATTTCTACATTCTTCTTTCGTACAGGGACGAGGTTTGCCACCCATTCAGAGTACCTCAGTGGTACAATTATTTTGGATTTTAGCAGCTTCTTGATTTCCTTCTCAATAGAACGCAGCAATAGGGGATTTATCTGTCTGAGCTTCTGCTTATGAGGTTTTGCATCTCCTTTCAGGGGAATTTTGTGCTGCATAATACTGATATCAAAAGTTTTCAAGTCCTGATAGGACCATGCAAACACATCTTTGTAGGTCTGAAATAACTTCTGATATAGATTTTTGTATTCTTCTGGGGCTTTCTTGGATAATTTGACAATTTTGGGGTCAGCATCAGTACTCAAATTCAGGTCTTCTACCTGATTTTCTTCTACCACTTTTCTTGGCTGCAGTGGGACATCATTCTTATCAAATAATCTTTCTAGAGGCACCAACCCTCTAGGTATAATGTTTCCCTTCAACTGCAACACTTTATTTCCTGCCATTTTCTCCTCCCAATTTATTTTTGAAATGTCCTCGGTTTCACCCTCTTCTTCATCAGCATCAATCTCCATATTGGAGAATTCTCCTACTGTTTCCAGGAATCTCTTCATCTATTCTTCATCCTCAAATACCTACCAGTGCTTGATGTTATCTAGGATTGATGGTCGGTAACACACCTCAATTTCATATCTTAAGAGTGGGTTTTGAGGTGGGTGAAATGTACTAGCAGCTATAGCAAGGGAATTAGCCATCCTATTTTGTTCTCGGGGCATGAAATGGATATTGAATGCCAAGAAGAAATTTTCTACCATGTCCCAAACTTCATTCCTATAAGCCCTTAGCCTAGGATGTTTGGTCTGACACTGATTCCTGACTTGTCTAACCACCAGTTTTGAATCTCCTAGAACTTTTAAGCTTTGTATGTTCATGGTCCTGGTTGTCTGCAATCCTAACAGAAGTGCTTCATATTCAGCCACATTATTAGTGGCTTCATATTCTAGTTTGAAGGACAATGGTACCCATCTGCCTGTTGGAGAAATCAATAGTACCCCAGCTCCATTACCTTCTCTTGAATTTGCTCCATCAAAATGAAGTGTCCAGATTCCTGTTTCATTGCTCTCTGAGGGCCGTTCAGTCTTGATCTGGAAAAAGGATGGTTCATGAGCATAATATTGATCCTCTTCTAGCATCAAGCATGAGAAATATCCTTCTTTACTGTAGACTGGAGAATTAACTGAGTTGTCAGCCTTAGTCACCATCTTGACAAATCTAGTCTCCCTCTATAATCTCCTCTCTCAACCACCAAAAACTGGGATAGTGGCATATGTTAAATCCATCTTGAGTGATCCACCAATTTTTTTCCCCAAGACCTTGACAGCAACATACCAAAACGAGCTGGGATGTCAGCCACCACGATGTCCATTACTACACTTTTTGCAGGGATTTGAGCCAAATTGACCACCAAATCCTTAATCATTTCCAAGCATTTAACTCTTTTGGAGTCAAATAAATAGAGGTCCTTGTATGGACGGGTGATCTGTAATCCTAGTTGTTCCATGACTGACAGAGGTATTAGATTATGGGAAGCTCCAGAATCTAACAAACAATTATGTAATAGCAGGTCATGAATCACTAGAGACACATAAAAGGGAGGAGTAGAAGCATCTAATTCCTCAACATGTGGACCAAAGACAACCATGGGTCTTTCTTCTTGAAGGTTGAGACTATCTGCGATGATTGGTGCTTCTGGAGAAATGAGGTGACTTGAGCTTGGTATGCTGGTTGCTTGAACAGTTCAGTCAAGGGAACTGAGATTTTGAATTTTTCAAGTTCCTTTTGCAAACTGAAAACCGAGGGGGATTTCTCTATTACAACCTCTTTTGACTCTTTATTTTCAGCTGGGGGTTTGACTTCCATTGACACAGACTCGGTATTAGGAGGAATGACTACTTTTGGAGCGGAAGGAATTTGATCATTAGAATGCAAAGATTTGTTTAGAGGGCCCTTACCTTTGTCTGCGACTTTCTGCATTGTAGACTCCTTCTGAGCAGATGCTTCCTTCTGGGGTATCTCTTCTTCTTTCTCTTGGGTATCATTCCTCTTCCTAGAAGATCTGAGATCATATCTTCTATTGAAATGTGCTTGCATGAAATCATAAAATTGTTTACAATAATGATCAAATTCTGCTTCATCTGTGTCTCTGGTCTTTTCTTCTTCTTGCAATGAGAACCCAACTTCATCATTCCCTTGCAAAGGGCATTCTTCTCCATCACTATTTGAAAAGACAAAATTTGCATCCTCTAGTCCATAGGCAGTATCTTTAGTAGAATCATCTGCTGGCCCTTGCAGGTACAATGGGTGTGGTACCTGATCCTGTTGCTCCTTTGTTTCCCTTGGCAATATTTGCAGGGGTGGTTTCCTATACTGAGGATTGAAACCTCTGTTTGGAGCATTCTAGAAATTCCTGAAAGCTGAATTCTTGGCCTCCAATTCAAGCTTACCCAGCTTATTAGTAAGGCTGCTAATATTTTTGTTCATTTCTTCGATTATGCTAGTACTGGAGTCTCTGTCTTGGCTAGAAGTAGACACCTCTTCTTTGCCCCTTCTTCTGCTATCTTGTTCAGGTCTTCCTTTTGATTTTCCAGTGGAGGAAAATTTTGCTTCCAACTCTAGTGCATCTGCCTGAGCATCATCTAGAGTAGCAGGCTTCCTTTCTCTAAGAGAGAAACCAAATTCTAAATCAAAGGCTGCTACAAAAACAACTTTAGCAGAAGTTTGATGGGGTTTCATATCAGCAGGGAGGCTCAGATACAACTTATTAAATCTCTTGATAAATTTTGACACTCCTTCATTATGTATTTTCTTTAGTGTATTGAACTCGATGAGACAATTTCCATGATCTTTCTTCTCTCCCCATTTCCTGAGAAAAGTGTCTTCCATGTTTCCCAAGTGGTAGTAGAACGGCCAGCCAATGTCTTAAACCATTTTCGAGCTTCACCATCTAGAGATTGCACAAATAGTTTTAAGACCACATCTAAATGTTCAACATTAAAGTTTTCTGCAAAGGAGAAAAAAGTCTCAAGATTTTTTTGAGCATCAATCTCGTTTTCCCCATTGAATCTGGGCAAGATCTTCAAATAATCCTAGGGCATATCATTCAACACTTGGGGTAATGCCAGAGGAGCATATTTATTCATCAAGAAGGCCGGAACATTGGCCATTGGAGGAGGTGGAGGTAGTGCAATAGTTTGATGTGTAAATGGAGGAAGAGGAGGTGGAAGTGGAGTATGAATAATAATAGGAATATACTCAACTGCAGCTTGAGGGGTTGAGGGGAACAAAGGTCTGTTAACAGTAGATACTTCAGTTACTTCCTTGACCTCTTCAACCTCAGGAGTAGGATGAAGACTGTTTTTATTTATGATACCCTCCCAAGGTGGACTATCAAAATAATAATAATCAGTATCTCCCACAGTGGAGTCGGGATCTGGCACTTGAGCTTCTTGAGAAGAAGAAGATGGAAAGTCTTCTATAGACAATTCAAGGATTTCGGAACGGGCTAATTTCCTTTCCCTCCAATTTCTTCTATGTATAATCTGGTTAGGTTCAGACACTGAAGGTGTCTTTGGCTTAGACGTATCTGACCTCGGGTGTGGCTTACGAGGAGCCAGGACTGCAAATAGATTTATCGAATGAACAAATGTGGAGTCGCCAAGGTGAGGGATCTACAACTCTCAACTCTCCATACTCACCTACTTGAAGAGTGAATTAGATTTTGTCGAGGCCCAGAGATTTTAAAATTTCTCAACTTCGTCCCTGACAACGGCGCCAGAAAGATGTTGTCACTCCTAGAGACAGCCTAGAGTTGTGATAGACCAGTGCCTAGGACATCTTAGCATAGCAAGGAGCGTATAATATAATGTATGAAGTTGTCAACTTCAGCTCACATGATATCTCATGTAAACAGGGAAATAAACTAGAATGGGACAAAACTCTCAGAAACTGACACAAGAAAAGAAATACTGCAGAGGCAAGATGTAGAACTCTAATACAAAAGCAACAGACAATTCAGAGACATTTTACTGCAAAGCGGGCTGTTTCAAGTAATATGTCACAGAAATCAATTATCAGAAGGTGTATGTAGTGAAATGAATATTGAGAAGATATTAGTTAACATTGAGTTGATACCCAGATATACAATACCACCACGCATGGGCTTACCAATCTAAGAATCCATACATGATAATAGAATTTTAAAAGCATCCTCCCAAAGAAACTAATATAGCAGAAATACGGTTTAGATGAATAATGGAACAGTATATCATGCATGAGACATATTTAAAGTGCTTGACTGATCTAAGCATGGGCATCAACTAGGATGAATCCATACCAGAAATCAGTGAGCCACTCGCATTCCAAAACATGATACAGGAAATATGGATGAAATGAAATGATCTATTAATATAACACATAAGAGAAAAGGTTACACACTGTGAAATACCAAAGACCAGAATCCTCTTTGACAGATAGAACTCCTCCTTACTGAGACCCTATGGGCTCTGAGCCTCCATACAAAATTTTTACAAAATGTATGCAAAAATCCTTTCACTGCATAATTTTCTGATAAAATATGGAACCCTTCATAATCTGTTCGTTGGGGTTTTTATAGGAAACAAAGAAGACTCATAAAGAAAGTGGGTGATGAACATTTAATTGTATCATTAAAACAAACTGGCGGAGACGTGCACGCCCATACTACTGAATGGTTCTGAAGTGCTGCATGTATTCTGAGGCCGACATTCTGAAATAAATGCACTGGATGAAGATCTCTTCAGGAACATGGTAAAGAAATAGAAACCTTATGGGCGGTCTGTCCTTCCTGGAGAGAAAATTCTGCTAACATAAAACCTTGAGGGCATTTTTTTCTGTGCTTTGTACCCTCTGCCTTCCCAATCCTGAATTTATCTTTAAGATCTTCAGCGTCGAACGCTGAATTCCTCAATCATTCACTGATCTTCCTCTGCTGCTCCATTAATGTTTTCATCTGTGAAATCGGTGCCTTGAATGCCCCTGGGAAGCTTGCCAAAGTATAACCCTGTTTCTTTAATGGATGTCGTGTCACAGCAGCTACCCAGGGTTTTCTTTATAAATTTCGCCTCTGAAAAACTGGTCCTTTGACGTGTTCTCGGCTTTTGTAATGGATGCTGCAAATTATGATAATACAAAACACACAAAGTTGTGAAGAAAACAAATGCATGGGGGACGGAAATGCAATGGAGGCGACTATATAGTGAAGCAACCTGATTAAATGGAGGAAGCATGCAGAGTGGTGACGAAGAAAATGCAGTGGAAATAATGGTAGGTGAATTAGCGAAATTTTTAAACGAAAAACAATGAAATTTTACTTGTGACTGACATATGTAATGGGCGGAGGAGAAATTCGACGCACACGTGGTATAATGACGTGGTGGACGTACGAAATACTATGTGGAAAGGATGACGAGGTGGTACGAGGTCAATGGCGGGCGTGTGACTAAATCTGGACCGTTAGATCTTAGGGGAGATCGATGGTTGAAAAGGCATTGGGAGCGATTGACAGTGGGCCAGGGATACGATTTCCTTGCATTTAATCTCGTGCAGCTTTAGAGCACGATAGTCGTTGGATGAAGAGCTTCAGATCGGACGGCTGACGGCGATATCGCTGGGCGTCCTGTTCCGAACAATAACGCGCAATGAGCTAGCGGTTTTCAAACAGTGTCGCTGCCACACGTCACGCGTCGTATGGAGTCGCTGCGAAAATGAAAATACCGCCTGCTACCCAAAGGCTGTGCGATAGAAACCGGGTGGTTTCTGCACATAGCACGGCGTGGGGACCACCGGAGCAGATGCATCGCGAACCGCTGATTTGCGATCTGATCGGATGGCTGACAAGTGATTGGAGTGGTAAATGGGCGGGCCACAGGCGCGAAGAAGCCTTGCAAACACCATCAGATCTGTACAGATCGACGGTTATGAACGAGCCCGATATATCTCTATGATAGGCGACCTCCGGGCTAGTGCTTGGTTTAGCGCTCAGATCATATGCAGAGAAAGACTGAGGGGTTAGGGCCAAAAGGTGCCAGGCTCTATATATTATCAAATGCGGGTTTTTGGGCCTTTTTTATGTAGTTTTGGGATTAACGAATGGCAACGATAGGTGAAACAGGGTTCTTTTGGGACAAAACGAGGGGGCTTGAGGGGTTTAGTCGAGGTTGCCTATCCAAATTTCTAACAGAATGCTAACATGATCAACAGGAGCATCGATGTTAGGGAAGCTCAAACAAGGATAAATTTCACCAGTGCTTGAGAGATCTGGAGCATTGAGAAAAGTGAAAAATGTGGTTTTTTTGCCATAATTTTTTTTATTTAACCCTGTTCTGATGTGCGGGGTTTTATAGGTGCACCAGTGCAGTTTCCTAAGACTGCACCGGGCGGTTTCTATTTTGGCATGGGGTTTTATGACGCACCGATGCAGAATCTTTGTAAAGCACCGGTGCGCTACAGTAATAAAATGCACTGAGCGGGTGTGTACGGAGCACATGGTGTCTGGTGTGCCAATATTTTGTGTGCACCGGTGTTTTCTCTTATTGAACGTTCCGGTGCGGTTTAGGATGATAAGCACACCGGACAAAAAACATCTGCAAAAACCTCCACCCACCAACCTCCTCTAGTAACCTTCACTAGAAATGGATGTCTGGGGTATTTTTATAACTGGTTCCTCAAAACATCTGCTAGAGGGTCTTTTCCTTGTAGTGCCATGAGATGGGGAAATTTTTGTTGAACTTGGTCCTTGGTGAGCCACTTTCCTTGGTGTAGGATTTGGTCATCTTTGACAACCTTATCTGTGTGTCCATAATCTGATTTGTTGTGGCATTTTCCATGCAATATAGGTTGATCCTTTTTTGTTTTAGTTGTTCTGTAATGTATGATGTGTCCAACAATGGTGGAAACTATGCTCAAAGGTGGTCCACATTGAACATTAGGTGTAGGCCAAGGAATGTGAAAATGCAGAGCTTGAATTCGTTGTGACCCACAGCCTTGGTGATTGTGTAAGGATCATATCGAAGTGGTCTAATCTTATGATGGACTCTTGTAAGGCATTATTTCTGCAAATGAAACCAAAATTTTTTTCCCACTTGAAACTTATGTGGCACCAAACATTCATCATGTCACTACTTGTACTTGGAATTGGAATTATCCAAGATATTGTGGACCTGTTGGAAGATGTACTAGATGCATTCAATAAACATGGTTTCTTTATCAGCCTTGGATTGTACATGTGCGGATTATGTTTGTGTAGTCGCATGAGTAATTTCAACATCAATCAAACATAATGGTTTAAATCACAGACCCACTTGAAAGAGACTGTGACCAGTTGAGTTATGAAGAGCTTTGTTATAGTTGTGTTACACATAGGGAAGGCTCTCATCCCAGGTTCATGAATCCTTGGAGTTGTACATGCGTAGTATGTGCACTATCATCATGTTGACGAAGTCTATCTGGCCATCAGTCTAGGGATGGAATGCATTCAACTTGGTGATCTTAGTGTCCAATAGTGTCTAGAGGCTCGACTAGAATGTGCTCAAGAAATCTGATATAATTCTTTGCAAGATACCAAAATTTACCCACTCTCGTTTAAAGAAGAGTTTGGCAGTGTCCTCTATTGTGATACTCTTCTTGCAGGCTGCCAATATATCCATCTTAGAAAAAATGTTCATGACAAAAAATACACAGTGATTACCATGCTTGGTAGAAGGGAGGCCATACAAAGATTCCATGGAGATGGATTCCGAAGGATGGATGGGAGTAGGCAGAGGAGTGTACAGGACTTGTTTCTTGATGGTTGGCGTTATAATGGCATAGGTAGCGCAATATCTAATATATTTTCCAACATCCTATTAGAATTCGTGACAATTAAAATACTTCTATAGTACAACCACTTTACTCTCCATACCAAAGTGTCTTGTGACTCGACTGTTGTGCACCTCCAAAATCATCTTGGCATGCTTGCTTGAAGGAACAAAAAGGTGTCATCGGTAGCATAATAATGCATCCTGGAGGTGGAAATCTAGAACTTTATTTCCATCCACTAGAATCTGGTATATGGTGGTGAACTGTGACCATTTTTATACAATTACGGACATCTAGAGGTCTCATGGCCATAAAAGTTGAGAACAATAGTTAGTGTTGCAACTAGGGTCCGATTGAGGCAATATGAAACATGATTGGTGTTTCCATTTTTTTATTTAATGTTCAAGTGGAATTGTTGCAGATATGTAGACCACTTCTTATGATGATCGTTCTGTAACTTCCCTTTTTTTATATAAACTGAAGAGGTAGATGATATGTGTGGATGACCATCTCCTTCCCCATAATGTAATGTTTATATTGTTGGAAAGCTTGCATGATAGAATAAATAACTTTATCTTAGGTGGGGTACTTTCAAATTGTATTAGGAAGTGTCTCAAGATTATAGGCCACCAGATTCCCTTCATTGGTGAGGACTACACCAATAGCATAGTCGGATGCATCTATCTCAATTTCAAATGGTTGTTGTAGGTATCTCAATGAAAGTAAAAGTGTAGGGTAGAGGTTGTGCTTCAACTCAATAAATTTTGTTGGGACTTGGACCATGAAAACGTTTCTTTCACTCCACCATTGGTAATCTGACTCAAAGGCCAAGTGATATGGGAGAATCCTAACAGGAACCTCCAATAAAAAATTTCAAGGCCCAAAAAGCTGTGAAGCTCTGTTAGAGTGGTTGGGGTTGGCCAATCTCGAATGGCTTGGATATTAGTTGGATCCACATGCACGTCTTTCTCATCTATGATGTAACCTAGATATTGGACCTGACTCATTCCAAAGGTGCATTTCTCCAAGTTGGAACACATTTTGTGTTGTAACAGGGTTCGAAGGACCTACCGAATGTGTTGTAAGTGCTCCTCCCAACCCTTGTTGAAGATGAGGATGACGTCCAAATAAAAAACCACAAATGAGTTGGTGAAGGATTGCAAGATGTCATCCATCAGCCTCATAAAAGTTGTAGGGGGTTTTTTCAACCCAAAAGGCATGACCAACTATTAAAAAAGGCCTTCCTTGGATTTGAATGCGGTCTTCCATACATCTGTGGGATTTATTGGAACCTGGTGATAGCCAAACTTCAAATCGATCTTGCTAAAATAATTGGCCCCCTTGAGCTAGTCTAAAAGGTCATAAATTCGTGGGATTGGACACTTGTTCCTAATAATGATTTTGTTTAGTGCCTAATAAAAAAATTTAAAGCCTCCAAGTCCCAACCTTATTTTTTACAAGTACAGTCGGGCTCCCATAAGGTGGGGAACTTGGTCAGATGTGCATTTTCTATAGAAACTCCTAGATCCGTCACTTGATATATTCATTTTCTAGAATGGAGTGGCAATATATTAGCCCATTTGGTAGAGGTGCTTAGGGAGTCAGATCGATCGAATTCTTAACCTGATAGTGCATGGGTACCCATGTGGGTGAGGAGAAGATGTCCATGTATTCTTCCATGACCTTATCCACCTGATTCTATTATGTGGAGGAACCCTTCCCAGTTCCATGGATGTGGCTACGATATTTCACTTATTTTTAGAGTAAATAAAAAAGAAAACAAATTTCCTGGTCTGGGAGATGATCTTACTACATTCTTATCAGATATCAAAGAGATGTCGATAGTCAGTGCTACCTTCGGTATCATGTATAAATTAATACCCAGAGTAATAATAAAAGTGTGAAGCCTCGACTCATACACAGCATGATTCTTCCACACATATGGTTGGTTTAATAATACATCACAAAATTCAAGAGGAGAAACGTCATAGAGTACCTCATCCGTGAAGGGTTTAATGTTGTAGGGAAGATGACACTACTAGTTGACACAGAGATCTCGTCCTTGGTGGATCCACCCAATGGTGTATGCTTGCAATTTTAGTGTGGTCATTAGGCGAAGCCACTTAATGGCCACTGAAAATATGAGATTATTTTGGTTCTCACTGTCGATAATGAATTGCAGTGGAGACCCCTTCACCCACATTTGTGAGTGGAAAGTACGCTCCCCTTCCTTTGGATCTTCGAGGTCAATATTTTAGGTCTTGGTGTTGGAAACTGATTCGAACATAAATAGGAATGCAAAAAAATAGAGATATAACCATAAATATAGAGATGCATTAGAAATAACACTTCATTAATATCAAAGAACTGAAATATGCTTACAAAATAATGGAAATAAACTAGCTCAGATGATGGTAGCTTATATCTGAGAATATGTGTTGTTGCTACATGGCTCTAAACTATGTTAAAATGAGGTTCAAAGGCCTTTTCATTATTTAAAAATAATATAAAACCCTAAACAACCAAAACAATAACCCTAAGAGATGGAACGCCAAGAGTTTGTGGGACCCATTCGAGTTAGTTGGGTAGCCAACTTCTCGGGGTCGTAACTTGGTCGTATTATCTTCGTTTGGCATGTATGATACCGAGTAATACAATATTTACTTCAAGCCTCTATTTATAGGTATGGTCCTATTGTGAACCTCAAAAAAATGTCTTTTAGGGGTCAAAACTACTCCGGAAGTTCAAAACCCGAAAGACTTCTAAAAATAGTAAATTCTGCTATAAACAAGGAAATTGAAGCAACCAACTTGAGGTCTAGGTGGAATAGGAGGGTGGCGACAAATATCCACCTAGATCAGTCCTCCATCCTTAGGAATAAATGGTCCCCATTGCATGCAAATCCTCCATGAGGTGAGGAAATTTATGTTGAACCTAGTCCTTGGTGAACCACCTGCCCTAGTGAAGGAGATGACCTGCTTTGACAACTCAATATAGATGGATCCTTTGTTGGTGAGTGTTATTGATTTGTTTGTCCATTATTCGATCATTTGTGGCTTGTTCCATGGATTCTGGGTTTAACTCGGTTGGTGTTAATTGTTATGCAATGTCGTATTTGTCTAGTAATGGTGGAAAGTATGGACGAAGGCGATTCACATTGAACATTGGGTGTCGGCCAAGGAACAGTGGAATATTAAGATCAAATGAATTGTCCCTTACAACATTGGTGATGGTGTAAAACCCATATCGGAGCAGGTGAAGCTTGCAGTGGGAACCAACAAGGTGCTCCTTCTACAAATGTAGCCAGAATTTGTCACCCACCTGGAACTTGTGTGGCACCCGATGTTGATCATGTCAATGCTTGTACTTAGAATTGGCTCTGTCCAATATGTCATGGAACTGATGGAGAATGTGCTCAATGTGCTCAATGAATTTTTTAGCCCTATTAGCTTCAGACTGGACAAGAGTCAAATCTGCCTGAGTAGTTGCAAATCATATGGCCACATCAATGGGACATAGTGGATAGAATCCAACCCCCACCTAAAAGGGGTTGTAGCCAGTTGATCTATGGAGAGATCTATTGCAGCTATGTTGGACATAGGAGAGGATTTCATCCCACATACATGGATGCTTCAAGTTGTACATGTGCATAATTTGTTTGATCATCCCGTTGATGACCTTTGTTTGGCCATCAGTTTGGGGGTGGCTTGGTATCCATCATCGACCAAAGACTTCACCAAAATGTACTTAGGAACTTGTTGTCCCAATCTGAGATAATGGAATGTGGGATCCCAAAGTGTACCCACACTCATTCAAAGAAGAGTTTAGCAGTGGCTTCTAGTGTGACACTCTTCTTGCAGGCTGCCAGAATGGAAATCTTAGAGAATTTGTCAACGACCACGAAAACACAGCCATTTCCATGCTTATTAGAAGGAAGTCTCGACATGTAATCCATGGAGATGGATTCCAAAGGTCGACTAGGAGTATGAAGAGTAGTATATATGTTTTTATTCTTGATGGCCGGTTTGGCAATGGCGCGGGTAGTGCAGGATTTTATGTACTTCCCAACATCCTATCGAAGATTCAGTCAAAAAAATACTTCTACACTACTGCCACTATTTTCTCTACCTCAAAATGTCTAGTGACCTGACTATAGTGTGCCTCCAAAATCATCTTTGCACACTCGATTGAAGGAACATAGAGGTGTCCCAGGTGGCACAATAGTGCATCCTAGAGGTGATAATTTGGAACTTTCTTGCCTTCCAAGAGTGTTTTCTATGTGTTGCCGAATTTTGGATCGCTCTTGTAAAAATTCAGCCACCTCGAAGTCTTGTGCCCACAAGAGTCGAGCATAGTGGTCAGTGACATTACCTGCGGTCGGCTGAGGTAGTCTGAAACATTATCGGTGATGCCCTTCTTGTAATTAATGCTCAAATGGAACTATTGAAGGTATGTGGACCATTTTTTATGGAGATCATTTTGAAACTTCCCTTGTGTTTGTATGAACTGTAGGGGTCGATGGTCTGTGTGGATGATCATTTCCTTTCCCATAATTTAGTGCTTCCATTTTCAGTAGGCCTGCACAATGTAATACATATCCTTGTCATAGGTGGGATACTTTTTGACTGTGTCTGAAAGTGTCTCACTATGATATGCCACTGGATGCCCCTGCTGAGTAATAACTGCACCAATTACAAATTCGAAGGCATTTGTCTTAATCTCAAATGCTTATTGCAGGTTTGATCATGTGAGCACTGGTGCAAATAAGAGGCGATGCTTCAAATTTGGAAATTCCTTATGTTGGGATTCATACCAAAAGAAAATTTATTTCTCTCCTCCCTTGGTAACTTGACTCAAAGGCTAAGTGATATGAGAGAATCCAAACACAAACCTACGGTAGAAGTTGGTAAGACCCAGAAAACTGCAGAGCTCTGTTAGAGTGGTTGGGGTTGGCCAATCCCGAATGACTTGTATCTTGGCTCATTCCACATGCATACCCCTCTCATCAATGATGTACCCTAGATATTGAACCTGGGTCATACCAAAAGTGAATATCTCCAAATTGGCACACAACTTGTGTTGTCAGAAGGTTTGAAGGACATGTTGAATATGGTGGAGGTGCTCTTCCAAAATATGGTTTAAGATCAGGATGTCATCCAAATACACCACCATGAATGAGTTGGTGAAGGGTCACAAGATATCGTCCATTAGCCTCATGAAGGTTGCGGGGGAATTCGTCAACCCGAAAGGCATGACCAACCATTCGAAAAGGCCCTCCTTGGATTTGATGGCAGTATTCCACACATCGGAGGGTTTGATTGGTACCTGGTGATAGTCAGACTTCAAATCAACCTTGCTTAAACATTTTCCCCCTTGATCTAGTCCAGAAATTCATCGATCTGTGGGATTGGATACCTATTCCAATAAATGATCTTGTTCAACATCCAACAGTCAATACAGATTCTCCAACTGTCATCCTTCTTTTGTACCAGCATGATCGGGCTCCCACAAGGTGATGAACTTAGTTTGTTGTGCCCTTTCTAAATCTGCCTCTTGATTTCATCGTTCTCCACAACTGAGCATCGATAGTTTGATTTATTTGGTAGCGGCGCACCCGGGGTCATATCGATGGAGTGCTTGACCTGACAGTGTAGAGGTGCCCCTATGGGTGAGGTGAATATCTCCATGTACTCCTCCATGACCTTTTCCATATGCTCCTGCCATATGAGGGAGGCCTATCTGTAGGTTGTGCTCATAATATTATTCTTTCTCTAAGGGAAAATCATAAGGAAAACAAATTTCCCCATCTCGGAAATGATGTTAATGCACTACTTTGCAATGATCAAACATATGGTGGTAGGCAGTGGTACCTTTGGTATCTTGTAAAACTTATTTCCCAAAGTAATAATAACAGTGTGAGACCTAGACTTATACAAAACATATCACTTCCACAAGTGGCCTAATAATACATCACACAATACCACATCTGTGAAAGGATTGATGTTGTAGGGAAGGTGACACTGTTGGCTGACACAGAGATCTCGTCCTTGGTGAAGCGACCCAATGGTGTATGGTTTTGGGTGTGTTGTGGTCAGTAGGACCATTCACTTCAAGACCTCTATTGAAATGAGGCTCTTTTGTCTCCTGTTGTCAACAATGAACTGTAGTAGAGAACCCTTCACCCACATCTACAAAATGAAGAGGCGCTCCCCCTCCTTTGAATCTTCAGGCTCATCCTTCTAGATCTTGGTGGTGGCAACAGTGGCACTGGACTCCGCGTCAATAATCTGCTTCCCTTTTTCATTCCCCTTGTTAGGTTTTGACTCATATTTGAAACATGCATCTGATTCGAAATCCCTCATCTCAGCCACGAATGGCTGCTTGGACCAACACTCAATTGTGTTGTGAGTGGGGCTCTTATGGAACTCACACCACTTTCCCATGTCCTTTTTTTCTTCATGGTGTTGTTATTTTCTTGTTTCTTCGATGGTTTGTCTTGGGTTTCCATGCCTTGGCTTTGTCCTTTGTTCTGCGGTGTGGTTTCACCTTTCCCTTGCTTCAAATTCGCGGATCCAAAGCCTCGCTTCTTCTATTTAAATTTATGCTCGATCTTGGAATCATATCAGTATGTTGCACCAAGAAAGGAGATGTCGAGGAACTTCAATTCCTCCTGAATGTATTTTTCAAACAACTACGATACTTGAGCACCAAATGTTTCATATTTTATACCCAAATTTGTGCGTGTGATATGGAACAAATTCATCAACCCATGCACATCTTGATCCCTTTGTTGCCGCAATGTTTTCCATTGTATGTACTCGTCCTCATAGCTCCCCATGGGGTAACATTATTCCTTGGTGTGATCTCAGAAAGAATTCCAAGTTGGTGCGGCTAAAAATAGTGAGGTTTATCTCTCGTCCCTCTGTTCGCAGTAGGTTTCCCACCAGTCCTTGATATGGGGGTGGATTTGAGGATCACAAAAGTAATATTTTCCATATTGGGAAAATCATGAACTGAAAAATATCCTTCAAACAAATTTAACTATCTATCTATGATGTCTAGATATATCTGTCCTTCAAATAAGGGAATGTCAAAGTTGACTTTTACCTTGAAAGGGGTGACGCCTACAAAGTGACTTTTTGATGAAGATGCGTCACATGTGAGCATCCGCCGAAGGATCTAGGAAGATTTTTCCATCATCGCGTTCCTCTGTTGCTTAATGGATTCTTTGAGAAATGTTTTGAAATGATCTCCTGCTCCCTCATCTTTATTTTCTTCCACCATGGGATGTCGTTGGGGTTTGTGAGGCTGGTCTTGCAAATTTTCAACCAGTTTGAGCCCTAACTCATTATACCCTAACCTTGTTGAGGAAATTAAAAGAAAAATAGAGAAAGAGTGGGTCACTCTGATACCACTGAACCAAACTTACAAAGTAATGCAACATAATATATATAACCATAAATACATAGATGCTACAAAAATAACACTTCATTTCATTAATAGCAAGTAACTGAAATATGCTTACATACATAATGGAAATAAACTAGATTGAGCGATGGTAGCTTATCTCTTAGAAGAAATGTTGCAGCTACATGCCTCTGAACTGTGTTATAATGAGGCTCAAGGGCCTATTTATTACTGAAAATTAAGAGAAAACCCTAAATAACCAAAACCCTAACCCCAGGAGATGGAACACCAAGAGTTTGTGAGCCTCGTTGGGGTTAGTTGGGTAGCCAACTTCCTAGGGTCATAACTTGGTCATATTCTCTCTGTTTGGCGTGTACAATACCTCATTAGAAATATCTCTCTAAGTACTATAGATTTTTTCCTAAACCTCTAGTTACACCTATGGGTCTCCGAGAAACCTCAAAAAAATCTGTTTAGGGGGTTAAAACTGCTATGAATGTTCAAGACCCAAAAAACTGCTAAAAATAGTAAATGCTACTATAAACAAGGAAACCGATGAAACAGACTCGAGTTCTAGGTGGAATAGATGGGTACCCACTAATATCCACATGGATCATAAACAGTGGTGTTGGGCTCCACATCAATAATTTTCTTCCCTTTTTCATTCCCCTTGTCAAGTTCTAACTCAGAGTTTTAACATGCATCTAACTCTAAATCCTTCAGATCGACCACTAATGACTGTTTGGCTCAACACTCACGCGTGTTGTGAGTGGGGCTCTTATGGAACTCACACAAATTTCATGTGTCCTTCTTTGTCTTCGTGGTGTTTTTATTTGCTTACAGCGTCAATGAGTTGTCTTGGGTCACCCCGCCTTCGCTTTGTCATTTTTTCTATGGTTTGGGGGCATCTTTCCTTTACTTCGGATTCGCAGATCTAAATTCTTGCTTCTTTTATTTAAATTTTTTCTTGATCTTTACATCATATCCGTAGGAAACATTAAGTGAGGAGATGTACAGGAAATCCATATCATCCTGGATGTATTTGTGTAGACATCTACAGTACTTGAGTACGATATGTTGATAAGCATCCTTGATACCCATCTTCATGCGAAGGGTATGAAAAATATTTGTGAACTCTAGCACGTCTTGGTCCCTTCCCTACCATAGTGTGATCCATTTTATGTACTTATATTCATAGCTACCGATAGGGTACTATTGTTTCTTGATGGCATCTCTAAAAGAATTCCAAGTGGGTGTGGCTGAAAACAGTGAGGGTTCCCTCTCATCCCTTTGCTCACAATAGGTTTCCCACCAATCCTTGATGTGGGGGGCGGCTTTTTGGAGTGAAAAAGTAATATTTTACATATTGAAAAACTCACGAACTGAAAGATATCCTTCCAACATATTTAACAATTTATCTACGTCATCCTCATATATTTTCCCTTCAAATATGGGAATGTCAAATTTGACTTCTGCCTTAAAGGGAGTCACCCTTCCAAGATCATTGCTGGATAAAGATGTGTTGCCTATGGGAATCCACTGAAGGATATGGGAAAATTTGTCCATCATATCATTCCTTTGTCACTCGAGGGATTCTTTGAGCAATATTTTTGAAAGGATCTCCTACTCCCTCATTTTTCTTTTCTTCACCTATTGGAGCCCATCGAGGTTGGCGACGTCGGTCTTGCAAAGGTTCAACCAGTTCAAGCCCTAACTCCTTATACCCCGACCTTGTTGGGTCATGCACATCAAAAATAGATAAATAGCAGACAACTCTCATACCACTAATCCAAATTTATGTAGGAAAAAAATGAAAAGTCATATTTAAATAGAAACACAAAGTTGTAACATCGAAAATTGAACTTCACTTCATTAATAAAATACTGAAAAATTGTTTACATGCAGAATGGAAATAAAATAGCTCGGGTGATGGTAGCTTATCTCTGAGAAGAGATGTGGAAACTGCATGCCTCTAAATTGTGTTACAATGAGACTTGGAGGCATTTTTATCATTAAGAAATAATGGGAAACCCTAAACATCCAAAAACCTTATCCTAGGAGATGAAGCGCCAAAATATTGTGGGCCCAGTTGGGGTTAGTTGGAATGTCAACTTCCAGAGGTCGTAAATTTTGCATACAACCATCATTTTCCTATCATAATACCTTGTTTCAAAGATCTCCAAAAGGAGACCAAATAAAATTTAGAAATTTCTCTTGCACTTTTTTCGTCTCTCTGTTTTCCCAAAAGACGTCTTTTAGGCCTTCAAAACGGCTTCAGAAGTTTAGGACCTAAAAAAATGTCAAAAATAGTAAGTTGTGCTACAATTAAGGAAACTGAAATAAACAATGGTGGGGGTCTGAATGGAATAGAAAAGTGGCCACCAATATCCATCCGGATCAAAATTATAGTAAAACCATAGGGAGATAAGTTGAAAATACAAGTTGAAAAAGTATTTTTTTTCTTTTTTCCCTCTAAAATTTGATGATGTAATCTAATCTTATTTTATTATTTCCAGTATTATTTTATAATATTCCTTAGGAAGCTCATTTTATACCTCAAAATTTCTCTAATGTGAGGCATAAGGGTATATTTATAGAAATGAGGTGATTGTTCACCTACTGCAACCTTTCACCTACCCTCATGACTTTTGAACTTCCTCACAACTCTGTCATGTCAAATGACTATTACATACTCAAATCGGTCTAAACACAACTGTTGGTATTATGATGAGAAATAATTACATTATGGTGAAAGATAATTTATGAGGAGAATGTAGATAGTTCTTGCAAACCCTATAATGCTTGTTTCCCATATTCTACAATGTTATGGAGACTTGCATGGGAAGATGAACAGGGTGGCAATGTTCATTTGATGTTTTTAATATCCATTTTCCTACTTTTGCATCTGCCATCAGGTAAATTCATTTTTAGGAGAAGTATCAACTTCACACATCTTGTTGGCATAGTGCTTTGGGAAACTTTATAGAGTCATCTTGTGATAACTAATCCCAACCCTTGCAACATGTATGTCGGTTTTCTTTGTATCTAATTTAATTGGAATAAATAATCCAACCAATTCATGATGACGTGCCCTTGAGATTTTTGAATGTTCCTTGAAGATTTTATGGAGCTAACTTGCCTGTTAGATGAAGCCATAGTTGCACAACCTCTTGTGAGAAATCCTAGCTTCCTCCACATAGGTCAACTTTCTTATTCTATTTCTTCTTCTTACAAACAAATTTCATTGGTAAAACATATTTTTAGCCAAAGAATAATTTTTAAACATGACATATTCATTAAAAGAAAATATTAGTTTTGGACCCCTATATAGTCCCTTTCTTCACCACAATATTATCAAGATTTGTATAGTCTATGGAAGATTTTTCCGAGCTCTCTTGACCATGGTTTGAGAGGATTTTGTAGCCAAAAATCATGTCTTTCTTTTGAAAAAAACACATTCAAGGTCTATGATATGATCCTTTTAAATTGTACTACTTAAAACATGAAGTCAACCAACCAATGATCCTATAATAACCTTATGAAAGAGTAAAAAATATTATTGTATGATATTTCTCAATTATCAGTAGAGAAATTTTGAGGTCTAAAATGGGCCTCAAAACAAAAATGTACAACCAAAATCAACTTTATAAGAACCAATAGGATTAAATATGATGATGTTAAGCATGGGGGATGATTCACCATTTTTGGAGGTAAAAAGTAAAAGATTTAAAAAAACAAAAAAAAAAACTATTTTTTCAACTCTCATTTTCAACTTATCTCCCTATGGTTTTACTCAAATTTTGACTTGGAGCACTCATTGGATGCATAATTTAATTCTTCTTCCAAGGAACACCCATGTTGCATACATCTATGGACCTTGCTACACAAAAAATGAGACATTAAAAACATTATTGCAATCACATTTTTTTCATGTATTTATCATTTTTTCTGTTGCAGGCTCCATCAAAAGTATGCAACATGGGTTCTCCTTGGATGAGGAATCAAATTTTGCATCCAACGATTGCTCTTGCTCGAAATTTGAGTAAAACTTTAGGGAGATAAATTGAAAATACGAGTTGAAAAAGTAGTTTTTTATTTTTTATTTTTTCCTTCTAAATTTTGATGATGTAATCTAATATTATTTTATTATTTCCACTATTATTTTATAATATTCCTTAGAGGACCCATTTTAGACCTCAAAATTTCTCTAATGGTGGCAATCTAAACACTTCTATGAGAAAAAATTATTGAGAAAGATCAATATTCATATGCATGGAATGAATCCAAGCTAACAAAATTGGGTTATTGGACAACTAAAATAGATTCCCCCTAGAGGTAAGCACAATGTTTAGCACACAATTTCAATAATGAAGGTGACAAATGGATGAGAAAATTTGTTCTCCTAGAATCCCTTTGTTGATCCATAATGCAATCATTTTCTAATCAAATGACAAACATAATGAAATTATATTACAACCCACCAAGGTTGTATTGTGCTCTTCTCAAATCATTTATTTCTACATTTGGTATAACACACTAGTATAGGTAGCCCAGCCATACCCTCAAATGGGTTTGAAGGAAACAAATAATTTGGAAACTTCTAGCAATAACACATTTGAATATAAATCAAAGGTTGATTGTTGCTTAGGACAAGAAATTCACAAGGGGTCAGAAGTAGAGCAATACGAGAATAACGTGACAATGAAACCTTGGAAATATCTTTTGGAAACAAAGCATATTTAACATCAATTATTGTTCCAACCAATTTGTGGATTTGATGAAACACAAAAGACCCTTCATGAATGGATATCTCAATGTATAGTGTGTTTGAAATTGTCTTCAGTTCCCCACAAGTACTAGACGGAATTTTCCTAAAATGAGTGGCAATATTTTTTACTAATACATTCATCTCTTGTATTGAATTACTGGTTCACCAGGGGAATGTTGAAATTTTTAGTTTTTTGTGTCATATGGAAAATACACGTTTGATAATGTCTGTAAATGATATACCACCTAGATCTTCCTCCCATCATTGTTTGAAATACTGATATGGGGACGAATAAATATTCCTTTCAATTAGTATTATTATTAATCTTTCAAAGCATTAGTTAATCTTCAATTATTATCAGTGTTTGTACAATGATAGCAGTAAACAAAACAAACATCCTGCAAACCTGTACACACTTCCACTCCCCCTTTATTTTCTGAATAAGGAAAATCTAATGAGAACTTGGGATAATCCCAAGCTTCAGATGAATATATTCAAATGCTTCACGAGGTAAAGGTTTAGTGAATATATCAATGATTTGTTCTTTTGTACCAACATATTCAAGTTTGATATTATTTTCAACGACTTGTTCTTTAACAAAATGATATTTGATCAGAATATGTTTTGTTTTTTAATGCATGACATGATTCTTGGAGATGCTGATGGCACTAGTGTTATTACAGAAGATGCGAATAGGTTCATTGAATTGTACTTGAATATATTGCAAAGTTTTTTCATCCAAATGACTTGAGTACAGCAAGTTGTCGCTGCAATGTATTATGCTTATGTTGTAGATAATGAGATTGAGGTTTGTTTTTTGCTCAACCATGATACGAGACAACCACCTAGATAGAATTATTGCTCCACTAGTACTCTTACAATAATCAATGCTTCCTTCCTAATCTGTGTTTGTAAAGGCTTGAATAATGAGATTGTTACCCTTGGGATACCACAAGCCATATTCTATTGTGCCATTTAGATATCGAAGAATTCTTTTGACAGCAATAATATGTGATTCTTTTGGTGCTGCTTGGAATCTTGCTACATGTTCAATTGTTTTCATAACATCTGGCATGGAGATTGTTACATATAGAAGACTACCAATCATAGATCTGTACAACCAATAATCCACATCCTTAGATGAGTCATCTATGCTCAATTTCCAACCTGTTACCATCGGAGTAAGGACAGGTTTTCAATATTCCATTTTGAATTTCTTGATAATTTCCTTGATGTACTTAGATTGACATATAAATATTCCTTTCTCTTGTTGAGATATTTGAAGCCCTAAGAAGTATGTCATCTCACCAAGTAAATACATCTCGAACTCAATTTTCATATTTTTAGCAATGTTCTTACTTAGATGATCATCATTGCTACCAAAGATTATATCATCCACATATACCTCAACAATTGTTAAATTATCTTTTTCTATTTGTACATAAAGATTGCTATCAGCAGTACCTTTCTTGAACCCTTGTTGACGTAGATATCCATCAAGATGAGCATACCATGCTCTGGGAGCCTGCTTGAGACCATATAGAGCCGTCTTTAAACTACAAACATAGTCTTATTTTTCTAATAGTAGAAAACCTTCAGGTTGTTCGATGTAAACTTCTTCTTCTAATTCGCCATTCAGGATTGTTGACTTAACATCCATTTGGTAGAATTTGATTTTTCTTGAACATGCATAGACGAGAAACATCTGGATGGCTTCCATTCTGAAAATTGGTGCAAATGTTTCGTCGAAATGAGTTTCTTCCACTTGTGCATAGCCTTTGTAAACCAATCTAGCTTTGTTTCTGGTAACATGTCCATCTTCATTCAATTTGTTCCTGAACACCCATTTAGTCCCAATGACATTTTTATATTTTGGTCATGGAACTAATTCCCAGGTGTTATTCTAATCGATTTGATCCAATTCTTCATTCATAACTGCTACCCAATGTTCATTCTGGTTGGCTTCCTCAAAACTACTAGCCTCAAAGGTTACTAGAAAAGCAATGTGAGCTTGTTGTGATGAACGAAGTTGTCGACCTTCATTTATGTCACCAATGATTTGATTTGATGGATGGTTCTTTTGAATCCATTCTTTTATTCTCTTTGGAGGAGCTTCTTGTTTTTGTTCCTGTATATCTTGATGATCATTATTTACTTCTTCCTATTTGACAGTTGCTTCTTGTTCTATAATTTTCTCTATGTCTTTTTCTGCCTTTGTCTCAAGTTTCAAAGATTCTAGTTCCTCATCAGTATTCGTTAGAACAACATATTCGTCAAATGTAACATGTATTCTCTCCACTATTTGTTTTCATCTTATATTACAGCATTTATAGGCCTTTCTTTTGCATGAGTAACCAACAAAGATACCTTCGTCAACACGTGATTCAAACATACCCAACTTTTGATCTTCTCTTTTGATATAACATTTTCTTCCAAAGATTCTGAAATATTTTACATTAGCTAGTTTTCCTTTCCATAATTCATATGGGGTCTTATTGCAATTATTTTTTAGAAGACTTCGGTTGATAATAAAGACTGTCGTATCAATTTCTTGAACGCAGAATTTTTCATCCAATTTTGATTCCTTCAACATTGTTCTACCCATTTCCTGTACGGTTTTGTTCTTTCTTTCAGCAACTCCATTTTGCTGAGGTGTTCATGTTGTTGAAATATTGTTGTTTTTCGTCACAATATTGCTGAAATAATTTGGAAGTGAATTCTCCACCATTATTTGATCTTAGACACTTTATTTTCAAATCAGTTTCATTTTCTACCAACTCCTTGTATATCTTAAAGCACTCAAATGCTTCAGATTTTTTCTTTAGGAAACTGACGATTGTCATCCTGGTATAGCCATCTATCATTAACATGAAATACAATTCTCCATATAAGCCTTTTGTTCTCACAAGACCACATAGATCAGTATGTATCAATTCCAATGGATGTGATGCAAAGTGTTATTTTGTTTTAAATTCAACTTTTGTTTTCTTTCCGTGCCAATGGGCCTCACATAGTGTGTTAAAAGGTTTTGAGATTTTAGCCATTTCTCGTACTACTTCCTTTTTTCTTATCCTAACAAGATTTTCAAAGTTTATGTGACCCATTATTTTGTGCCATAAACAACTTTCATCTTCTTTAGCTAGTATACATGCTTTAGTTGCTTCATCCAAAACATATATGTTGTTTGGAGCTTGAATTGTTGTAGCCACAATTTTACCATACCTGCATTTCCTGATTTCAAATTTTGTCGAGTTGAATAACATTGTGTTTCCTTGATCACCCATTTGTCCAAAACTGAGCATATTGTGATTCATGGTTTCAACCAATAGAACATTGTTAGCTAGAACAACTTTCCTTCTGAGAGTGATAGTACCTAATCCTATAACAATTGAATATCCATCATTTCCAAAGGATACGGTTCCATCCTTCTTCTCTTTCAGAGATACAAATTTATTTCTATCTTTGCTCATATGCACTGAGTAACCGCTATTAACATACCACACATCTTTGTTGTTTTGAGCCTTCAGAGCAAGAGCACAATTATCAGCCTTCTTTTTCTTCCATGTTCATTTTTTCTATGGCTTCAAAGATTCTTCTGGAGGATTTTCAAGTCTGCAGTCTCTGGCTATGTGTCCAAAGTTTCAACATTTGTAGCATTCCATATTATTTCTTAAATGTTCAAATCTATTGATGCTTCGTTGAGCCCTTGGAGGTTCATATTTGACAAATCTCCTATAATTGTATTGGTTCCTAGGGTACGTACGACATTCTACAGCTTTATGACCAAATTTTCCACATGAATAACAATAGGCATGAAAAATATGTTGGTACCTGGATGGAAATATTTGTCGGGGAATTGTCTTCCAAGTTTGTTCTTGTGAATCTTGTCCAATGAAGTCTACATGCATGTTAGATCTCATAGGTTCATTGTATTTTGTTGTATAAGGTCCTGCTTCTTCTTCTTTGTAACTGAGGCCAGTTCTGTCGTTGTAATTTCATTGATTTTTGATGAGTTCTTCCACTGCCTTAGAGATATTGGCATATTTTTGTACAATTTTTCCCTTCTTTACTTCCTTATGAATCGATACTACTTCGGCTTATAATGCTTCCCTTTCTTGGTTTATTTCTTCCAACTTCTTTTGAAGTGAATCTTTAATACATTTGTGTTCTTCAAATTCAATTTTTGACCTTGAACTTGTTCTTCAAGAGTATTGGAACAGATCTTCTTAGCCTTGAGCTCTTTTGTAAGTCAGATTGCCTCCTTAGAAAATTCTTCTATCGTCAACCCTTCTTCTTCGTTGTTTGATACCTCTTGTTTATTGCACTTGGCCATAAACAATACTCTCTCATTGGCTTCTTCTTCACTGTCACTGTCTTCATTGGATGATGAGCTATCTTCTTTAGAGAAAAAGTTCCTTTTGAATCCTTTATTTTTGCCTTTCGTGTTGAATTTCTTAAAGTCTTTATTTCCTTTTGAGTTTCCATCACTTATGTTCCGACATTTTGCTGCGAAATTTCCAACCTCACCACAGCTGAAACATATCAATGGAATTTTACCTTTGAATTTTCCCTTACCAATTTTTAGTTTTCTTGTAAAGTAAGCATATTCTCCATCTGAAAGACCTTCTTCAACATCTTCCTTTTCTTCACACTTGCAGGTGCAGGTATTTTCCTTTGAAGGTTATTTTTCCTTATTGGTTTTATTAGATGCAACAAACGCGGTTTCTAGATGTGAAGTACCCTCTTCTTCATCAAGTCTCATCTCAAATGCTATGAGAACTCCATGTAATTCCTCTTTGTTGAGTTTGTCCAAATTTGCACTATATTCTAAGACCGATACCTTTGGGTTGAATATCCCTAGTAACGTTCTAAGAATATTTCGTATAATAGTCTTCTCGTCAACATACTCTCCCAATCCTTCCAGAGTGTTGGTTATTTCATCAATGTGTTGGAAGTATGCAGCAATTTTTCCATCTTCTTTCATTCTGAGTTACTCAAATTTTTCTCTGTAGATTTGAAGCTTTGCTTCCTTGACATTTGAGTCACTTGCATATATATTCTCAAGCTTGTCCCATACATTTTTGCTGGTTTTAAAACCCAACACCTTATGATAAGTAGATTCAATAATTCCACTGATAATAATATTCTTTACTTTTGCATCATTTACAAAATTCTTCTTACCTTTTTCATCAGTGGTTGATGTAAATCCATTTTGAACAGTGCCCCATACTTCGTAACCTTGCGCCAAGAGATATACCTCCATTATTCCTTTCCATAGTGCATAATTATTTTCATTGAACAGAGGTACACCATTCTTTGTATGCTCCATGACCTCCTTCCAGCTGTTAAACTGCCTTTGAAGGAACCAAGCTATGATACCAATTGTTGGAAATACTTAGAGGGGGGGTGAACGAGTATTCCTTTCAATTAGTATTATTATTAATATTTCAGAGCATTAGTTAATCTTCAATTATTATCATTGTTTTTACATTGATAACATTAAACAAAAGGAACACAAATGCACACAATTTTTAAGGTGGAAAACCCCTCCGGGACAAAAACCACCTGATTTTTTTCTAATAATTCTTTAATATTCAACTCCAATTGAAAAGAAAGCTCCAAATTCCTAAAATCTAGAAAATCATTCTTCTTCAACTCCCACTGGATAGACGCTCCAACGCTTGATATTCTTCAGTAGTCAACTAAATGGATGCCCCAACACCCAATGAGCTACAACACACCCTAGCACAACACTACCACCCTGAATTTTTCACAGGATTGAGCCTGTTGGTGACTTCATGCACCATCCTAACACCACCCAACCACCCTATAGAATAATAAAATAAGAATGGACTCTCGTACTAGGGAAAATATTCCACTTTACAATGATATAGAATGATGTATAAGAAGAAGACACACTAGACCATAACCCCAACTATGACACAACCACGTAATGATGATCCTAGAACTCCCAACACTGCCTCATCAATT
Organism: Pinus albicaulis; assembly: GCA_034641835.2. Lineage (NCBI taxonomy): Eukaryota > Viridiplantae > Streptophyta > Pinopsida > Pinales > Pinaceae > Pinus > Pinus albicaulis. The sequence continues at coordinate 629,250,152 of CM076570.1, forward strand.
CTTTACATATAGACACTTGTAAAAATTTTACAATGATTCTTTTACAATGACTCAGTACAATGATACCTTTACAATGACTGTATGCAGTGTTTCCCACTTGAAGACTTCATGTGGTGAACTTCTTGCTGATGTTCTACACCTTGATTGTTGCTCTTGTCATGATACCCTTTCTCACTCTTTAGAACATCAGATCATGCATTAATTATTATCTTGATGAATATATAATACCAACAAAAAGTATTCAAGGAAATACCCATGACATGATAATAGCAAAACTTACCTCATTCTGCAGAGCATATGTCAGTGCTAAAATAAAAATAAAAAATTAGAATACAAAGAACCTAATGCTATTAAGAGATGAACATGCATATACAGAATATACTTACCTGGAGCTTACCTCTGTTGCATCATTTCGCTGCACCTTTCTTTGCTTTTCTGCCCTAGAAAGTCTAGTCTGTTGCAGCCCTTGACAGCACATGATCTAGCTTTTTCTTTCCTTCTAGGAGCTCGATATTAAATCTGATGTATCTTTGTTATTTCAGATCCCCAAAATGTGATTTTTGGTCTTGTAGTAGCCCTCTAAGTCTTATTTCCAATGCCATAGGTCTGAACCAATTTGGACTCTTCAAGACAAATTTATGCTCAATCTCTCACAATGACCTAATTATGGACTAGTTCAGTAGATCGAACTTGTACGGCATGCCACGTGTCATTGTTTCATCCTTCGACCCTGAAATTGATACACAGAAAACTAAAGTTCATGCACTATCCTCTACTTTCTACATAATTCCAATCCGATTCTCAGAGAGAGATTTATGACGATTTTCCCAAGGTCACCTCTTTGATATGAAGTTCAGGAACCCGCAAAAAACCTAACTTCCACAGATCATACCTCTGAAAATATTGTGAACCATGATCTGAAATTTTTATGCAAGCTTCCTCAGGATTTCAGCTTCACGTGATAAAAATTTCAGATTCTAAACCTTCATAGAAAAAAGAATTATAGCAAAAATTCCACTATGGCTTGTTTCAAGTAGTGAAATCCCTACATGAGGAGAATATGAGGATCACAATTTATATAAATTCTTAGGTTGAGAGGGTTTTAAACAAGTGAACGTGGGAGAGATTTTAGGAGTTTAAAATTTATTAATTATTGACTATTCAGTGACCACAACCAATGATTAGTGTCATGCCACAACCCCATGGGGTTTTAGCCCACTAAATGGGGTTACCCACTTCAAACATGAATATCTCTCAAACCATGAAGAATTACGTGGCATGCCATATATCAATGGAAACATATCAACAATTAGAAACCATAAAAAATATCCTTGACTCATAATACAATAATTTTCTAGGTCAAAATTCCCATGCAAAATCGGGGTAGCCCCTGGTGCTGCTTGGGTTGAAATCAATGACAACCACTAATCAAAAGTCATCATTATTATTGTAGCCAGTGATGTACCCCTTTTTTAGTTTGAATGTTCCTCCTCCATCTGAATTTATGTATATTTCCATAGTTACTCTCAAGAATTCCTCCTACCTTGAGGAGAGAATTTTTTAATTCATACTCAATTGTGATTGTAGAAGCAGAGTAGGTCGCAAGTTCAACTGAAGGATAGGTCACAATCCCAATAAGGTCGCATTTGTATTAGTAGTGGAACTTTAGACAAGTATTGAGACTTTCTACCTCATAAGATGCAACAATGAGGGCATAGATTTCATTGGCATCGTAGATCGCATTGCTAGTCTACAATGTGGATATTTGAAGATGCCACTTGCGACCTCTAGTAGGGCTAGTATGGTAGGTCGCAAGCTTAATGTAAGGGTCACATTTTAAAATGAAATTCATAGCTAACAGGAATTTGGATTTGCAATTTGTAAGGGAAGTCACATTTTGGATTCTCATATTCACTCGAGGTTGTAATTGTGACCTGCTATTGGTTGCATTTCCTATTGCGATTTCTCTTAGTCCCTTTCCATCTTGAAATTTTCCCCAATTGTATTTCCATATCCTAAAAGTTGATACTACAATTTAGTTACCTTATTGTGTGCTCTGATATATTTTATGGAAACAAACATTAATAAAGGCATGTATGTCATTTGTATTAGATCTCACAAAGGAGGAGGAAGCTATTGCATTTATTGTTGAAGTCATGGAAATTTGCTTCTCTTTTTCCCATGGATTTGGCCTTCTTACATAGCTGCTATACAAACTCAAACAACACCTCTTCATAATGCTTTAAATGGTCATTTTTTACCATGCCTATAGGTATATCGGGTGAACCAATTGTCATATATGTCATAGTATAACAACAACTTCGATACTTAGGTCAATTTTCATATGAGTTGCCACAATACCTAACTGCCTTACATTATTTTAAATCGATAGCCTGATTATAGATTGAAAAGGAACAATTGAATAGGATACCATATTTATCCATAATGAATCCTCCACTTTCTTTCAATTTTGTGTCCTCTCTTACAATATAGCTTAGGATCTGTCATTAGAGATTCAACCTCAGGCTTCTTGAGGCTTGAGTTTATTCCAAGGAATATTTGTTTCCCTTTCCACCTCGAGATCCAGTAAGCATGCTATATCCCTCAAAAGGCGGAGCCTTCTATTTCTCAATTCTATTAGCAAGTTATACTTCTTTCACAACAAGAATACTCTACTCAGTGGCTTCAACAAACTTAGATGAACCTCCATGTTCAAGGTTAGTTTCAAGCACTACTACACCCTCTCCAATGATATTAGGAACTCTACTTCCATGTCTCTTAGTCTCCCACTTCATCGCTTTATATGCACACACCATTTAAATTTACACCTTCTAATCACATTCAATGGATGGATGTGTCATACGGTATGATTCTACACTCCTTACATCATGAATATCATGTGCTTGACAGTTTGATGAAATCACAAATCAATACTCCAGCGTTCGATATAAAAGACCCCAGTGCGATAGTGACACATAATAGCTCACGACAAAGGAGCGAGTCATTAATTAATGGAAAATATGGTGTATTTTTCATAACTAGTTCTATTCCATGTGTTATTCTCTTCACCCATTGGCATATTGTTCTAAATCAAAATATCCAATTACATATTTGAATGTCCTTGCACGGAAATTCCTATTTGACGCTTAATTTATTTCATTTGGAATTAAAATCCAATATGACAGGTTTTCATGCTCTTAGCCTTGCACATTTTACCCTCCATGTGCCATTTGTGCGATTACATATTAATTTTCAATGAAAGTTTCAATGGTTCTTAACTGTCACCCTTTGTTTCCTTTGAATGCAGTAGTAGAATATTTTCCAACGCATATTTTGTTAGCTTTCAAAGCATCCTTTGAGGTTTTCAAATGTAGCATGTGTTAAAAAATAATGGAGAATCCTTAATTTGTGAGATTTGGTACACGGAACCTTAGGATAGGAATCAATTTCTATTTCTTAGGTTATAGTTCTAAATTCCCTACATCTATGTGTGCTATATATTGATTGAGTTGTATTGAGAATGTAGATCATTCTACAGAGTCAGACTCTCCTAGTTCAGTGTCTCCTTTGTAGAGTTGACCAATTTTCTATTAATGAATTCAATCCATCATATTTTATCATGGTATCAGAGCTCCAAGGTCGAATCATAGCTAGAGTGATGTGATCCTTGTGAGTATCCAAGTGGCAGACGAGAAGCCCCTGATGACTGAGTAAAAAAAATTTCTCAGGAATTGATCGATCAACACGTTTTTCGGAGGAGGAGTCATGTCAATAAGTGTGAACCCATGGAGGTTATCTTCGTAGATAAGCGCGAATCTATGCAGGATAATTTCATCTATGTGGGAAGATTGGATCTGAAAAAAAGATATGTGCCAGTGTTTGCCCATTGATTAAGGGAAGAGATCTGAGACAGATCTACTACTGGTGAAATTTTGTCGATGAAAGGAAGAGATCTGAGACAGATCTACTACCTATGAAAGTTTTTCAATGAAGGAAGAGATCTGAAAGCACATCTACTGCCTATGTCATCTTGTCGATGAAGGAATATATATGAAGCAGATCTGTTTCAGGTGTAAGCTTGGTACAGAGGAGCCAGAGAGCCTTACTGAAGAAAGCGTTGTGGTGGAGCGAGAGAGCTCGTCCTGAGAAATAGAAGAGGTTGTGCCAGAGGAGCCAAGAGCCCGTGGCACAGTGTGCAAAGAAGCCTGCTAGACTGATCACAGATCAGGTAGATCTATATCGTGATATTTTTTTTGTGACAATCTAGGGTAGATCCATTTTTTTTCGTGTCAATTACTTGAAGTTTTTTTAGAATCGTCAAGATGAAAAATAAAATAATCGAAGCATACTTGAATGATAGCAACAAGATTGATGGTTCCAATTACTCTAATTGGAAGTTCAAGATGCATATTGTGCTAGATGCATAGAGTTCCTTGACGATTGCAAATGGGGATGAGCCAAAACCAGCAGCAGGAGTCAGTCTAGCCACAACGATTCAAGACTAGGAGGAGAGAGAGAGCAGGGCAAAGACGATGTTGACTATTTCAGTGAAATACTACATCATACCTCATATTAAATAATGTGAATCTGCAAACGACATGTGGACGATGTTGAAGGATCTGTATGAGATCAGGAATACAAATCATCTCTTGTTCTTGAAGAGCAAGATTCTCTCCATAAATATGGAGGAGAATGAAACAGTTGCTTCTTTCATATCGTGGATCAAGAATCTTAAGAACAAATTGGAAGATATCAGTGAGACAATTGCAGACACAGATTTGGTCACAATTACCATGAATGGTATGACTAACGATTACCAAATGTTTATCACTGGGATAAATGCAAGGGGGAAAGCCCCAAAGTTCTAATAACTAACAGGAATCTTAATGCAAGAAGAAGAAAGAAGAGCGACTCTAAAACCCTAGAGTGCAGATCTTGCATTAATGGAAAAGAAGAAATCCTTCAGAGAAAAAAGTAAATTCATCACATCAAAATGGAGGAAACCCAAAGAAAACACTAAATCAATCTCAAGGTATGTACCCAAATATGAACGATTCAGTATTAAAATATTTATATTGCAGTAAAATCGGTCATGTTAGTCATCAGTATTTTTCACTATCTTTGGATGACTATAGATTGATAGCAACCTTCTCAAAGCAATATTTATTCAAACAATAAGTATTTTCAGAAATCTCACTGCCTTCATTATCCTTTTAAACCTATTTTCACTATCCCTCATTTTCGTATCTTCAGACTACCCTCTCACTCTAAAAAATTCATGCTTTTCCTCACAAGCCTGTCATTTACTCTTTTCCCCTGACAAGTTTCCTTTTCCCCCTACCTTACACTTCATTTCCAACAAAAACCCCTTTCCCTTTGATCATTTCCCTTTCCTTTCATTAAAAATATGTAAAAATCCTTTTAAATAGTTCTAAAGGCTACATTTAACATTCGGGGCCCACTTTTATTAATAAAACCCTATTTTTTTAGTAAAACCCGACCCTTTATGTTTATTTACCCAACCTTGATAAAATTTAAAGCCCTTGCTTTAATTATTTTTAACCTCTGTTCTAAAATAAAACCCTCATATAAACTCAAGCCCCATGCTTCAATCATACTCTGCCACCTATCCACCCGGGCCGCACTTCTACACCTACCCATCACCTCCAGACTGCCCGACTACCATTGATCTCATTCCCCAAGATCCAACGGCTCGCAGCCCTCATCGCAGATTTATATGCGCCAGGGTAAATGATTTCAAAACGCGCGATATGGGTGGTTTTCACCCCCATACCTTCCGCCGCGCATCGCTCTATGTGTGGAATCTCACCTGATTCCCCAAAAGCATTACCACCTCCTCAACCATGCGAAAATTGCCTCCTCCGCTCCCGAAAACTTATTTTTTTCTTTGTGTCATAACATCATACCTCCACCTATTTCAAATTATCTAGAGCCCTATGACTCTGCAATAGACCCCTCCTCCACCATTACCACCTCAAAAATGCTCTGAAAGCCATAAACCCTGAATACACGCAAAAAGAGCCCCCCACGCAGGTTTTCAAAATAATTCATCATTTTATGTTTAGGTTTAATGGTAGAAATGAAAAAAACGCGTTCAAAAGGTCCAAAAACTTTTTTAATCAATATTATGGGTGACGATCCAGATATTTGTTTTATTTTAAAAGGACTCAAGGTGAAAGATCAAGCACAAATCACCAATGATTCATGATCATTTTGTGGCTATCAAAACCCTCCGACGATCAGAAAATGCCTCCCTGCATAGTAAAAACAGACAGAGACTCCCACAAGAATAAAAAGAAGTTAAAGGACGTGGCAGCAAAGATTAGAGAATTAAGAATAATACAGTGAAAAGGAGGAGGTTAAAACAAAGATGTGCGCATTCAAAGCAATAACAATGTGATAGCATGGTCACATGTTGTGACTAACAAGGGGTTGGAAGAAAATAATTTTATTAATTTTATTTGTTTAAATATATGAGAGTGTTTATTTATTGTTAAATATGAGGATAGGGTGTAGGTGGCTGAGTGATCCTCCTTGTATGGAGATCAGGCCAAATAGTTGGATTTATTTGGCTAGAATAGAGTATGAGAGATTTTAAAAGTTTTATTTAGTGTTAGTTTAGAAAAAAAGTGGGATTGAAGAGATTTTTTAGGAGAGGTTGAGAGATTTCTGGTTCAGAATCAGAATTGATTCATGAAACCATGTATTTGTATCAATTGTGTTTTCCTTATATAATTGGAGAGAGTGAGGATAGAGGTAGTAAGAGTGTGTGAAGTCAGTTTTTAGAAGTTGAAGGGCCATCAAATGAAGATCTGGCCAAGATGAAATGAAATTTGTAAGTGGTTTGAGTAATTAATGAAGAATTGATTTTGTGTTAATTTCCATTGTGTGATTATGAGATTGTTGTTTTTGAATTGTATGAGATTGAAAGACTCAAATTTTGTATGGGTTGGAATGTTCGATGCTAATTTTGTAACACAATACAAAACTGATGAGTGTGAATGCGCTAAGGTTTCAATATCATAACAGTCCATAAACATTTATCCGTTGATGAGTTCATAGCAAATGGAGTAACCAGTTTAAAGGTTCGATTTTGTGTATAAAGTTTCCTACAGCCAATTTACCGGTTATAATTATATAGAAGAAACGAAATCAATTTATTCTTGGGCCTGGAAAAAAAGAATTACAGTCTGGCAAGTCGTGAATCTTTGAATATAGGGGCATTAATCTCTGTGGTATGGTTTTAATTCAATACTTTTGAATCCGCGGGTTTTTGTAAGACTATTGCTCTTGAATTACGTTTTAAATCTCTGTCAAAATGTGAGATTGGAGTCCGATTTTATAACTCCATATCAATTTTATATTACAAACCCGGTTCAAATCGTGAATTGAATGCTGGAGGCGCTGTGTGAAAATAGTTCAATTGGCAATGGTAGATTTATAACATATCAGACAGAGAAGAAAGGGTTTCAAAGTTCAGGTTTTATATACAAGTTGTCCTACAGCGAAATTACAATTGCTATCGTATAAAAGGAATACAAGTCAAGTAATTCTTAAACCTGGCAAAGCAGTTAATTTGTAGGCACTGTAGAATTGCAATCTGAACGAAATTGCTGTGTTAGAGACAGAGTTAGCGTATGGAATTTGTCTTGTGAGGAATTGCAGATTTAATCCACAGACATGGGATATTGAAAACGCCTCAGACATTTATACCTGACTGTAATATGCGTTAACATTTTGTGATTGATGCAGAGTTGTTGCATTGACAAATCGGTTGGTGTCAATGATGATCAAATGGTAAAAACACTAAATTGAATTTCAAATATAGTTGAATAGCTTATGATTTAGGTTGTGGAGTCGGATCAGAGCTGCGATCAGTTGGCGTGACATTAGAATATGCCGATCTCCGATTTCCGATGTGAATCGGATCGGAACTATGAGCAATCAGCAGGTTTGTCAATTGAGCCTTTGCGATCTCCGACACGATTGTATCGGATCGGACAATTGTTAATTGACATTTGATAGCCCGGTGTTAGTTCGATAGCGAATTGAAATTCATCTGTTTGGGGATTGTTCCGATCCATCCGATTAGATGTGGAGAAATTAAGGTCTGCACAAAGAGTTCTAGGGGAATTTGGCTTCATTTAAATGGTTCGCTGAATTGAAGAGCTCGGAATCCTGCGTTGAAAAGGTAAATCTTGAATCAGCATTGTTTGAATTGGAAATTGGTTATTTGTGTGTTGTTGATTCGATGAAATCTGGCTTTCGAAGGGCGCATGTATAAATTCAAGAGTTGGTTAACCGAATATGAATGGAATTGCTATATGTTTTAAATGCTTCCGAATCCTTAAAAGTGTGTGTGAGAGTGTAAATGGACAGTTTTTTAGAAACGCAGAATGTTGTATGTAGTTTCCAAAATCGGAGTAAATTATAAGGGTCGTTACTGAGGTGCATTTTTATATGCAAAGGAAGATTTTGATCCTGGTATTGGTGGTCTCGCTCGCATCAAACGAGTTAAAGGCACAAGCACAAGAAGATTCAGATCAAATCAAGAAACATAGATGAATGATAAAAGAATAAAAATAATTAAAAGACGGAGAGGCATAGATAAAGCCTACAGTAATGACAGATCAATTTTAAAGGCTAAATCACAGAAAATCAAGAATAAATACAATGACAGTAGTACAGAAGAAGGATTAAAATAATAATAGTGTAGATCAAAGACTTCAACAGAGGATAATGATAAATCAAAGGCAAATGACAGTGGAAGCAGATCTGAATGAATGAAACACTTAAACATTTACTTCCTTAACCACCTTTTTCCACCTAAAGCCTCATTTTACTTTAATCAAAGCAGCTACAAATGTATAAAAAAAAAGAGTCATATATTTTAAGCACTTCGTAAGTTATTTTAAAGTTATTATAAAGCCATAAAGTCAAAATATCCAAAAGTTAGCTCGAAACAGTTAAGTTAAGAGTTATTACTTCATATAGACAATCAGTCATATCTTTCCTTGGGCCTTGCATGGTCTCAAAGGTCAAGAGTTCATTTACTCTATAATAACTACATTCAGAAGCCCTAAAATAGGATCACCTCCTCATTTCGCTGTTAAATACTGCTTGAATGATCCATTTTTTATTGGTTGGTTATTGGGCTGAATACTGCATAGACTCTGAATTGTAAATAAGTTGGCTTTGGAGCACTATAACTGTTTTGGACTGGATATCAATAGAGCAAGCACATTCACAGGATTCATGAACTTGGTTAAATGATGAAGTTATCCTGATTTTGTAATTGTTTCCTTTTGTTTTCCATTTTGTATATCAATTTCTCTTATAACAGAACAGAAAATTTAGGCTAATATATGTTGTCCAACACCTTATGTCTGTCTGCTTGCTGTTATTTAAATTTTTTCCTCTGTTGGGTTAGATTGGAGAATTTAGGATTTCCCTCCTCTCCAGTTCCACCTAGTTTTTTTTTCTTGAGATTAACTCAATGGAGTCTTGCCAAAGAAGTTTATGGTATGCCCTATCCTTTAGTTCTACTTGAAATGTTGTTCTCAAGGCTTTCTTTGAAGTTTACTTACTAGAGTTTAGCCAGAGAAGATTATGGTTTTCCCTGTCCTTTGGTCTATCTTGAACAATCACTTTAAAGGTCTTCAAAGTCTGATTAAAGAATTTAGGAGTTCCCTGCTCTTTAATCATTACTGAATTGTTAGCTTAAATGTTTTCTTTTGTCTGAAAGTGAATAGCTAGAGAATTTAGGAGTTCCCTGCTCTCTAGGATTTGTTGGATTGTTGTCTTAAATTTTACTTGGTAAAGTCTGGCCAAATAATTTTATGGTATGCCCTGTCCTTTGGTTCCTTCTTAAGAATAGTAATCTTAAAGACTCTTCTTGATATAGTACATGTTAAAGGATTCTTAATGTCCCTTCAAAGCTACTAAATTCACAACTTAATGTTCATTTCACATCCATATAAACTATTTATATCTATTTGGCTTAGTTATCTTGCCCTGTGGAACACCCTTGGTCTTTATTGATGTACTCCTCAAACCTTTTACAGACTCCATATCCCAATGGTTTTAACTTCTCTTACTCTATTTTTTCTTCCTAACAAGCAACCAAACAAACAAACAAAAACAATCCTTATCACTTTAACTAGCCTAAAATCATCATCCTAAATCCATCAAGTTATAACTTTATACAAATATAGAGAGAGACCTCTCTGAGTCCAGGAAACCCAGATCCTAGGGCTCCAAAGTTGGTTTGATGTTTCCCTTGGTTATTTGGTCTCACCAATATGACAAATTACAGGGAACCAACATAAATGGTGACTCTGTTGGGAACACTTATTGAAAAATCTTAGTGTTCTATAAAGAACTCAGAAAATCCAAAAATATCTCAAGATTGGTATCCAATTGTTGATGGTGGACAACAAATAATTCCTCAAAGCGGTTAAACATAATCCACCTGGTGACTTCACTGGTTGTCAGTAGGCCTGTTGACTCTACTAGTTCTCACAGACTCCTCTGGGAATGTATTAATCAATCCTGATATCATAAAGCCTAGTCACATACTGTGTGAATTATGTATTCTTATAGATTGGTTTTGTTTTCAAAACTCTTATAAAATTCAGCCTCTCTGTGTTGTGGGTCTGAAATCTGGCTTCACAAAGAATCTGCACCAGATCTCACCCTGACCCAAACCCTCCTTCTATAGTTGATGACCCATAAAGTATCTTAAGAAAAACTTCTAGGACTAAAGATTCAACTATTGTCACACCAATTCACAAATCGAGTTCCTTTCCTAAAAACCTTACATCCTTGCAAGATACCCAATTTGACTTCCACCATATAAGAAACATATTCAGAACTAAGTCTCAAAGTTGGATAGACTAGACAAACCTTGAGCCTACCAGCATAAAGCAGAGTCCTAGTTGAGAGGCCTCTCCTTCCACTCCTCCTGATCTTTAGCTTCTCCAACACTTTCACTCTTTTCGTTCCAAATCTACTCAATATCAGCTAACTGGTCCAAGTACATATGCTACCCCCACTCATACATCCACTGTTCAAACCCCTCCATTTCATCCTCCACCTCCACTCATAAACCCTCCTCTTATAAATCCTCCTTGGGTTCCTTTACCTCAAATCATGGCAGCATGGTTTACCCCATTGGTACTACCACAACATTTACTGCCTATGCCACAAGACTATCAATCTAGAATTCCTTATTTTAATGGAACTGACCCTACAACTTCCCAATAGCATGTAGACAAGATGAATGATGCTTTTGATTACCAAGAAATAGAATATGAGACCATACAAATGAAAATGTTTTCCCAAATTTTAGGGGGAGAAGCAAAAAAATGGTTCAAAAGCTTAACCCCTAATAGCATTCATGATCTCCCTTCCCTTCATCAAGTATTCCTAAACAAGTGGGAGACTAAGAAAAATCCTCTTCAAATCCTATCAAAATATGAAAACCTTAAGAGAAATGTTGGAGAGAGTGTCCAAGACTACTGCACTAGATTCAATAGTTTATATAATGCACTCCCTCTTCACATGAAACCCCCATCAGGCTTAGCTCTAATAAAATTTCCAAATGGATTTGATCCAGAAATGGCTTACCAATTAAGAGAAAGAGATCCCCTTACCTTAGAAGACATGAAAAGGGGAGAAGTAAGTGTAGAAGCCAATCTAATTGCTAAAAGGGTTAGGATGAGAACAGAAAAGAGGGTTACATACAAATAGGAACATGTGGCCTCCACATCTGATGCTAAAATTGACAATCTAGTTAGGACAATGGAAAGGATGATGGAGAGAATTATCTTGAATGAAAGAGCACCCCCTAGGGAAAACCAAACAAATCCTCAAAACAAAAACAGAAGCCAAAACTTCAGAAGATATCCTCAAATAAGACAAATAGAAAATGACCAGCAAATCAGACCTCCTTTCCAAGAAAACTATATAGATGAAGAAGAAAGATAGGCCAAGGAGCCAGAATAACACCATGTCAATCTAATAGGCTCTGATAATTAGGACTCTATTTTTCTCACAGAAGAAGAACAATATTTTTTTTCCACAAACCAAGCTGAAAGAACATATCAGGATTCTGAAGAATACAAACTAGGATTTGAAAATGCTATCGTGGAGGTACATAGGCAATATGAACTCAGAAGTAAGAAAACCCAGGATATCCCCAAGAGGAAAAAACTAGAAATTTCTACTAGGAAGACCCCTGAAAACAGTCCTAAAAATACAACAGAAAATACAAACATGATGGCTAAGAATTCAAATCAAAATAAGGAAAAAATCAACCAACTTGATGGTGACCAAAGCTGCCCTAGTATATCAACTAGTGGCCCTGAAAAAATTGTTTTAACTGAGATTCCAAATAAAAAACAACAAGCTAAAATTGTTGTAAAAATAGTGTCTGATAAAACTGATTTCCTGCCAAAAACACCGACACCATTTAGTATTGAGAGTGAAATTGCCAAGATAAAAATAGCCATACCCCTTACTGAATTAGTGACTCAAGATGTATATATATCTCAGGTTCTGAAGGCTTTAAGCCTAGGGAATAACACCGATACTCTAAACCTAAGTGATGATAAGCCAGAATTGTTGTTTGGACCAGAAGTAGAAGGAAAGTTTCAAGAGGGAGGCGTGCCTCCATTTTATGTCAGTTTGAACATCCATGATAAAATCCTACACAATGCCATGTTATATTATGGGGCTTCACACAATATTATGCCAAAGGTAGTGATGGAAAGATTAGGTCTTGAAATAACTAGACCATACAGAGATTTATACTCTTTTAATTCAAGAAGAGTTAAATGTCTGGACCTAATGAAAGATCTATGTGTTAATCTAGCACAAATACCAGCCAAAAGCGTTGTAATGGATATTGTAGTAGCTAATATGCCCCAAAAATATGGCATGCTTTTATCAAGATCATGGGGATCCAAGCTCCAAGGAACCCTCCAAATGGACATGACATATGCTACCATTCTAGTCTTTAACCAAACAAGAAGGTTGTACAGAGAATCTCACATGAAATACATGGTAAGCAGCCAGGATAAACCCAACAACACCCCTCTCTATTCTGTCCATTCAAACCTTGATTCATTCATTTTGTACCATGAAGATGACATTAATGAACAAGTAGCTAAAAAAGAGGAAGATCTAGACCAATCAGATCTATCAAACCAAACACAAAATGAAGAACATAATGGTCAAAACCATGGAAGCCACGAAGAACAACATAATGGAAAATCTGAACTTGAAACTCTTTGGAACATGAGCTTTGATAGCTCTTGTGGCAAAGCTGGTTCGGGAACAGGTGTTTGGATACACAACACTAATGAGGGTCACTCTTACAAACTAGATTTTCAATGTACAAACAATATTGCAGAATATGAAGCACTTCTCCTGGGTTTTCAACTGCTAAAAAACATCGGAGCTAAGAAAATTTATGTTCAAGGAGATTCTCAACTCATCATTAAGAAGATTAAAAGAGAATACTCAGCTAAAAATCCCAGATTAAGAGAGTATAGGAATGTTATTTTAGACCTCCTGAAAGCATTTGAAAAATATGAACTTACCTATGTCCCAAGAACTCAAAACAACCTTGCAAATGAACTAGCCTTTGCTTCTAGCACTTATAAACTGCCTCATGTCAATGAAAAATACACATTCCAAGTCAAATATAGACCAGCAGTCCTTGATAACATAAAATATTGGCAAGTTTTTGAAGGAGATAAACAGATAGAGGATTTCCTGCAGTCCAGAAACGAGTTTGAAATGCCAAGTTCAGACTCAGACTATGAAGAAGATTGCTCTGATGAGAAACAATCTTACAAAGAAGAACCTCCTGACACTGCTAATATAAATCTGTTAACAAAATAACACACACATAAAATAGATTTGTGTATTAATTTAGAAAAAGAAGACTTTGAAATGCTGCACTCCAATAATGACAACTTTCCAAAAGGACTAGTTCCTCTGGAGGAACTATTTGATTTTAATGATGTTGCTAGAAAGCCTAAAATATAATCCATTGAAACAGATGTAGAAGAATGCAACATAGGAAGTGAAGAACAACCTAAAATGATAAAACTATCCAAAACATTGTTAACTCTTGTAAAACAAAAATACGTTGAGCTATTCAAAGAATTTAATGATGTGTTTTCATGGAGCTATGAGGACTTGAAGTCCTGTGATACAAACATCATTCAGCATAAGATTCCTCTCAAGGAAAACCAGAAACCCTTTAAACATAAATTATGCAGTATAACCCATTCCTAATGCCTCTGGTTGAGAAAGAAATATAGAAAATGTATGATGCTGGAATAATAGTCCCTCTGAGATACTTAGAATGGGTTTCAAATCTTGTATCAGTAAGGAAGACAACAAGAGAAATTAGGTTATGCATAGACTTCATAAATTTAAACAAAGCCTCCCTGAAAGACAACTACCCTTTACCTAAGATGGATCATATACTACAAAGGGTAATAGGCTCCAAAATAATATCTTTGCTTGATGATTTTTCAGGATACAATCAGGTGTTGGTACACCTAGATGATCAACAAAAGACAACTTTCACTACACCTTGGGGCACCTTCATATATGTCAAAATTCCTTTTCGGTTAATCAATGTTGGGGCCACTTTTCAAAGAGCCATGGACATTTCTTTCTCTAAAGAAATAGGTTAATTCATTGTGATATACCTTGATGACATAAATGTCTATTCAAAAACTGATGAAGAACACCTAGTTCACCTAAGAAAGGTCTTTGAAAAATGTAGAAAGTATGGTCTATCTTTAAATCCCAAGAAAATTGTTTGGTCTTCAAGAAGGAAAATTTTTAGGCCACATCATATCTGAAGAAGGGATTAAGATAGACCCAGAGAGGATTTAGGGAATATTTTAGATCAGTCACCCAAGAAATATCAAAGAGCTGCAATATTTCATTGGAAAGATCAATTTCCTAAGAAGGTTCATACCAAACCTTGCAAAACTCCTAAGAAACATCACTAAAATGATGAAAATAGAAATAGGAGTAAAATGGACCACGGAAGCAAAACAATCCTTTGACTGGGTAAAACAATCTCTCACCCAAACACTAGTCCTCATCAGCCCTTACTTCACTAAGGAATTTTTCATTTTCTCACTTGCATCAGAACACACAATTGTTGCAGTATTACTACAAAAGAACATAATGGGACAAGAACAACCCATTGCATTTTTCAGCAAGGCATTAAGAGATGCACTTCTGAAATACAACATAATGGAAAAACAAGTTGTTGCCTTAATCAAAGCATTAAAATACTTTAGAGTTTACATTTTTCACTCACACATCATTGCATTTGTGCCTCATTCAGTGGTAAAAGACATCTTAACACAAGATCCTAATGGCAAAAGAGGGAAGTGGATTGTTGTCATCTTAGAGTATGATCTGGAAATCAAGCCCACCAAACTAATCAAAGGACAAGGACTGACTAGAATCATGGCTGAAACAAATTTTCAAGCACTAGACATAAATATGATTGATGCATTAGATGAACAGAAGGAGTTGACAGCTCCACCCATTGAAGAATAATTTGTAAATTCATCTTGGTATGCTGATATTTTATGTGTACTTTTAAATATGAATGCTCCTCCTGTTTTGTCCAAAACAAAGGCTAGATTCTTGAAAATAAAGGTTGTTAATTACTGTATCATAGAGAATATGCCATATTGGAAACATTCTAGTGGTATTTTGCTTAAATGTTTTCTTCGGGATGATGCAGATAAGATCAAGCATGAGTTTCATGAAGGAGAATGTGGAGGCCACCTTTATTGGAAAACCACTGTCAACAAAATCCTTAGAGCTGGTTACTATTGGCCCACCCTCTTTCAAGACATCTATAAAATGGTGATTGCCTACCATAAATGCCAAATCTTTAAAGGCAAGTGAAAAATTTTGCCATTACCTTTTCATCTTATTTCTGTTGAAGCCCATTTTCAATAATGGGGCCTTGATTTTATTGGAGAAATTCATCCTGCCTCCTCTGCCCAACACAAATGGATCCTCAGTGAAACTGACTATTTTACCAAATGGATAGAGGCCATCCCTTCTAGAACTACCACAGACTCAATCATCATCAAATTCCTTCAAAACCACATTTTATATAGATTTGGCTGTCCTAGAAAGATTATCACTGACAATGTTGATGCTTTTAGATCCAAAAAGATGGTGGAATTTTTCCACAAATATCAGATTACTTTGGGACATTCAACAACTTATTATCCTCAAAGTAATGGGTTGGCTGAATCCTCAAACAAAATTTTAGTGAACATCATCAAAAATTTGTTGGAAGAAAACAAGAAATCACGGCACAGCAAGCTAGTACATGCACTATGGGTAGACAGATTAACAAATAAAAAATCAATTGGGATGTCTCCCTACCAGCTAGTATATGGAGCAGATGCAATTTTTCCAACAATTTTAGGGGTGCCAGTGATGAATCTCATCCAAGAAGCACAATCTGAAGAAAATTACATGCAAAGAAGATTAAACCAAACTGTCTAGTTGCAGCAAACCAGAGAAGAAGTGTACAACAGAACACAGAAAATGTAGGAAAATATCAAGAATATGTTTGATAAAAGAACCAAGGCCAATGATTTTAACATTGGTGACAAAGTGCTAAAGTGGGATTCAAGAAAGGAAGACAAGGGTAAGCATGGAAAATTTGAAAATCTATGGAAATATACATACATCATTCATTCTGCAAGAGGTAACAATGCATTCTTCCTACAATAAATGGATGGAACAGAACTATTTGGAGGTCCTGTCAATGGTAGGATGCTCAAGAATTACTTTAGTTAAAGTATCTTAGTTTAAAGCTTTCTTCATTGTACATAACATTCCTTGAAGAAAAGATTAGAAAAATGAAACACAAAAACAAAGAAAAGAAGAAAAGAGGGCAGATAAAAAGAAAAGGTAAAGTCCCATACCAAAAAATATTTTTGAAAGTGTGCAAGTATAAATTCCACTACTTGTTAAAAAAGGAAAGTATTATTCACTCATAAAGCCTAATCATGCTTAAACATGTTTTAAATTGTTGTTGATAAGGTAGTAAATGAAGATTTTCCAAAATATTAAGCTTGGCTTATCAGTGGATTAGATTAAGAAAATATATTGGTTCCAATGCTCAAATCTAAACCAAAAGAGAAAGAGGGGGATGCATAACAAATTCTAGTTTACAACCCTCAGTTTTTAGTTTCACTTTTTGCAAAAATAAAAACTGTGTGCAGCTTGTCCAGAATGCCACAGCTTATGACAAATCAAACTACTTAATCTTGATTTGGTCATGTTTTCAATTTCCTGTTTGTATATTAGAGAATGAAAATTTGTCAAACTGTTTAAATCTTGACAAATAAGTAGATTAGGTAGAGAAATAAAAGAGCTCATCAGTCTAATCTGAGCCTTTAGATGATATAAGGGTAGAACTAGATAGTTTTTATGCTTTCAAAAGAAAAATAATGTCAAGGGTTTTCCCGTCCAAATGCACCCAAATGAAGAAAAAATGTTGGAATTAGAAAGATGGGTAGGCAAAATTGGTTTGCAGGAGGCATTATTGAAAAATATAAAGGCTACAATCATTTTAAGTTACAGCAAGATCAGCCTTGTAAAATGGAGAAAAACAGCAAGCATGTGAGGCATTTCATTTGCAAAATCAGAGATCTGAGGTTCTTGACACCTCCTGAAAGGAGCTGCCCTCCCCAAGTGGAGCCACTATTAGTCATCAGTATTTTTCACTATCTTTGGATGACTATAGATTGATAGCAGCCTTCTAAAAACAATATTTATTCAAACATTATGTGTTTTCAGAAATCTCACTGCCTTCATTATCCTTTTAAACCTATTTTCACTATGCCTCATTTTCATATCTTTAGACTACCCTCTCACTCTGAAAAATTCATGTTTTGCCTCACAAGCCTGTCATTTACTCTTTTCCCCTGCCAAAAATCCTTTTTCCCCTACCTTACACTTCATTTCCCCACAAAAACCCTTTTCCCTTTTATCATTTCCCTTTCCTTTCGTTAAAACTATGTAAAAATCCTTTTTACATAGTTCTAAAGGCTAAATTTAACATTCGGGACCCACTTTTATTAATAAAACCCTATTTTATTAGTAAAACCTGACCCTTTATGTTTATTTACCCAACCTTTATAAAATATAAAGCCCTCGCTTTAATTATTTTTAAACTCTGTTCTAAAATAAAACCCTCATATAAACATCCCCCTTACCTTTATAAAATAAGCACTCTTTGCTCGTTTTGTAGAAAAACCTGGGCCCCACTTACACCAAGCCCCATGCTTCAATCATACACCACCACCTGTCCACCCAAGCCCCATTTCTACACCTACCCATCACCTCCATATCGCTCGACCACCGTTGATCTCATTCCTCAAGATCCAACGGCCCGCAGCCCTCATCGCAGATTTATATGCATTGGGGTTAATGATTTCAAAATGTGCGATATGGGTGGTTTTCATCCCCATACCTTCAGCCATGCATCGCTCGATGAGTGGAATCGCACCCGATTCTCCAAAAACATTACCACCTCCTCAACCATGTGAAAATTGCCTCCTCAGCTCCTGAAAACTTCTTTTTTACTTCGCGCCATATCGTCATACCTCCGCCCGTTTCAAATTATCCAAAGCCCTGTGGCTCTACGACAGACCCCTCTCCACCATTACCGCCTCTAAAATGCTTGGAAAGCCCATAAACCCCGAATATATGCAAAAAGAGCCACCCACGTAGGTTTTCAAACTGATTCATCATTTTATGTGCAGGTTTAATGGCGGAAATGGAAAAAACGCATTCAAAAGGTTCAAAAAATGTTTTAATGAATATTCTGGGTGACGATCCAGAGATTTGTTTTATTTTAAAGGGACCTGAGGTGAAAGATCGAGCACAAATAACCAATGATTCATGATCATTTGGTGGTTATCAAAACCCTCCGATGAACAAAAAATTCCTCCCTACATAGTAAAAACAGACAAAGACTCACACAGGAAGAAAAAGAAGTTAAAGGACGTGGCAACAAAGATCATAGGATTAAGAATAATCCAAGGGTTTTAAGTAGGTTAAACAGAGTTAAAAGAATGAACACAAGAAGGTTCATATCAAATCAAGAAACAGAGATGAATAATAAAAGAATAAAAACAATTAAAAGACGGAGAGGCAAAGATAAGGCATACATTAAAGACAAATCAAGTTTAAACGCTAAATCAAAGAAAATCAAGGATAAAGATAGTGATAACAAGACAGAAGAAGGATTAAAAGAATAAGAGTGTAGATGAGAGACTTAAACAGAGGATAAATGATAAATCAAAGGAAAATGACAGTGGAAGCAGATCCGAATGAATGAAACACGTAAACATTTACCTCCTCAACCACCTTTTGCCACCTAAAGCCTCATTTTACTTTAATCAAAGTAGCTACAGCTATAAAAAGCAGTCAGAGATATTTTAAGCAACTCAGAAGTTATTTTAAAGTTATTATAAAGCCATAAAGTCAAAATATCCAAAAGTTAGCTCGAAACAGTTAAGTTAAGAGTTATTACTTCATATAGACAATCAGTCATATCTTGCCTTGGGCCTTGCATGGTCTCAAAGGTCAAGAGTTCATTTACTCTATAATAACTACATTCAGAAGCCCTAAAATAGGATCACCTCCTCATTTCGCTGTTAAATGCTGCTTGAATGATCCATTTTTTATTGGTTGGTTATTGGGCTGAATACTGCATAGACTCTGAATTGTAAATAAGTTGGCTTTGGAGCACTATAACTGTTTTGGACTGGATATCAATAGAGCAAGCACATTCACAGGATTCATGAACTTGGTTAAATGATGAAGTTATCCTGATTTTGTAATTGTTTCCTTTTGTTTTCCATTTTGTATATCAATTTCTCTTATAACAGAACATAAAATTTAGGCTAATATATGTTGTCCAACACCTTATGTCTGTCTGCTTGCTGTTATTTAAATTTTTTCCTCTATTAGGTCTGACACTAGGGGAATTTTGAGGTCTAAAATGGGCCTCCTAAGAAAAATGTACAACCAAAATAACTTTATAAGAACCAATAGGATTCAAGATGATGATGTCAACCATGGGGGATGATTCACCATTTTTTAAGTAAAAGGGTAAAAAGATTAAAAAATAATAAAATAATAAAACTACTTTTTCAAATCGTATTTTCAACTTATCTTCCAAATATTTTACTCAAATTTCGAGTGGGTACTGGTTTTAACCCTCATCCGGGCGCGATGATGGCTTTATGATGAAAATGGAAGCTGCCATGAAAAAACGCGATTGAAATCATGTTTTTCATGCATTTCTCATTTTTCATGTAGCAGGGTCCATCGAAAGTATGCAACCTGGGTGCTCCTTGTATGAGGAATTAAATTTTTCATCCAACGAGTACTCCCACTCAAAATTTGAGTAAAAAATTTGGGAGATAAGTTGAAAATATGAGTTGAAATAGTAGTTTTTTTCTTTTTTTCCTATAAAATTTGATGATGTCGTGAAATTTTATTTGATTTTTTCCACCATTATTTTATAATTTCCTTAGAAGGCCCATTTTAGACCTCAAAATTCCCCTAATGTTGGAGAATTTAGGAGTTCCCTACTCTCCAGTTCCACCTTGTTTGTTTTCTTGAGATAAAACTCAGTAGAGTCCCACCAAAGAATTTTATGGTATGCCCTGTCCTTTGGTTCTACTTGAAATTTTGTTCTCAAGGCTTTCTTTGAAGTTTACTTACTAGAGTTTAGCCAGAGAATTATATGGTTTGCCCTGTCCTTTGGTCTATCTTGAACAATCACTTTAAAGGTCTTCGAAGTCTGATTGAAGAATTTAGGAGTTCCCTGCTCTTTAATCATTACTGAATTGTTAGCTTAAATGTTTTATTTTGTCTGAAATTGAATAGCTAGAGAATTTAGGAGTTCCCTGCTCTCTAGGATTTGCTGGATTGTTGTCTTAAAGTTTACTTGGTAAATTCTGGCCAAAGAAGTTTATGGTATGCCTATATTTTGGTTCTTTCTTAATAACAGTGATCTTAAAGACTCTTCTTGTTATAGTACATGTTAAAGGATTCTTAATTTCCCTTTAAAGTGACTAAATTCACAACTTAATGTTCATTTCACATCCATATAAACTATTTATATCTATTTGGCTTAGTTATCTTGCCCTGTGGAACACCCTTGGTCTTTATTGATGTACTCCTCAAACCTTTTACAGACTCCATAGCCCAATGGTTTTAACTTCTCTTAATCTATCTGTTCTTCCTAAAAAAATAACCAAACAAAAAAAACAAACAATCCTTATCACTTTAACTAGCCTAAAATCAACATCCTAAATCCATCAAGTTATATCTTTATACAAATATAGAGAGAGCCCTCTCTAAGTCCAGGAAGAATAGGTCCCAGGGCTCCAAATTTGGTTTGATGTTGCCCTTTTTTATTTGGTCTTACCAATCTGACAAATTACAAGGAACCAACAAGTCATATGGATAAGAATTGCAGAAAGAAGAAATTTGATGAAGGACAGTAGAGACATAAAAGACATGCGTGTCATTTCGCAAATGATGACCATGATCAAGATTTCAGATTGTTCATGGTTGACTCTGATGAAAATGTCGAAGCATACATCTGGTATGTGGATTGGGGAGCATCCACCCACATGACAGGGAACAAACAATGGTTTGAATATTTCAAAGAAACCAACAATGGAGTGAAAATCTACCTTGGCGATGATAGAGGCTATCAGATCAAAGGGTATGGAAACATTCCTGTTATTTTTCCTGATGGTAATATCAAAGACATTCAAAATGTGGTATATATACCCGGAGTTACAAAGAATCTGATTTATGTATCCATGATTATAGATCAGAAGCTCAAGGTAGAATTCTTTAAATCTCATTGTTATATTAAATATTTGTTGGATGGTATGAAGACTATTGCTTCAGGAATTCAAACAAGAGGTCTGTACAAACTAAATGTGAGGACATCACCACATCGAGCTTTGACATCATCCAATTTAATTACAGAAGAGCTATGGCACCAGATTCTTGGTAACATCAACTTCAACGATTTGTTGTTACTTCATAAAAAGGAAATGGTAAGAGGTCTTCCTGATTTTAAACAAGTGCATAATGATTACGAAGCTTGTGCATTAGGAAAGATGCATAGAGAAGAATTCCATGTTTCAGTAGAAAATAAAAAGAGAGATATACTTGAATTAGTGCATATTGACCTATGCGGACCTATGCAAACAAAGTCATTAGGAGGTGCATTGTATTTTCTACTGTTTGTTGATATCTAAACAAAGTTTTATTGGGTATATTTTCTTAGTAAGAAAAGCCATACATTTGAATATTTTAAGCAGTTCAGACTCTATGATTGAAAATCAGACAGGGAAGTATATAAATATTCTCTAATCCGATCAAGGGGGAGAATACAGAAAGTCTGAATTCACCAAGTATTGTAAATACCATGGAATATTGCAGCAATTCACAATACCCCACACTCCTCAGCAGAACAGAGTAGCGGAAAGGAAGAACAAAACATTGGTGGAGTGTGGTCGAAGCATGCTGAAAGGTAAGGATCTTTCAAATAGTTTTTGGATTGAAGTGTTGAATACTGCAGTTTATTTGAAGAATAGGAGTCCTACAAAAAGTCTCAAGTTAAAAACTTTGTTTGAAGTATTGTATGGATTCAAACCTACATTAAACTATTTGAGAGTATTTGGCTCTAAATAATTTTCCCATATTCCAAAGGAAGATGGAATAAAATTAGATTCAAAAGCCATCAGATGCACCTTTGTAGGGTATTATTCATAATATAAAGCCTATATATTTTTTAATCCCTCTACTCACAAATTTTTGTCAGTAGAAATGTCATGTTCCATGAGTAGGTTTATGATGAATATGATAAAATAAATGAGGAATGGGATGTTCCTTTGTTGGTGCAAGGAAGTGAAGAAGTAGGTGACATCCATGAGAAGCAGAAAAAGGCAGAAGAAGAAATTTCAGATACAGCAACCGAGTCAAGTCCTTCAAAGGAAATTCAGAATAGATTGGAAGCCAAACCCACTCTCAGAAGATCAAGTAGGCAGACTCAATTAACTGCTAGATATAGCGAAAATTCATGTATAAATAGTATCATGAATGTTGTAGAACCTTCTAGTTATATAGAAGCCAATCAATGTAGTGAATGGAAAGAAGAAATGGAATAGGAATATGAATCAATTCTCAAAAACAACACATGGGAGCTAGTTGAACTACCTAAAGGGAAACAGGCCATAGGTTGTAAATGGTTGTATAAACCCAAGTTTAATGTAGAAGGAAGTATAGATAAACTAAAAACTAGATTGGTAGGAAATGGGTATTCACAAAAAGAAAGTATTGATTATTAGGAAACCTTCACCCCCGTAGCTAAACTAAATACTATTGGAATGATGATTGCCTTAGCTACTAGAAATCACTGGATGATTTACCAACTAGATGTAAAGTCTGTGTTTTTTAATGGGAAGTTGAAAGAGGAGGTTTACATAGAGAAACCTGAGGGGTTTGTCCAGAAAGGGAAAGAACATTTACTCTGCAGATTAAAGAAAGATTTATATGTACTAAAACAAGAACCTAGGTCATGGTATGAAAATATAGATTCATTTTTTCTACAACACAGTTACAATAGAAGTAAAAATGACCCTAATATGTATACTGTGAAGGATAAAAAGGGGCGTATAGTTTTGATTTCTTTGTATATATATGATCTAATTATTACAGGAGATGTTGTTGATATAATCAAAGAAATCAAGGAGAAAATGTCACAAATGTTTGAAATGAAAGACCTTGGTGAACTAAGATATTGTCTGGGTCTTGAGATCTAGAGAGATTCAGGACAAATTTTTCTATCCCAGGGTAAGTATGTCAGGGGTCTACTAGAAAGGTTCATGATGGATCAGTGTAAGGTTTCAGTAGTACCATTACAGCAGAACACTAAACTTCAGAATGAGGATGGCTTTAAAGAGGCAGATGTGACACTCTATCGAAAGTTGGATGGGAGTTTAATCTACTTAACCACTACGAGACCATATTTGGCTTATGTAGTTAGTGTGCTAAGTCAATTTATGTCCAAGCCACTTGAGAGTCATTAGATTGCAATGAAAGGTGTCCTAAGGTATCTACAAGGAACCTTAGATTATGGTATTATTTATATTGATTCATCTGATGTTAGATTGACATGATTTACAGATTTCGACTAGGCTGGAAATGTAGACAATCGAAGATCCATAACAAGTTGTGCATTTAGCATTGGATCTGGGGTGATTTCATGGAGTAGTAAGAAGCAGAACATGGTTTCCTTGTCTTCAACGAAAGTAGAGTATCAAGCAATGTGTGCAGCAACATGTGAGGCAATTTGGTTGCAAATAATTCTCCAGGATGTCGGGGAAGAACAGAAAGATGCAAAAACTATCAAATGTGATAACCAGAGATCAATCAAATTGGCTAATAATCCAATGTTCCACAAGAACACTAAGCACATTGATACGCAATTCCACTTTCTCAAGGAGAAAGTTCAATCTAAGGAAATCCATATTTTATATTGTAAAAATTGTGATAATGTTGCTAACATTTTCATTAAGCCTCTTGGAAAAATTAAATTTGAAATTTTTAGGGAGATGTTAGGTATATTTGTGAACCCCTTCTCCATTAAGGGGGAGTGTTAAAAGATAATGGGGAATCCTTAATTTGTGAGAGTTGGTTCATGGAAACTTAGGATAGGAATTAGTTTCTATCTCTTAGGGTATTTTTCTAACTTCCCTACATATATGTGTGTTATACATTAATTGAGTTTTATTGAGAATGTAGAGCGCTCTACAGAGTCAAACTCTCCTAATTTTGTCTCTCCTTTGTAGAGCTGACTAGTTTTCTATTAATGAATTCAATCCATCATATTTTATCAGCATGCCATAGCCTTTGTAATCTCTTTCCAACACATGTGTAACACTTCATGCATGTGTGCTCTAACGTGTATTTTTTAGATCATTACAACTTATTTATTTATATTGGGTGATCTTCATGTTTCCTTTAAAGGAATATTATATGCTACCATAATGTGATTTGTGCACATTGTTTCAATGCCTTTTTTATATGTGTTTCCAATATAATTAGTGTATCGACACCTCTGAATGCATTTGCGTTATTATGGTAAGCTATCTTTATTATGGCTTTGCATAACCTTCCAATGATTTAGGCATGGGTTTCCATAGAGTGTGTTTAATTTCAAATTTTGATGTAATCTTTCCACGTAGCCGAGGTTGCTTCCAAATTTATATATGTAATCTTTCCATGCATATGAGGCATCATTATTCTATTGTACATTCATCCAATGCACTATGAATGTGCTAAATGACTCTCGAATATGATACCCGTCGCATGAATCCCATATAAAATATCTTAATTGTGATTTCAATGAGTTTCTCATGAAACCACATAGCCCTTTAAATGTTTTCAATATCCTTTTATCACCATGTGTTGTACAATAATCTATAGCCAAAATGATGTCCCTCTATTATCCACCCTCTTTGGGATGTGCATGTTCAATAGTGTGTAGCCAAGATTATGTCCCTCTATTATCCACCCTCTTGGGGATGTGTCTATTCTAGTGGCCTAACACTTTCTATCCAAGAGGTAGTTGAAGGTAGGTTGTAGGTTTTGTAGATAGCCTTTATTAATTCATCACTTAGATAAAATATTATCACCACTATCTCAAACCACATCAAATGGTGAAGCTTATTGCATGTATGGGATTAAGAAATTTTCCTATTATGATATAAATGTTTTGGAGGTATCTCTTGAGAGGGCTACATGCAATGCAAGAGGTAAAAGCTTTAGGAACTTAATTTCACAAGCACAAGCACAAGCAAACCTTTCCTTCAAATAAATCACAGGATTTAATATGCAATCAAGTGAACAATACTGGTGGTTACAAAGTGGTATGGGTATTTAATTTTGATTCTTGATGATTCCATGTTGTAATTTAACTGTTATAGAATGCTTGCGACAATGTATCCTAGGGAATAAGATCAGGTTTAAAAAGGGTTGGTACTTTAACCAATGATCCAAGGCTTCAAATGTGCATGAGAAAGATAACAATTTTACAAACCCTATTGCATTTGAAAGGGATTAGGACCATGATGAGGTGAGGTTATCAACATAAGATACTACCATAAACCCTAATTCATCAGTGTGATCAAGTTTTGAGGTAACTGAAGAAGAATAATGATAACATTCACCATGTAAGTGTGAGCATTTATAGGGTTTGCTAGAAATGGGTCATGGGGAGATTTATCAATTCAAAACATGATCATAATCCTTATGGACTTAGGCAAGTAGAGGGGGACCTGAAATTTTGGATATACCCAAAAAGTTTGGGTGTTTTTGTAGCGCCTACAATAGTTGTCAAACCACTAGTAGAATCTAGCATATTTTCCCACTCCCCTATAACAAATCAAGTCTTGATAATAGTGCAAGGAAGTATTGAACAAACACTATGGGTACTCCTTAAGTTACTTGACCTTGTATATACATTTTCTTCCCCTATCTCCCATCTAGGTCATGTCTGTCTTTACATGCTAAAACAAGAGCTCACACGTCTAAGTATTTGATGATGGTTCAAAGAGATTGACAGAGAGATTATTGCATTCGGAAATTTAAAGAAAGTCTATGGTGTTGCTACGCTACCATTGGGCCAGTTCAGTATCCTGATGGAGTCACTTAAGATATAAAAAATGTTGCTTCATTTCCAACAGGTTTTTTCAGTACCCCGACCAAGTCGTTTGCATCATTTCTCTATGCAGGAAGCCTTTCTCAATCCTTTACCCTTTATATGATTGGTTTTTATCTTTCATGTACATTGGCATTATTTATTTCGCATTCATTTTTCCATGGTAGATGAGGGATCCCAACTTATTTTACAAGAAAGAGACGTTGTTCCTTGTTTTCAGAAACTGAAGGATTTTTTGACTTTGGTTTTCCCTCATGCCACGCTTCTACATCTCATCTCCAACTAATAGCTGAACAGTAAAAGCAATACCTTTGAAATATTCAGAACCATGTTGGGCATAGTGTTCAGGCTACAGATATATTTCATTCGAACGAAATAGGACTCCCCATGGGAACTTATTCGTATTTTCCTTGGTTATGATTCATGCTCATAGGAAATATGTTCAGGACGTGATTTTGATAATTGGATCAAAGAGAAGTTTCCCCTTGGAAGAGTCATTACAGCCATAAGTGATCATTAGGGTTAGGGTTTCAACATTAGGGAAAGTGACTAGTGAAGCTCTTCTAGGGTTTCATCAAGTGAAAAGAGGGACAAGGAAATATCATCGTGACATGCAAGGTTTGCAGGGGGCAAGTCTTGTGAAGTCTCATACAGTGGCATGCAACATAGAAAAAAAATACAATGTTATTTAATAAGGGAGTTGATGGAATGCAAGGAAGAGATAGTGATAAGAACAGAATGAATGCATGAGGTAATTCAATGGACCAAACTACATGCAATTCACAAAAACTATGCAGTGCAATGCAATGCAACACAAGAAAAATCATATAACTGCAAATAAGTCATGCAATGCTTATGAAAAGTACTAGACTACTTGCAATAAAGAATAAACAATAAAAGGGTGACCAAACCCTAACTAGCCTAAACCTAAATCAAGCAAAAACAAAAATCCTAATTAACAGGCTAAGAAGTAAAACCTAAAACCCTAAATAATCTAATCGTAAAACCCTAATTTTAACCATAGAGGAGATTGGGTCATGTGAAATCAAACTTCCAATACAACCACTGTAGCAGTTCTTGGCCTGCAAAATAAAAGATGACAACGATTGGAACTAGTATAAATAATTGTACAAAAACAAAAGTGTTTACCTTTAAAATATGCACAAGAGAAATGAGGTCATGTTTGTTGGCAGGAAAGCATGCCAAAAAATATTGTTCCAACTAAGTTGCAACTCTATCCAGGTAAAAAAAATGATAAACTTGAAAACCCTAAGAATTTATCCGTAGAATGCATTCATTCATTCTTAACCATAAATTCAACACTAGAGAGACAAGGTGTCACCTTCTTGCAGAGGAATTTTCCATATAAGAGACTTCCAACCAATCAGCAATTCTATCACGAAATTCAAGATAATAAATTTGAAAACCCCAAAAAAATTCTAAAAATGGGCCTCAATTAGGTGCAACTGAGATATGAGAGGACTCTAGCATGGAAACCCTAATTTGAGCTCATTCATGGATTTTGTCAGGGACATGAGAGTTTGACAAAACAATCGGTGAGAGCCAAAGCGCCTCACCATCCTGACAAACCTTTGAACTATCAAATAGTAGATCATTGAATATCAATGTTTTCGAGATATCAATAGATGAATGCGCACGGTCATCATCATTTGTGACAACAAAATCATTATTGAACACATTGCTAGTTTTCCCAGATATTCTAGTATTGACCGACTCGTCGTTTAAAATACTAGATTCTTTGTATTTCCAAAATGGAGGTGAATCGACAGGATGATTCAAGGAAAATTTTAGGGGCTAATATTCATAGGTGGGCTAAATTTCCATGGTTTTTCCAAAAAAATGATTTGCAAATTCACATTTTTTCTAAAAATGATTTTCCCAAATTTTATAATATAAAAACATTTTACCTTAAAGATCGCCAAAGTTATATAGAGTCTATATATAAAATCATTAGAAATTTGAATATTTTTACAAATATTTTATAGTTTATATATTAAAGACTAATCATATTCGCCAAAGTTTCTAAACTTTAAGATAAATTTCCATCCTTAAAATTTTCCCTGGGATGAGTGGAAGTTGAAGTCCCTCATTTTCCAAGTCCCTGAATCTTTGGAAGGTGGACTATCAAATTTTGGTGGCTTAGTAAGATCAACAAGCACATATGAACAACGATCATCAAAGGTATCAGTGAATATATTTTCGATAGGATGACAATCATTAAATCCACTAATTTGATTAGGTTGGGTATCTGACACACAAGACTCTTGAAGGATTAAGGATGAGGATAAATCAACCGAAGGACAATCTTGAATTTTCCAAGATGTAGAATCTTCCTCTCTTGAAATAATACAGATTGAAAATATCGTGGACAAGGGATTCAATATTTTCATCCTTCGATTGTGAGACAACATCATTATGTACCTGGTTGGAATAAGAATCAACAGGATAAATATTTAGAGAGTATGGAGACACTAACTAGGTGAAGAGGCATCAATCATAGTTAAAAAATATCCAAAACTCAGATCTTGCACATTAGCATTAGCCTAAGGAATCAAAGGATTAGCATGCATCTTATGTTGTGTGGATTTGATTATAGTTTCGACATTATCTAAGGGAGGACATTTGTTTATTGCAAACAGGTGTATGAGGGATCATGTCATGAATAGATTCATGAACAGATTTCAACAAATGCCTCATGAGCTCAAGTTGGGTCTCATTAACAAGGAGAGGTGTTTTATCAACTTGGTTCTCATGATGTCAAATTGCACTAGGACGTATGAGAGATTCAGAAGCAAAACAACTTTGTTTTTTACCCTGCAAACATTATTCATCACCTAGATTATCAATGATCGAAATTTCATTAGGTAATGAAGTTGTAAGAGAATAAGGAATTTCACAAGCAGTAATTTTATCCTTAGAGGCTTTAGGCTTTTCCCAACTCACATAAATTGGCAAGACAAGATTATGAATAATATTTGGCCAATTTGTAACTTTCAGATTATCATGATGATCATTAGAATCATGATCTATTTTACATTGGAATTGTTGCAAAGAAACATAAACCAATTGCCGAAATTTCTCACACAAATATATCCAATCCATGTCTATTTCAAGAATCTCATAACAAAGATGAAAAAATATATCAACACAATCAACATAGTTATCGATCAAACGGGAACTATTACCTCAAAATGAGAACTCTAACAAAAAAAAACATCAAAAAACCATGAAAAAACAAGCCGAAAACGAAAAGTTGTATTCTGGAATAACCTTTTTTTTCGAGGTAAATTTTCAACATTTTTTAAAAAGGAAGAAAAAGCCATTTTTTTTGTGCAAAAAACACCCTGAAAACGAAAAAATTTGTATTGCGGAATAACCTCTCTTTTTTTCGAGGTAATTTTTCTACATTTTTAAAAATAAACATAAAAACCAAATTTTTTTGTGCAAAAAACACCCCGAAAACATAAAGTGTTGAAACAAAAATTTTAGAATAATAGAAATTTATATTGAAAATTAAAAGAAGAAAACAAAAAGAAAAAAAACATTTTAAATAATTGAAAAAAAAAACAAATTTCATTAATTTTTTTTAATTAATTTTTTTTTTAATTTAAAAAAAAAATTAAGAGAAAAAATTAATAAATAAATAAATCAAAAGCATTTTAAAAATTAAAAGTATATTAAAAGTCAAAAAATTCAAAATAAAAAGAAAATAAAAATATTAAATTAAAAAAAAAAAACAAATTTTAAAAAACCACTAAATTTAAAAAACTAAAATTAAATTAAAATATACAAATTAAATTTAAAAAACAAAATTTCATTTTTTATTAAATTAAAAACAAAAGAATTTAAATCTGAAAATAAAAAATTAAATTTTAAATAAATAAATAAAAAATAAAAATATATGTCAAATTTTAATAAATTGAAAATTAAAAATTTATATATATATATATATATATATATATATATATATATATTATAATCAAAATAAAAATGATAAAATAAAACAAAATAAAAATTATTAAACTTAAAAAAAATGATTAAAAAGAGAAATAAATTTTAAAAAATAAATTAAATTTAAATTATAAAAAATAAATTATATGTATATATTAAATTAAATTAAAAAATAAACATTATGATGACGATGATGGTTAATGTCCACTAACACCAATTTTTGGTCTTTTAAATTAAAAAATAATAATATTAATCTAAAAAATTATATATATATATATATATATATATATATATTTTAAAATAAAAATTAAAATTAAAATTAAAATAAAATAAAAAATCTCTTTTAAAATGAAAATTAAAAAAAAAAAAATTAAAATAAATTAAAAATGGAAAATGGAAACAAACAAATAAATAAAAAATATTAAATGAAAAAAAAAAATTTTAAAAACCAAATTAATTTAAAATATAAAAAATATTAAATTTTATGTAATTAAAAAAAAAATTAAATAAATAAATATTAAATTAAAAAAAAAAAGAAAAAATTATTAAATTTTGTTAAATTAAATTCAAAAATGAATAATAAATTTAATAAAATTAAATTAAAAAACAAATATGAAATATAATAAATAAAAATTAAAATTAAAAAAGAATATTAAAAACAAAAACAAAATTATTAAAATTTAATTTAAAAAAAACGAATTAAAAACAGATTATTTAATTGTCTCGCACAGGTTGCGACGAAGGATGGCCGCTAGGCAGGTGGGGAGCTGCTTGTAGCCTCCTCGCCCGCCCAACGGTTGGCCCTTGCCGCCACCTGGGCGAGAGGTCGATTCCCGGAATCGTCCTTCCCAACTATATTCTGAGAATCGACCTCCCCAGGTCGATTCCGGGAATCACCCTCCCCACGTCGATTCCCGGAATCGACCTCCGATTCCCGGAATTGACCTCCCAAGGTCAATTCCCGGAAATGACCTCCCCAGGTAGATTCCCAGAGTCGACCTCCCCAAGTATATTCCCAGAATCGACCTCCCCAGGTAGATTCTCAGAATCGACCTCCCCAAGTCGATTCCCGAAATCGACCTCCCCAGGTCAATTCCGGGAATCGACTTGACCTCCCTAGGTAGATTCCCGGAATCGACCTCCCAAGGTCGATTCCGGGAAACAACCTCCCCAAGTTGATTCTAGGAATCTACCTTGGGAGGTCGATTCCCGGAATCGAGCTCCCAGGTCGATTCCCGGAATCGACGTCCTGAAGTCGATTCACGAAATCGGCTTCCCAAGGTCAATTCTCGAAATCGACCTCCCCAAGTCGATTCCTGAAATCGACCTCCCCATGTTGATTCCCGGAATCGACCTCCCCAGGTCGATTCCCGGAATCGACCTCCCCAAGTCGATTTCTGGAATTGACCTCCCTAGGTCGATTCCCAGAATCGACCTCCTGCCGCCACCTGGGCAGCGCAGTTAAATATTTTTTTTTAATTCGATTTTTTATTTATTTATGAAATTTTAATAATTTTTTTTGTTTTTAATAGTTTTTTTAACTTTTTTTATTATTTATTATATTTCATATTTGTTTTTTTAATTTAATTTAATATTTTATTCTGATTTTTTTTTTTTTTATTAAATTTAATATTTTTAGTTTTTTTTTAATTTATTTATTAAAAATTTTAAATTTTAATTTGAAAAATGTTTTTTTTTCTTTTACTTTTATTGTATTTTTTTTCATTTTTAAATTTTTAAAATGGTTTAAGTTTTAAAAACAATTAGATTTTTGTTTTTTTTTTAATTATTTGAAAATGTTTTTTCTCTATTTTTGGAATCTAAGCTTCTGTGATCCATAACATAAATTAGTAGAAATTCTTTCGGTAATAATCACATGCAATGGAACGTACCAGTTCAGTTACCTATTTGATCGGTAACTATGTTAATCCTCTAATGATTCTTGGGGTTTCACCATAAGTTGATTTATCCTTTTAAAAACATTTTGATAATTGTACCTATCAAAATCTTGACGGAGCTCATTAATGAGTGTTGAGATTCAACAAGATGATGAGCTTAGTGAAAAGAGTCGCCTTCACTAAGTGGGCCCGCAGGCTATTTTTGACGCAAAGTCTATTTTTAGACCATGTCTATTTTTAGACATGTCGATCATATTCTATGAGTTGCAGGATGCTATTTGTGGATGGTTGGTCAAGTTGGAAAAATATATGGACTTTTGTTTTTAGACATATTGGGCAAAATCTATTTTTAGATTGCCAGTCTAAAAATAGATATGTCGAATATTATTAGCTCTTAATAATATTTGGACTCTAAACATTATCTTATTCTCTTGGAGCACTTCAGTTAAGTGCACAGATGTGGCACAGGAGCTGACAGAAGGAATTACGCTATTCTTGAGGGTTTACTGGAGCTATTGCATGGAGGACTTCAGTTAGAACTCATGTGATAGAGTTTGGTGGAGTTGTAGAAGTAGTTGGTGGAGTTGTGTTCAATTTAACTCAGTTAGACACAGTTGAGCTAGTTGTATCTAGTCTAACTGATTGATACACTAGTGAGAGTGGTGTGACTTAATTAATAATTAATTCACTAAATATTAACTCATTAATCAACTAAAGAATACATCAGTTAACTACAGTGCATGGACAGTTTCAGTGGAGACCGGTGGAGAGATAGGTGAAAGGGCAAGATGACTATCAGTTGTGACTATAGTGATGCATTGATTGCATCCAACACTCAGTAGAGATGCCAATGAGGATTACGCAGTGCAAGCCAGGTGGATTCGAGTTCATTCAGAGCCATTCTTCAGCAGGGATTGCGCAGTAGAGGCAGGCTAGCAGGTGACAGAGATCGGTGCATGGATTTGCAAGATCGGGCCTGATTAGTGTGTAGCGATTGTGTTGTACTGAGAGCTTGATATGATCAGCTTTGTATGAGGATTGTTACATGATCTCTATGGCATATATTATATACAGGTATTTGGGGTTTTTAGCTTCAGGCTTTCCCGTAAAACAATTGTGTTAATGTGTGTGAATTTTTATGGTTTCATGTGTGCTTTGCAATTGATTTAATTTCCGCATGTGATGATCAATGGTGGAATAGATTCTATATTGTGCATGAAGTTAAAATAGTGTGTGATCAGAAGAATCTTGGATATATAACACATAAGTTATATAATTTCTACATGGTATTAGAGTGATATTGATCAGAGCAATTGAAAATTATTGAAGCGGTTGAGTTTTGTGCTGGTGGAATTCGAATTTGCTGTAGTGTTTTCTTGGTGTCGAAGTTGAGCATTCATTGAAATGTCTTTCAAAGGATTGCGATTAGAGTATGCCCTTGAGGGTAGCTCAAATTATATTGCATGGAAGGACAGGATGGAGGAGGTGCTGGATGATAATGGGTTGAAGGAGTTCATAGATGCAGAAATTCCAAAACCTGATTCTAGCGATGCTGCCGCACTTGACGCATGGAAAAAGAAGACAGAAAAGTGTCGAAGGATTCTGTTGGAAGTTGTGAAGGATCACATAGTTTCCAGCCTTCATGGTAAAGCTTCTCCATTCTTGATGTGGAAAGCTTTGATATACTTGTTCCAAAGCAGAAGCGACCAGAGGAAGTTGGCGCTTAAAGACAAACTCGGGAAAATAAAAATGGAGAAAGGCGATAGCATACCCAAGTACCTCACGAAGTTTGTCCAGTGCAGGGATGAGCTGGGAAGTGTGGGGGTTACTGTTGATTAAGAAGACTTGGTGAGCTTGGCTCTCCTTGGGCTTCCGAAGAGTTGGCATAGCTACGAGGACTCTATCAATAGTCGGGAGAAACTGCCAAGATGGGAGCGACTTTGGTCAGATCTTGTGTAGGAGGAGATAAGGCGGGGTACCAGGGATGGATCTTCTTCGAAGAATGAAGATGAAGAAAATTTCACTTTGGCTGCCAAAGCAAGGAAGGGGAAGGGAAAGAAAAATCCTTCTCAATCCAGTGCGAACGGCAAGAAGCAGGACTTTTCCAAGGTGAAGTGCTTTCACTATCACCAACACAGACATTATGCCACTAATTGTCCACAGAAGAAGAAAAATAAGCAAACTGCTAGATCTGCAACTGGAGAGGCCTTAGCCTCACAGTTTGAGCTGGATTTTTCATTGATCGTATGCTTGGTTTCAAGTGTGATGGGATCAGTGTGGTTTCTTGACAGTGGTGCGTCTTTCCATATGACCGGAGACAAATATTTGTTACTGATTTGGATGAGAAGGATCTTGGAGTGTATATCGAGATGGGTGATGATGGTAGATAAAGTGCGACTGGTATCGGGACCATTTCCTTTAAGAGGGAGTCTGGAAAACCTTTCATCTTGAAGGATGTCATGCATGTTCCAGGATTGAAGAAGAATCTGATCTCTGTGGCGATGTTGGAAGACAAGGGATATGATGTTGTTTTTAGCGAGGGAAAGGCTTTCTTGTGCAGTAAAGCAACTGATGAAACCCAGAGGATAGGGGTTCGAGTTAAGAACCTTTATCAATTGTAGGTAAATGGCTGCGCAGCAATGGCAGGCAAAGCAAAAGGAGTGGTGAGTCGCGATGAGGGCGAATTGTGGCACAGGAGATTGGACCATCTTCACCATGGCGCTTTGAAAATTTTGCAGCAAATTTCTACCAGGCTTCCCAAGGGTACACTTGCGCAGTCAGATCATTGCAAGGGATGTACTTTGGGAAAATTTGTGAAAGCCACCTTTCGTGATAAGGATAGTTGCGCCACGACGATCCTTGAGAGAATTCACACAGACGTGTGTGGACCTTTCTCAGTAGCTTCGACAGCAAAGCACAGGTATTATGTGATATTTGTTGATGACTTTTCTCATAAGTGTTGGATCTTCTTCATGCAGAAGAAGAGCGAGACATACTCAAAGTTCTATGAGTTCAAGGCACTAGTTGAGAAAGATTCGGGGAAACAGGTGAAAGCTCTAAGGAGCAATAATGGTGGTGAATTCATCTCTGGCGAATTCAAATACTTTTGTAGTGCAGAAGGAATTCGAAGAGAGCTCATAGCGCCTCATAACCCACAATAAAATGGGGTCGTGGAGAGAAAGAACAGAACGATCGTGGGTGTTGCACGGGCGATGTTGCATGATCAGGGCCTTCCCATACACTTTTGGGCCGAAGCATGCAACACTGCGGTTTATGTGCAAAACCATTGTCCTCATAGAGTACTTGGCATGAGTACACCCGAAGAGGCGTTTTCTAGTAAGAAGCCTGATATTTCTCATTTCAAGATTTTTGGCTCACCTGTTTACATTCATGTGACGAAGGATGCCAGGAAAATGTTGGAGCTGACCGCAGAGGTTGGGATATTTGTGGGGTACATAGAAACACCCCACAATTATCGTGTGTATTTTCCAGATAGTCAGAAGACTGTTGCGCGACGGATATCAAATTTCATGAGGAGAAAGCCATGAAGTTATCGCTTGAGAGGGAGCTACACTTGCATGCAGATGAGGAGCTACTAGTTCTTAAAGATGAGCCTCAGGATGTGGATCAGCCACAAGAGGAGGTTCATGGAGTGGAAGAAACCACTCATGCAGTGCCAACCATCATAGGGAAGAAACGCACTACAGAAGCTCAGCGATTGAATCTTGATGCAACGTAGAATGTAGAAGCCCCTACATCACAGTGCAGACAGAGACAGTCACCTGACCGATTTACTGGATACATGGCTCTGATGAGCAAGTGTATCGTGATAGAACCATCCTCTTTCGAGGAAGCTGTGGAGGATCCCGCATGGGTAGATGCCATGGTGGAAGAGTATGATTCGATTGTCAGAAATAGTGCATGGGAGATTGTCCCAAGGCCAGAAGGGAAATCAATGGTAGGTTCGAGATGGATCTACAAAGTGAAGCAAGCTGCTGACGGGAGCGTCGAGAAGTACAAGGCAAGATTTTTTGCCCGAGGCTTCTCATAGATCGAGGGGATCAACTATGAAGAAACCTTTGCACCTGTCGCAAGGTATTCTTCCATACGGACCATCCTTGCTCTCTCAGCGTACATGGGTTGGCGCATTCATCAGATGGATGTGAAGACTACATTCCTCAACAGATTCATTGAGGAGGAGGTGTACATAGAGCAGCCTGAAGGATTCTAAATCTTCAACAGTGATTCGCATGTGTGCAGGCTCAAAATAGCATTGTATGGGCTAAAACAAGCACCTCGTGCTTGGTACACACGTATAGACAGTTATTTCACCGGACTTGGTTTCGCCAAGAGTGAGGCGGATCCGAACCTATACCAGATTGTGGTGGAGGGTAAGTTGCTGATAATTTTACTTTATGTAGATGATTTGATACTAACAGGTGATGAACTGTTGATACACTCATGCAAGGTTGATCTTGCAAAGGAGTTTGAGATGAAAGACTTGGGCCTCCTTCATTATTTCCTGGGATTGGAAATTTGGTAGAGGAAGGGTGGACTGTTTGTGTCTCAAGGCAAGTATGCCCGAGAGATACTGGAGAAGTTCAACATGCAAGGCTGCAAGCCTATCGACACTCCTCTTCCTGGTGGTTGGAGGAAAGAGGATGCTACATCGGCAGAGGTAGTGGATGCCATTGTTTATCAACAGTTGGTTGGTTCGCTCATGTATCTAGTCAATACACGACCGGACATATGCTATGCTGTTAACCAGCTTTCACAAGCTATGGTTAAGCCTACCAAGCTCTTTTGGAGGGTAGGAAATCATGTATTGAGATATCTCAGAGGCACATCGGGATATGGATTATGGTACAGACAGTCGAATGAGGTGAATTTGCATGGCTTCATGGATGCAGATTGGGCAGGGAGCCCAATGGAAAGAAAGAGCACATCTAGAGGGATTTTCAGTAATCGGTTCTACAGCAGTTTCTTGGTACAGCAGGAAATAGAGATCCGTGGCACTCAGTTCAGCAGAGGCCGAGTACATGGCAGCAAGTTTGGCTGCATGCGAGGCTATATGGATGAGGAAGATCCTGGTCGGGTTGTTTGATTCACACTTAGATCCTATTGTGATATATTGTGATAATCAGAGTTGCATTAAACTCTCGGTTAATCCATTATTTCATGATATATCTAAACATATTGACATCCGGAACCATCATATCAGAGATTGTGTGCAACGGAAGATCATGTTGCTTTCTTACATTCCCACAGAGGATCAGGATGCAGATATTCTGACGAAGGCGCTCACCAGGAGAAAATTTGAATACCATAGAGACAGGATAGGGGTGGAAGATAATCCCTATCTTGTTGAGAGGGAGTGTTGAGATTAAACAAGATGATGAGCTTAGTGAAAAGAGTCGCCTTCACTAAGTGGGCCCGCAGGCTATTTTTGGCGCTATGTCTATTTTTAGACATGTTGATCATATTCTATGAGTTGCAAGATGCTATTTGTGGATGGTTGGTCAAGTTGGAAAAATAGATGGACTTCTATTTTTAGACATATTGGGCAGAATCTATTTTTAGATTTCATCAAAAATAGACATGTCGGTCAATATTAGCCTTTAATAATATTTGGACTCTAAACATTATCTTATTCTCTTGGAGCACTTCAGTTAAGTGCACATATGTGGCACAGAAGCTGACAGAAGGAATTATGCTATTCCTGAGGGTTTACTGGAGCTATTGCATGGAGGATTTTAGTTAGAACTCATGTGACAGAGTTTGATGGAGTTGTAGAAGTAGTTGGTGGAGTTGTGTTCAGTTTAACTCAGATAGACACAGTTGAGCTAGTTGTATCTAGTCTAACTGATTGATACACTAGTGATAGTGGTGTGAATTAATTAATAATTAATTCACTAAATATTAACTCATTAATCAACTGAAGAATACATCAGTTAACTACAGTGCATGGATAGTTTCATTGGAGACCAGTGGAGAGATAGGTGAAAGGGAAAGATGACTATCAGTTGTGACTATAGTGATGCATTGATTGCATCCAACACTCAGTAGAGATGTCAATGAGGATTGTTCATTGCAAGCCAGGTGGATTCAAGTTCATTCAGAGCCATTCTTCAGCAGGGATTGCGCAGTAGAGGCAGGCTAGCAGGTGACAGAGATCGGTGCATGGATTTGCAAGATCGGGCCTGATTAGTGTGTAGCGATTGTATTGTACTGAGAGCTTGATATGATCAGATTTGTATGAGGATTGTTACATTATATCTATGACATATATTATATACATATAGTTGGGGTTTTTAGCTTCAAGTTTTCCCTTAAAACAACTGTGTTAATGTGTGTGAATTTTTATGGTTTCATGTGTGCTTTGCAATTGATTTAATTTCCGCATGTGATGATCAATGGTGGAATAGATTATGTATTGTGCATGAAATTAAAATAGTGTGTGATCAGGATAATCTTGTATATATAACACATAATTTATATAATTTCTACAGTGAGTTTCTCGAACGAATGGACAGAAGCGGTTGGTAACATGTGACACTAGTGTTTGACACAACCTTGAAGCATGAGAGTGAAAAATCCGCAAATAACATATTTACAATGTATTCGATTAGAATGATAGAAATGTATAACTTGACACATGTGTTCCAATACAGTTGTTTGACCCTCACCATTAAACTTAAACTACAACAAGTTATAAACTATTTTTGCGGGCACTAAAATATTAATACTTTTAGATTAAAAAAACTAGGATAGAGATTTGGGAAAGGGCCATCTCAAGATGTGGTACTAAAATAAGGCTCCATGGGCTCAGCACGTCATCTAGCCCTCCCTCTAGTGCCAAAAATCTGTTGACAGACTAAAATGTAATGCCAACAATTAGAGGTTCTCCTCGGTGTGAATTCACTATTATACCTCATATTGTTTGGGATAGGAGCCCCATCCGTTATGTAGGCCTGATAGCCATCATGTTTGTTTAGCTCATGGATATCGAATGACGAGATGTTAGAGCGAGGAAAAGAGTGAAAATCCCAGAAAATGGGAACAAGGACAACCCAAGATTGACAAAATGCAGAACAAGATACATGAAAGTAACAACAAAAACAACAACAAGTATGCCATGATAAGGTTTAGTGAGCTAAAACCATCTCATACATACATGAGCAGGAGCATGCTAAAGGTTAATTTCAAATCAGTTCATAATAAGTTACCAACATGGCGTGGAATAAGTAAGCATAGATTCAAAGTGGGCGTTAAATTCATAAGCTAAGAATGAGTTCATTAAAATTTCCCTCATGAAATCACACATATAAACATGATGGAGATACAAGAAAGTCAGTAAAACCATCATAAATATGCATGGGAATCCATACTGAAAGAAAATAACTTCTTATTAATGTTGATGCAAATATAAGTACAATCCCTGCAAACCATCAAAGCCCAATAGTGGAACATGGGTTGCTCATGCCATTATCCAAAGCAAAACCATAGCCTCACCAAAACTCACCCTACTCGCTACCAAGAGTTGAGTGCCTCCAGCTTTTCAAGCACAAATCAACTATCTAATGCTACTCCTAACTTAAGTGCTAAAAATACCCCGCAAACGAGGCTTGAGGATATATTTATAGAAATGAGGTGACTATTCACCTATTGTCACCTTTCACCTACCCTCACGAATCTTGAACTTCCTCACAACTATCTCATGTCTAATGAATATTACATGATCAAATCAATCTCAACATATTTATTGGTCTTATGATGAGAAATATTTACATTATGAAAAAAAGAGAATCTATGTGGAGAATGTAGAGGGTTCTTGGAAACCCTAGAATGTGTGTTGCCCATACCCTATATACACCGCAATATCATCAAGATTTGTATAGTATCTAGAGGATTGTTTTTAACTCTCTTAATCATGTTTTGAGAGGAGTATTTAGCCAAAAATCAAGCCTCTCTTTTGAATAAACATATTAAATGTCTTTGAGAAGATCCTTATCTTTTAATTAATGATCCTTTTAAATTGGATTGCTTCAAACATGAGGCCAACTAACCAATGATCTTCTAATAACCTGATGGAAGAGTAAAAAATGTTATTTTATGCTTTTTTTTTCGGTTATGTGGAAATCTGAACACTTATCTGGGAAATAGTTATGGAGAAATATCAATATTCATATGCCAAAAATGAATCCAAGCTAACAAAATTGGGTTACTGGATAGACAAAATAGATTCCCTTTACTAGTAAGCACAATGTTGCACAAATTTGTTCTCCTAGAATAACTTTGTTAATCCATAATATAATAATTTTCTAATTGAATGAAAATCTAGGATGACATTATATTACAACCCAAAAAGGTTTTATTGTTCTCTTCTCAATTCATTCATTTCTACATCTGGTATGACACACTGGTCTAGGTAGCCCAGCCATACCCTCAAACGGAATTGAAGGAAATAAATAATTTGGAAAATTATTGCAATAATTCATTTGAATAGAAATAAAAGACTCATTGCTACTTAGGACAAGAACTTCAGAAGGGGCCAGAGGTAGATCAATGTAAGTATAACGTGACAATGAAATATTAGCAATATATTTTGGCAACAAAGCATATTTAATAGAAATTGTTGTTCCAACCAATTTGTGGATTTGATGAAACATAAAAGAGCCTTCATGAATGGATACCTCAATGTATAGTGTGTTTGAAATTTTCTTCAGTACCCCACAAGTACTAGTCAATTTTTTCCTAAAATTAGTGGTAGTATTTTAGACTAATATATTCATCCCTTGACTTCTTGTTCACCAATGGAATACTGAAAATTCTTGTGTCGTATGGAAGATACCCATTGATAAAATTTGGTATATGGATCTTTTTCCCATCATTGTTATTACTGTAGCTAGAGAATGTACCCCTTTGTTAGTTTGACTTCTCCTCCTCCATCTGACTTCAAGTATATTTCCATACTTACTCTCAAGCATTCCTCCCACCTTGAGGAGAGCATTTTCCAATTCATCCTCAATTTTGGTTGTAGAAGTAGAGTAGGTATCAAGTTAAATTATCGAATAGGTTGCAATCCCAATCAGGTCACATTTGTATCCTTAGTGGAACTGAAGACAATTCTTGCGACTTGAAACCTCATAAGGTGCAACAATGAGGGCACAAATTTCATTGGCACAATAGGCTGCATTGACATTCAACTAATGACCTCTAGCAGGTTTAGTATGATAGGTCATAATATTGATGCATGGGTCCCATTTTTAAATGCGAGTCGTAGTTGACTGGAAGTGGGATTTTCAATCTGCAGGGGAAGTCACATTTTGGATTCTCAGATTCACTAGAGGTTGTAATTGCAACCTACAACTAGTCACATTTCCTATTGAAATTTTCCCTAGTCGCATTTCCATATGGAAATTTTCCCCAGTTGCATTTCCATGTCCCAGTAGTTGATACTACAATTTAGTTACCTTACTGTGTGCTTTGACATATTGTATGCAAACCAACATTAATAAACACTTGTATGTTTTTTGTATCAAAGCTCGTGAAGGAGGATGAAGCTCTTGAATTTATTGCTAAATTCATAGCATTATGCCTCTCTTTTTCCCATGGATTCAACCTTCTTACTGAGTTTCTCTGCAAGATCAAACAAAATATTTTCATAATGCTTTAAATGATAATTTTTTACCATGCCTATAGGTAGATAGGGTGAATTAAATGTCATCTATGTCATAGGAGAATAACAACTTTGATACTTGAGCCACCCTTGGGTCAATTTTCATATGAGCTGCCACTATACCTAGTTTCCTTAAATTATTTTAAACCGAGAGCCTAATGACATATTGAAAAAGAACAATTGAATAGGATACTGTCTTTCTCCATAATGAATCATCCGATTTCTTTCAGTTCCATGTCCATATAGACTCCTCTCTTACGATAGAGCTTAATCTCCTCCACTAGAGAATAAGCGACCTTTTCTTCAAGATTGATTTTATTCCAAGGAATATATTTGTACAAGCCCAAATAAAATCCACAATGAAAGAGCATCATATTAATGATGAAATCACTTATTTATACATGTGAAAACTAGGTACGAGATAGTTGTGTCTCAATAGCTTATTAACTGTAAAAATGGAACATGAAACTAATTACATATTGTACAATAACAATCCCGAAGGATTAGTTAACATTCCCCCCTTAATATAAAGGTACATCTGACATGTCGAGTAACATTCTAAACTTTTCAAACTTTTCATGTCTTAATGCCTTTGTAAATATTTTTGTGATCTTCTCTAAAGTGGGACAATGTGTCAAATGAATAACTTTGGCCCCTACATAGTGTCAAATAAAGTGATATTTGGTGTTAATATGCTTGTTTTGATCATGAAATTTGGGATTCTTGGCCAACTGAATTGCAGAAGAGTTGTCAACCAGTAGCGGATTTGAAGCCTCTTTTTTCTCCTGCAAGTCTTCAAGTATTTTGCAAAGCCAAATGATCTATTTTGTAGCTTGATTTGTTGCAACATATTCGGCTTTGGTGGTAGAATCAGCAGGAACAGATTTCTTGTGTGATCTCCAATTGATGGATACTAATCCAAGACTCGTCAAATAACCAAAATAGAGACTCCATTCTCCTTATCTCCATCAAAATCAGAATCTGAATAACCGCTGAGATGGAAATATGCAACTATGGAATATTTGATGCCATATGTTCGAGTGTCTTTCAAATACTTGAGCACTCACTTCATTTCATTCCAATGACCTTCACATGGATGATGCATGAACCTGGAAAGTATCCCTACAACAAAATCTATGTTAGGTCGAGTAATAGTAAGAAAAATTAAACTTCCAACAAGTTTCCTGTACTTTGTTGGATCCTGAAACACACTTCCTTCAGTGGAAGTAAGTTTCAAATTCGGCTCCATAGGAGTAGCAACAAGGTTACAATATTGCATCCCAAATCTGTCCAATATACTTATTTTTAGAAATAAAAATATATTTGGGTTTCTGATCAACTTCAATCCCTAAATGATAATGCAATAAACCCAAATTTGTCATGTCAAAAAATTTCATTGACTCTCTTTTAACGGACACTATATAGTCATCATTATTTCCTGTAATCATCAAATCATCTACATAGACAACCAAATATACAACCGAATTTCCAACTTTATTAACAAAATGAGTTGCATAATCCAGATCAAACAACTTGTAATTCAACTTGATAAGATGTTCAGTTAGTTTTTCATACCATGCACGGGATGATTGTTTCAGTCCATATACCACCAATTTACCAACTTAAATACCTTTTTCTCTTAGAAAAAAACTTCAGGCTGAAACATATAAACACCCTCCTTCAAATCGCCATTCAAAAAAATTGTTTTAACGTCCATATGGTGTATCTTCTAGCTATTCTAAGCTACAAGACAAAACATAGTTCTAATTGTGTCTATGTATAGTCAACACCTTCCTTCTAAGCATAGACTTTTTCAACAAGCCTTGCCTTATATTTATAAAGAAAACCATATGCCTTGTATTTGATCTTATACACCCATTTACAACCAATAGGTTTGACACCAGCAGGAGGATCCACTAACCTCAAAGTTTCATTCTTAATAAGTGCATCATATTCCTTTTTCATTGCACCCTTCCATTCATCACAATTAGTAGCT
Organism: Pinus albicaulis; assembly: GCA_034641835.2. NCBI lineage: Eukaryota > Viridiplantae > Streptophyta > Pinopsida > Pinales > Pinaceae > Pinus > Pinus albicaulis. Next base: position 629,294,557 of record CM076570.1, read on the forward strand.
TTTTCAAAACAACCGGGTTCACTAATTGTAGAATGATTGAATTCATAGTCATGAGAAACGTTACCTGAACTTGAAGTAACATCACCTTTAGAATAACTTCATGTTTCAAAATCATCATACTCACAATAAAATTTTCGAAGGACTAGAGTTTAATCACATTAAAACTTCTGAAGGATAATATTTACTTTTATGTATTTTTTTAACAGGCCATTGGTAGAATAAAATATTTGGAGCCTAATAAGATTTGAACCTAGCTCTTCGCTAGGCTATTTTTGAAACATACCATTAAACCACAAATCCAAATTTGTTTGAAAGAAGAGGAGAAAGGGATTTATATCTTTTCAAAGATATTCCATATATTTTGAATTTGAAAGGATTTGAAGAATATTTGGTTGCATAACAATTATGACTTAAATAGTTACCATAGTTGGAGTTGTTCTTAATGGAAAGGAAAATTATCCAGAGTGATTTAGAAATCTTAAAAGTGCCCTTGTTTTTAACAATTTATGGGAAGTTTGTCAAGGTAAGAAGGATAGTGACGGAAAATAAATTGCACTAGAGCCACCTAATAACGAGAAGCAATGTGCAATTTGGGAGACAATAGACAACAAGGAATATGCATTAATAAATGCATTGGTGATAGAAGAGGGAAGTTGATATATCATTTCTTGTGGTACTACATTCGAAGCATTAAATAAGTTGAAATAATTGTATGATTCTCACTCAGAACTCAAAATTATTTAGTTATTGTTGAAGTTGTTTTATTTGGAGATGAAGGATAATGATCCTTTCAAAATTGCCTCTGAAATAAAAGCCATTTTCCATGATATTGAAGACAATGGAATTAAAGTAGATTTACAACTTATAACTTTTATAAAAGTCCTTCGCCCTGTCTATTCACATTATTTGGAATCTCTCCAAGCTAGTGGGCAGTTAAAAGACATTACATTTGATAAACTTGTAAAAAAATAGTTGAGAGAGAAAATGACTTTGGGAAGAAAGAAGCCCCACCTAACTCTAATGTAGAAACTTTGTGCCTTGCACAAAAGGATCAGAAGTTTCATGCTGAAACTTCTAGAGGTGATAAAAGTAGAGGTCGAGGTAGGAGAAATTAGAGAGGCTTGGGGGGGGGGCGAAGGGCGAAGCATTAAATACGAAGGTAGACAAAAATGGAATTTTATTGATAGACCACATATCAAATGTTTTATATGTGGTAAAATTGGTCATACTGCTACTAATTGTAAAATCTCTTGGGGGAAAGCTAGTGAAAGAAGAGAACAGTGGAATGAAAAGAAATATCAGCCACCACCAGATAAGGGAAAATCATCAGATTCTGCACATTACAGTGTTTCTCACTATAATTTTAATATTAATGATGTTTTCAACACTGCATTTTCTTCATGGCGAGATAGATGGATTTTGGATTCAAGAGCCACTTGTCATATGACATTTAGGCGAGATTTTTTTGAACTTTCAGTGATGATATTGATGGTGTTATTACTTTGTTGACAGGTCTCAAATTAAACCATATGGAATTGAGTCTATTCTTTTGAAGATACCGAACCTTACATATTATGTTCTGCAGGATTTACTTTATATTCCATAGTTTCAACGAAATTTGATGTCTCTTATCCATATTCGGCATCAGGGGAATTCTATTCATATATTTGATGGCATCATCAAGATAATAAGAGCATGTGATCATGCAGTTATTATGATCAGTGTGGAAGAAGGTACGTTTTTAGAGTTAAATGGTACTTCATCTATTTATTCTTGTGAAAGTTATACTTTTTTGGTGCATCAAAGTGATATCTTGTCTCCCAGCTTGTTGTGGCATGCTCGATTTGGTCACATCAATTATAGCAGCATCAAAATTATGAAAAATCAAGGTATTAAATGTATTATGATAGTTCCAATAAATATTACACCTTGTGATGATTGTATTTTGGGAAAACATTGTAAACAACCTTTTCATAGTTATTCTTTTAGAGCTTCATGCAAATTAGGTCTTATCCATTTAGATTTGTGTGGACCTATGCATGTTGCAACTTCCAATGGAAATAAATATGTGATGACTTTTATTAATGATTAGTCGAGAATGTGTTGGGTGTATTTTTTGAAGAATAAGTCACAAGTGTTTGAAGTTTTAAGGCTTTTTATTTGACGATTAAAGATAAAACTCAGCAGAATATAGGCATTCTTAGAAAACTGATAACGGTGGCAAGTATACTTCTCATGTTTTTGAATAATACTTGAAGGACAATGGAATAAAACATCAAACTACCATACCTTATAATCCACAACAGAATGGAGTTGTAGAATGTATGAATAGAAATTTACTTAATATGGTTAGATCTGTGATATTATTTAAGAATGTTAAGTTGATGTTTTGGGGAGAAGCAGTGTTTTTTTCACCTTATATTTGCAATCGTTGTCCTTCTTCTATAATCAATAATAAATTTCCTTATGAAATGTGGTATAATCATCTTCCTGTTGTTCAACATTTTAGAGTATTTGGTTCTCTATGCCATGCATTAATTCATGAACATCAGCGCAACAAGTTGGGTGCTAGGAGCTGTAAATGTATTTCCTTGGGATATTATGTTACTTCCAAAGCTTACAGGTTGTATGCTGAGGAGAAAAATAAGTTCATTCTTTCCATAGATGTTATTTTCCTTGAATCAGATAAAAATAATTCCACTATTGATAGGCAACTAGCTCAGTTGGATAAATTTACATCTAAGAAGTTCTATTTTGAATCTGATAATGATGTTCCACACACTCAAGGGGGGTTCCCATTTTGGATCAGTCTGTGGTTCTTCCATCTTTGACTCATGAGAATGTTATTGTAGAAGAAAATTTGGATGATAGTAATGATTTTGTAGGACCATAAATTGTTCTTGAAGAGCATGTTCTTGAACATGTTTTTCAAGATGAGCAACCATCACAACCACTTCAACAACTTTTACAAAGATCCACATGTCTTCAGATATTTCCAAGATTTTAATTTTATGATTAAAGATGAAACTCAACAGAGTATAGGAATTCTCAAAACTGATAACAGTGGTGAGTATACTTCTCATGTTTTGAATAATGTTTGAAGGACAATGGAATAAAACATCATACTACCATACCTTATAATCCACAGCAGAATGGAGTTGCATGCTAGGAGTCATAAATGTATTTTATTGGGATATTATGCTACTTCCAAAGCTTACAGGTTGTATGATGAGGATAACAAGAAGTTCATTCTTTCTAGAGATGTTATTTTCCTTGAATCAGATAAAAATAATTCCACTATTGATAGGAAACTGGCTCATTTGAAGAAATTTGCATCTAAGAAGTTCTATGTTGAATTTGATATGATGTTCAACACACTGAAAGGGGGGTTCCCATTATGGATCAGTCTGTGGTTCTTGTTTTCTGCAGTAAATTCAAATACTATCCTTTAGAAAATTCATTTTAAGTAAACTACAGTTTTATGCAGTAAATGCAAATAAAGCCTCCCAAAATTAAAACATCAAACGACCCTTGGATTCATGGAACTGATACTTTTAGTAAACAGCCCAGAGATTATTGGCATTTGACTCAGTATAGGCAGTTTTTATTGAGAAAAACAAGCACTCAAAACTCCAACATGTATTCTAACTTCCAACTATATGTAAAAAAAACTTTATACCTCTAAATTTATCCTATCATCTTTCATTATGACAGAAATATATAAAACTTACAAAGAATCAATAGTTTTGGCATCCCACTACACTACTCCACTAGGCTAACCTTCTACTTCATTCAACTATGTTCATGGTCTTCACGCTTTGTGTCTCCTTTAGCCACAAACTTCAAATAGATGGAGTTTATAAACAAGTCAACCGGGTTCTAATACCACTATAAAAGCCAAAATAAACTCCACAATGAAAGAGAATCATATTAATGATAAAATCACTTATTTATACATGTGAAAACTAGGTATAAGGCATTTGTGTATCGGTAACTTATTAACTATAAAAATGGAATATTGAAACTAATTACATATTGTACAATAACAATATTGAAGAATTAGTTAACAACGTTTTCCCTTTCCACCTGGAGATCCAACACCCATACTATATTCCTCAAAAGGCAGAGCCTTCTTTTTCTTAATGATATCAACAAGTCGGGCTTCTTTCACAACTCTAATAATCTTCTCAATGGCTTCAAACAATTTAAAGGAACCTCCACATTCAAGATCAATTTCAGGCACTAATGCACAAGAAACCCCCTATCCAATGATATTAGAAACTTGACTTCCATGTCTCTCAATCTCCCACTTACAAACATACCAAGTCTAGAGTCGCACATTAGATATGCACAGTGAGCTTATCACACGTGACATATTTAGATTGGTCGCAAGTCACATATACAACATATCGTGAAAATTCAACTATAAGTTGAAGGTATGATTTGTGACATAGAGTGGTCGTAGGTCACAATTTTAGCTCTTTGGTGAGGATCATTGTGCTTTCCAGCTGTGAATTGTGATCCGGGTGATGTATGGGCCCAAGACAGGTTGCAAGTCACAGTTTTAATGAGGACAAACTTTGCGACTTGGAGGCAACATTTGTAGGAATAGTCGTTGATTGAAATGTGCCTTGGATTGATCGCTTTGTATGCACACACCATTGAAATTTAAACCTTCTAATCGCCTTAAATTTATAAATGTGTTGGAAAATATGATTCTACACTCCTTTCATCATGCATATCGTGTTCTTGATAGTTTGATGCAACCACAAGTCGAAACTCCAGTGTTTGATATACAAGACCCCTATGTGATAGTGACGCATAATAGCTCACATCATAGGAATGAGTTATTAATTGTTGGTGTATTTGTAAAAACTATTTCTATTCCATGTGTTATTCTCTTCACCACTTGGCTTATTGTTCCCCATCAAAATGTCGAGATACATATCAAGATACATATTCAAATGTCTTTGTATGAAAAAATTTTCTCTCCACTAGTCATCAAATTAATTCCTGAGTGAGCCTAATGGCTAATAGTATGTGCTTCTTTCAAAACCATGGACGTATAATATGTATGCCTTCATAAACTTAGCAGTCAAATTGCTAATGAGGGGTCTCATACACCAATTTAGTGTCTGACTTGGCTGTGACCTTAAAATTAGGTAATAATAATAATAATAATTGAGGCTTAATTGATTTCATTGGAAATTAAAATCCAATATGATAGTCATTCATGCTCTTATCCTTGTACACATTACCCTCCCTGTGTCATTTGTACCATTACATATTAATTTTCAATGAAAGTTTCTATGGCTATTAACTATCACCCTTTGTATCCTTTGAATGCAGCGGTAGAATAGTTTCCAATGCATATTTCGTTGGCTTTCAAAGCATCCTTTGAGGTGCTCAAATGCATCATGTCATAGCCTTTGTAATCTCTTTCCAACGCATGTGTAACACTTCATGCAAGCTTTCTCTAACGTGTCTTTTCAAGCGCACTGTAACATATTCATTTATATTGGTTGATCTACGTGTTGCCTTTATAGGAATATTCAATTCTACCATAATGTGATTTGTGCACATTTTTTCAATGCCTTTGTTATATGTGTTTCCAATACAATTAGTGTTTTCCACCTTTGAATGCATTTGCATTATTATGGTGGGCTATTTTTATTATGGCCTTGCATAACCTTCCAATGATTTAGGCATGGTTTTCCATGGAGTTTGTTTAATTTTAAATTTCAATGTAATCTTTCCATGTAGCCAAGGCCACTTCCAAAGTTCTATATGTAATATTTCCATGTGTATGAGGCATCATTATTCTATTGGTTAGTCATCACAATGCACTATAAATGAGCTAAATGACTCTTGAATATGATACGCATCGCATGACTCCCATACAACATATCTTAATTTTGCTTTCAATGTGTTGCTCGTGAAACCACATAGCCTTTTAAATTTTTTCAATACCTTTTTATGACCATGTGTTGTACAATAATGTCTAGCAAAAATGATGTCCCTTTTATTATCCACCCACTTCAGGATGCGCCTACTCTGGTGACCTAATGCTTTTTATGTCCAGAGGTGGTTGAAGGTAGGTTGTAAGCTTTGTAGATCACCTTTATTAATTCACCACATTGATTAAATATTCTCAACATTGTCTCAAACCACATCAAATGGTGAAGCTTATTGCGTGTAGTATGGGATTAAGAAATTTTCCCATTATGATCAAAATGTCTTGGAGGTCTCTCTTGAGAGAGTTACATGTGATGTAAGAGGTAAAATATTTAGAAATTTAATTTCACGATCATCAGAAAAACTTTACTCCAAATAAATCACAAGGTTTAATATACAAGCAAGTTAACAAACCTAGTGGTTGTGAAGTAGTATGGGTACTACATTGTGATTCCTGGGGATGTCATTTTGTAATGTAAGTTTCATAGAATTCTTACCACAATTCATCCTAGGGAATAAAATAAGGTTTAAATAGGGTTGGGACTTGAACCAACAATCTAGGGTTTCAAATGTGTATGAGCAAGATAACAATTTTACAATCCCTAATGAATTTGAAGGGGATGAGAAAAATGGTGAGGTGAGGTTATTGACATAATATGCTCTTGTAAACCCTAATGTATTAGTGTGATCAATTTTCTAGGTAAGGAAACAAGAATAAAGATAACATGCACCATGTAAGTGTGTCCATTGATAGTGTTTGATAGAAATGGATCATGGGGATATTAATCAGTTCAAAACATGTTCTTAACCCTTACGACCTTAAGCAAGCAGAGGGGGACCTAAAATTTTGGATATGCCCAAAAAATTTGGGTGTTGTTGTTGTGGCTACAATGAGGTAATAGAAAAAATTTATTTTTGTACTTATGCATTAATGGTGGTGATTCCAAATCTCATTTATGCATGAAAAATTTGTTTGAAAGCATTGAATCTTGTTATCATATATTTGATATCTTCTCTCTCAGAATTTCTAGTGTATTGGCATTGATGTGATGAGAAATATTATTTATTATTCATTATTGTAATTTATATTTTAGTTGATACCTACGGCTGATAATTCGTAGGGATTATATTTGTGGAACATCTAAAGAGATGAGATTTATGAACCTATCAAAGAAACCTCAATTCCTGAAATTTCTAGATGACATCAGAGGTTTTTTATGAAATCACTTTTTTGGTGATAATGGAGTTGGAATTTCAATCGTATTTTTCCAAGATTTGGTATGTTTAATTTGTACATGTTTTTTTGGTGTGAAACACTAATATGTCTAGGAGAAGTGTTCAAGCCCTGGAAGGGCTTATTATACTTCATTATTGTTGAACTTTGTTTTGAAGTGGATTGAAATCTTGTACATATTTCGACTTGTACGTTTAGATAGTTTGACAAGTTGGATGGAGGTTTCAATTTCATTCCTTGGAAGCTTAGGATATATATGCCTTTAAAGGAAGTTGAGATTTGGGAGCATGTTGAGGAAGAGATTTCAACAATTACTGTTGCAAGGCTTGAGCCACTCATAAACATAAGGAGAGGTCAAGGAAAATGTAATCATCCTTAATTCTGAGAAGGATCACTTCATTTCTCATAGTATAGATAAAGTGGTTAATAAGGATATTTTTTAAGCTTTGATTGATTTATTTCCTTTTTAAGATAGATAATTGGTTGACCTATATGGTCAATATCATGGAATTGAGAGACTATTTGAGCTCCATTGGAATGAATGTGGAAGACATGGAGTTAATTTCCATTTCCTTGAGCATATTGTTACCATCTTGGATGTCTTTTTCTAGGTTGTTTGTGCCTGGGATACAGTGCTCGTGTTTACAATGATTTAGCATGACCTTATATAGGAAGAGATTGAGTTTCAATATTATTCAACTAAGAAGAGGAAGTAGAAAATATTGATTTCCTTATGAGGATTAAAAAAATGTAATGATAATATACAATAAAAAGGAAGGCTTGGGAATAGGGAAGAAGAACTTAAGTAAGGGGATGTGTTTTTAATGTCACAATATCAAAAAATATCCTAGTTATTGTTCGAAAATGTAGGGGAATGCTAAACATGTTATAATTAGTACTAATGTAGGTGTATATAAGGATTCATATTAGTTTTATACAACCTTCTCCAAGGTCTCTTGTTTATCTTCTAACACTTTGTCTAGTGTTGGATAGTATATATCTTGATAGTGGGGCATCAATACATATGACATATAACAAGACATTATATAGACATCTTTAGGAGCATGATGAAGGTATGAGTGGAGATTTGAGAAATGATGTTGTTGATATTGTGAGAGCATTTTCTCAATTTCCATCTAAATTCCATTAATTAATTTTATTGAGTTGAGTGATGTTTTATTTGTTCCTTTGTTGAAGAAAAAGTCTCTTTCAATTTATTGTATCGAATATCATCAATGGAGAGTTTCACTTAAACAAAAACTTTGCACCATCAATTATTATAGTCCCCCTCCCCCTATGGTAAAAACAAGAAATTTGAAGTTGGCCAAGCCCCATGATAGATGGATTCTAGAAAAGGCCATTACAGTGAGAGATGATTGGAGAAGAGAATTCACCAATCACTGAGTAATATGAACTTTGGACTTGGGGAGGGATATAGGAAAGGCTTGATGAAAAGGAGAGAGGAGAAATAAAAACATGAAATGGAAGACACAAGAGAACAATAAGAAGAAATATCCATACTTTTTTCAAACAAATGAGATGTGCCAGGGGAAGAAATATGTAGAGTACCTAGAACAGAATTCTTCAGGGGGTCATGAATGCCACCATCCACAATCATTGTATCTAAAGGAGACATGATAATTGTCAACATGATCTCTTCATTTCTCCTAGGAAGACCACTCATCTCCCCACAAGATGAAGATATCTTGATGTTAGGAATTGAGTCCTCGCAAATGAAATCTTCTTACCCATTCCTAGCTGAAGGAAGAACAAGACAATATTTTACTAGTTGATTGTATTTATGACAATGGTGGGACTGAAATGGGACACCCTCACAATCCAAATCATATATAAAGCACTCCTCCCCCTCCAAGATCCATTTACGCAAGAAGGTCGCTCCTTAAATCGACCTTTATAAGTATTATTATAGTAACAAATTCCCCAATGGAGAGATATCATGGATCATGTGCCAGGTAGGATCCAATAGAGTTCTCGATGTCCTGAAATATTTCAATCGCCCATAAATATAATGGAAACCCTAGGAGGTGGACCCATATAGGGATTGAATTTGAAAGCTCCTGACAAGTGTCAAATAATGACAACCAGAATTTGAACAAGGTAGGGGAAGAATCAATGAGTCAAAGATGCTTTTCAACTAATTAAGCATATTTTCCATTTACAAATTTAAAATGTATCCATCATTTATCCAAACAGTCGATACCTGATGGAACCCTCACAAGGGGATAAATATCTTTGTCAGCCTAATCTTTGAGGGTTTGTATCAAAAAATGATGGCCCTGTACTTGACCCATACACGATTTTTCAACCAAACTTGAGACCTGGTCCATCTTTATATCACCCCCCAAGACCAGGGAAAGCTTCGAATGAATAGACTTTTTTTATGCAATATAGCTTCTTAATCGGGCCAACAATAATGTAGTTAGAGTTTTTATTCAATATTTCCTTCAAGGACTAAGAAGGAAAGTCATGAGAGTGAATCGACCTTGCAGGAGGATAAATTCCATGAGAAATAGCATAGATACTTGAACCAAACCCTTGAGGGTTTAGGAAATGAAATGTATTTACATTTGAAAGTGGGACCAAAAATTAATTATCACCAGTCAAACGAAGCCCATTTGATAAGCCCGGAACTTTCAGAAAAGAAAAAGCATTCAATTGACTAGGGATGACTGAATTTGAGTAGCTAAGAAGAAAATCCAAGAGAGAAACTAGTCGAGAAGGACCTGCCCCCCAGACCGAACCTAGGGATCTAAGACTCCAGCCCTCCAATAATTTTCAAGAGTCCTCCCCAAATATGGAAGGGTGTCGAGTGTTGAAACCATCGTTTTATCCCCAGGAGACTACCTTATCTAGTACTTTTGCCATATTTGAAACATGATAACTATTAACCACAAACACCTAGAGAAATCGGCATAGAAACTGCAAAAAAGAAGTATTTTTTATGTCTCCCATGAAGTCAACAAAAATACGAAAATGCATGGAAGGTGAGGGTTCATAATCTACGAGGTCCCTTTCCTTTTGTGATTATTATTAAATTTATAGTATTTATACTTTATTTTTTTGAATCTTTTTATAAAAATTATTTAATATTGGTACTATTAACATTATTCTTCTAACCTAAATAATATTAATACTAATATTCATTAGTAATTATCATTAACTATATATTATTATGCTTTTTTTATGAGTAATTATTCTTCTTATTGATGAGGACTTCTGGAGAACTGTGTGTTAGGATCATTGTTATGCCCAACATTTAGGGTGAACCCTTCGCCCATCTTCAGTAAGCTTCAAGCCCCTGAAGATAGATGAATGGTTCACCTGAAAAGTTGGGCATAACAATCATGGTAACACACAATTTTCGAGAAGTCCTCATCAACAACAATTTATTGACTGTGGAAATTTCCATGCTAAAAGTATTCTTCCTTTCACCTATTTATCATTATTTCTTATTATCAAATTTAATATTATTATATTATATTTTAATTTAATTAAAAAATACTAATACTATATTATTAATATCAATGGTTAGATATTAATTATGAAATTTTAATATTTTTGATTTACATTGTTTAATTATTAGTTTTTTCTCCAATTAATTGGTATTTCTTATTATTAGTAAATTGTTATTTCCCTTGTATAAGGATTTTAGCTTGAGTAATTTGGTGAACAATTTGTTTCCCTAATTACATGTGTTCAAGTCTTTAATTAGCTTGTTTGTTGATTCTCAAAAAATACAAATTCTTATTAAAAAAAAATGTCCCTTATTTTCCTTTCTATTTATCCTTATTAAAAACTATTTTCAATACTTTTTTTTGCCCTTTCTTCTTCTCATCGGTTTTTGATCAATTTTTATATTTAATATTAAATTAATCTCCCAAAAATTATTAAAAGAAAAAAAAAAATTTCTCTTCCTATTTATTTATCCTTATTAAAACTATTTTCAATACTATTTTTTTTCTCTTCCTTTCTATTTATTCTTATTAAAACTATTTTCAATACTTTTTTTTCTTTTTTATTTTTTCTTTTTTCATCTCATGAATTACAGACTTTTTTAATTAATATTAAATTAATCTACCAATATTTATATTTTTATTTAATATTTTTTTTGTAATTTGAGTAGGACCTTCTTCATTCATTCAAATTGGAAAATTACAATCATATAGAGACGTTTAGTGACCACAACATACCCTATGGGAAACCAAGTCTGTTGGCCACCAATATGCATTATAAGCCAACCAAAATCGAAATGTTTTATGTTTGTCTTTCAAGGCTCTGTAAGCCTGCTAATCTACCCAACAGTTTCTTCCTATAAATCTACCATGTTCTATAGTACTCAACATATAAAACTTAATGAAAATTAACAAAATTCCAAAAATAGTAAACATAAAGACATCATCTAATTAGAAGACTCCATTGGAGAAGGGTCATGATCACTCGAATCTGGTAGCTCAGACTGGGGGAGGTATTGGATGTTCCCCTCAATGTTCCCAAGGCATTTGTTTTGATGTTGAATCTAAACCTACATCAATTGAAACTCTCTTTGAATTTCCTACAATCTCAGGTCTGGTTCCCTAGCCTGCCCCGAAGGATACATAATAGCTTGGGCCACCAAGCTCTTTATCATCCACTACAGGTGCACCATGTGCTTGTACTAATTCAAGTTTCCTCGAGTGTTTCCCAGATATGGGACAAGATCCTGTCAGTCCTCTACTTTGACCTCCTCAGCTGCACGACAGTTCAAGTTTGTCTCCCAAGTTAAATCAGTTTCTTCACCTCCACAGGTGTGCCAGAGTCATATGCCCACATTACCTCTTGAATTCGTTGTGCATCACTACGTTGACCACTCTTTTTCAGATTGTTGCTAGGGGCCTTGGTGTTAGCCTTCGTTTTCCTATATCCATTGTTGCTTCCCTTATTGGCATTCCCATTTCCTACCCCCATTGTTTTAGTTCCCCAAACCATGTCGACTCAAACGATGTCCTTTGTCATAGAGATGAGTTAGTCTTGAACCCCGGTCACCAACCTGACCCAAGCAATAGTCCCACCATCTCCCAAAATGCAACTTCCACCCCTGCCTGTTGTTGTTTCAGGGCTCTGCTTACGCCACCAAACAGAACATTTTGTAGTGGGTACTACAAAATAGTCAGGAATCGATTCACGCCACCAAAACACAATCTGATGTATAGTAGTAGAGCCACTCCACTATTTCACATATCTGAGAGTTACCCTGTGAACTAGAAGGCCATAGACGCTTGCACTACTCCCACAACTTTGAATTTGAACCTTTACCTCTTTGAGATGGTCCCCAACAGATTGAGGATTTACCCTGGACATACACATAGACATTGGCACCCTTAACAGGCCCTTTCCCCCTAAATCATGACAACAAACCCACCATTTATAATAACTTGGAAAGTGAATAGTCTACCAAGATCCAGACCCTCCCCGACCCCAAAAATCAAATAAAAACCTTTGCAGACTCCTAAAACCTTTGGATGCATTTAAATTTCCTAAATTGAAATTAATGTTAGCATTAGTTTATAAACATTAAATGTTGTGCTATAATCATGCAAACAAGTTAAGGAGAAGTCTTATTAAACCTGTGTCGTCTAATATTCTTGGTAACAATTTACACCTATTTTCCATGCAACACATGTTTTTAAGGCTCTTAGCGTTCTTTCATGCACACAACCATGTGACCCTTGCAAATGATGAAAAAATTTACTTCATGCATTCATAATTTATATCTTGCTATGGCATATACCTGTAATATTGTTAATTTCCTACACCTACCCTTGCTTGGAACACAAATTATTTTATTTCAATATGGATTCCCGGTCCAGCTCATCTCTCATCTGAAAAATTCCAAACTCTCTTGCAAGTTCAAGGTTGGCAGTAGCAATTGCAAGTAATCCATTTTGATTCCCTTCCAATATAAAGAGTAGTCTCCCCGCCCCTGCACCAGTGACAACAATCTTGTATATGGCATAGGAGGAGATATTATGTATATGGTGTGGCATATAATAAGAAATTCTATGGCAGACTTAAGGAAATGTAGAAGCCAATCAATCAAGATAATAGGAGTCGTTGTCTAGCAAAGGAAATCCGGAACACGCATCATTTACATGCATGAAATCTCGGGAATTACAACCAAAAATATGGGGTTTATACAATTTTTTCATATTTTATATTCCCTTCCCTTCGTAAAATGGACTTGAATCCAAAAATACGATGTTTGTGCAACTTGTGTCCTTATTTTGATCCTACGGAAAGGGAGAAAGCTCCTCAAAAAACTACTGAATAGTGGGGGAATCTCATACCTCTCTTCTTCCCTCGCTTTTTCTTAGTCCCACTCTTCCTTCTTCTAATTATTATGCTTCTTCTGCTAGCTATATTCTTTCTTCTCCTCCTGCTATTATTTATTCCTCTTATTCTTACTTTTTCATAACTATTTAATTTACTCCATACTCTTGGTATTATTTATTATCTACTACTGATTCAAAGTGTAATATTTAGTGCCAATTGAAAATCGTCATCAAGGTCAAGCAACATAGGATCCTTCAGCTACATAACCAGTGAGAGAGACAAAAACATTTCCGCATACAGTTTGATGGAAATTGCCTAGAAATTTTGATTACTTGGTTAAGGAACATTAGCCAAGGCTAAACTAAACTCGAGTTCTTCTTTAGCATTAGCTAGGAAACTACGTCTTACCTCTATCTAGTGCTATCTAGCTCTATATGTATATCTCTATCTCTTGTAAGGATATCAAGCTATTCCAATCTCTAAACCGGTGTATAGAAGCTAAACCGATCTATAGAAGTTATTCTAGAAATCATTCATCATGTTATAGAAGTTGGGTAGCTATAGATGTTATTCTCTCTATACAGCTAAAGCTATAGACGTTATAAATATGCAGTTCTCCTGTATAAATCTGCTATCTTTATTGCCTATATATTGTCTCTTTTAAATGAGGTAAACAAGGGATTTATTGAGCTTGGTTCAATAATTAAGAACGGAGTCCATTTGTTTTCGCTCTCGAGGAGGATCATAAAGAATGTGTTTCCATCAAAGTAACCAATTATAGGACTATATTGAAAAGGCAAAGGGGATTACCTGACAAGAAGCTCAAATTATTTCTCTAGTAGAACGCATGTCTATATTTATTATTCCACTAGCAAAAAAATCAAGATTTTATTGTAACAAAAATGATATAAGAGAAGTCGACGCGGGTGGGAAATACCTGTAAGAAGGGATAGCTTCGGCATGCCTCCAATATATCCAAAATTGTACACAAACTATGGACCCAGGTGGGAACTTTTGGAGACTCATTGCAACCTTTGTTGTCAACAAAGGCGTAGTCGCTGGAATTTCATTCTCCGTTCTGTTTGTGGTAACTTTTGTGGTGGGAGAGAGCTACATTTATGTGAAGAACATGGCTAAGCTATCCATTAATATTTCCCAATATATTTCCTTTAATATATAAATTTCTTGTTGGTTGATAGTAAATCTTTCCATGTCTATTAATGGCATGGGAGCATGAGCACCATGGAATTCTTCGGCCCCTCTGCAGAAACGGAAGAAAAAAACATGTTTTCAAATCAAATCTATGTGGGAGAACCGATGGCAGAGCCATGAGAGGCATAGGAGCATTTACAACATTCATCCATAGATCTTAGCAAAGGCATCGTCGCCGAAATTGTATTCTCTGTTCTGTTTGTGGTCATTTTTGCGGTGGGAGAGAGCTACATTTATGTGAAGCGCGGGGCTACGATTTCCATTAATCTTGTGCAGTCTTGGATGAAAAATCTTAGACGGGATGATATCAATCACATCTAGAATTGCTAGTTTGAATACATCGTCAATGTTTATGGGTTGTTGGCCCGATTCGTAAAGCCAAAGATTGTGATTAAGTTGAATGGGAAGCCGAACAATTTGGAAAAATGACGAGGGAAAGTGATGACGCTCGTAGCCCATGCAAGTGTTTTTTCATGTTGTAATCATATACTTTTCCAACCATTTTTAATTCTAGTAAAACTTTTAAATTATTTTTCATACCACTTGTCTATATATCAAGATGATCTATATATTAAGAATACATATGGTCACATTGTCAGAGAGTTTATTTAACTATGGTTTTTTAACTATAGTATGAAGATACATACTACCTTTGTAGAAAACTTAGGGTTCGGTTACACATTAGAACTACATTATTTGCTTCAGTCACTTAACTACCGGTTTTGACTTCCTCAATGAACAAGATTGGTTCGGGTAGCAATAGTCCCAGTGAAATCATTTGCTCTTGACATCATGCCCTTGGGCAAGAAGTTGTTGCTCCGCAACTACTCTTGTTTTACATGAACTCCTACATGAACCCTTAGACAAGTTCTCTTCGCTTCCTCAAATTACTTCATTCGAACAACCCTCACGCCTTATCGAGACAACAATTGAGGAATTCTATTTTAGAACTCTAAGTGAACCTCACAAGAACTTTTAATGAGCTTTAAGTAAAGAAGGAATAGCAGATTTTGTACAAAGTGAAACCAGGATAAAACAATACTCTTTTTAACTTTCAAAATATGATCATATAGCATATTTACACACACCATATAACCTAAGAGTTATGCTACTTTAGATTCTTTGATGCAATCTCATGCACCTGTGCAGGCTTATCGAACTCTACCTAATGACCACTGAGTTGCAAAACATACACAAGATTGACTAACTTAGTGACTTTGAATAATGAGAATGAATTCATCCCATTTATATATAGATTTCCGAATGAGGCTAAGGAATCTCTTAGGACATGACTTCTCTTGAAAATTCACGTAGGAATAGTCCTAAAAGTAGGAGTTTTAAAGAGACTAGACAAACTCTTTAGATTACTTTTCCGTAGATTCCTTATGATGTGACTTAAGTATCACCTTTAGTCTGAGAAATCTTCCGAGTCCTAGAGGAATTATGCAGAAACCGATCATGTACATACTTAAAGAGATTAAATGAAGAAGACAGACCCCTCTTCTAGTCAAAGTTCATATCAAAGTTGGGGAATCTTCCCCTCTAATATATCATGTCCCACATATTGGAGAATATTTTCTAGAAAATAATGGCTCTTCCTTGCAGGTTTTGTATAATTATTTTCATCATCATAAACCATTGGTGATGTGAATGAATAAAAACATTCATCATATGTTCTTCATCTATCATTCTAGCATATTAGAGATTTTTTTATCTTGGAAAGAGGGATCCCAAAAACTATAAATTTTTATGTGATGATCCATGGGTCCACAGTAATAGGAAACTTAAGGGTTGGATTTTTTCCAAGCCATTTATTGAGAGTTCTTGATCGGTTTAGGTTATAGTATTAATGCACTAGGCCCTCCGTATCATTAACTTGTTTCCAGACGATATTGATGTCATGGAATTTGTATGTTAAATCATTTTTGTCTGCATTTTTTTTCTCAGTGCTTGTTCATCTACCATATCTACTACAACCACAGTTGAGGTCGGTCTAGCACACACTTCTACTATAAGTTGGGATAATTCAGTAGTGGCTTGGATATTCATATCTAAAACTTGGGTGCTTCTGAGCTGCCACATGGGTTTCCACTCTTCTCGATATCTTTGCCAAGACATATTATCAGGAATATGTCAGACATGTTCTCGACAATTGCTCCATTCTGTGACTATGACCATGCAACAATATTTTTCTCGCTCGCTTGAATTTTTCCTACACTCACTTAATTTTGGAACATGCTCACTTGATTCTCAAATTTTCCTATGCTCACATGAAAAATTTTCCCGCGCACTTGATCTTAGAACATGTTTGCTTGAATTTTTTTCCCCTGCACTTCATCTAGATTTTGAAACAGACTCACTTCAATTTTTCTTCAAGTGTTTACAGCTCAAGAAATATGGGATATTATTTGTACAACCTTTAATGTGTTCAATATAAAAATAAAATATTTAGAATAATGCCTCTCATCTTGCAAATTTCGCATCACTAGCTCTTTTGACTTCTTTGTTTAAAACATTTTTCATTGCTTCTGCATCAATTCATATTAATAACTTCTTATTAATTAAATAGATATCAAACTTTTTGACAACATGAAGAGAAACTTTTATTTCTTTGTTAATTACAAAGTAATTCTTTAATGCGTCTTCCCATGTACTCATGTGAACTAGACTATATTTTCTTTGGGTTGTTATGAATAAAATAATATAAATAATGTAAATATTAAATAATGTTTAGTTAATTAGTAATTAGGTTGAAGAGGAATGTCTAAATGGGACATGACCTTTCGTAAAGAGGCACCTGCTGAGTTATATAAGTGGGCCTCATTTGTAACATTCATCATCATTCATTCCTCATACATTTTAATATAATGTTTGCATCCTCAATGGATATTTTCATATTTCAAGACTTCTGGAGTATTTAATGAGAAGTACGAACTTTGTTCACTTCATTTGGTATCAGAGCAGTTCAACCCTCTGATCGCTTAACCGCTATACAGAGCCAAGCTCTCTAATCTGGGTCCTTGACCATCAAATTCGTCAACATTGTTGCCGTCAAAGCGTTTTGCTATTAGTCTTGGATTTTCTCCAGCTTGCCATTTAGGCCATTGGCCAAAAAAAAAAAGAACAAAAAATTATATATAAGAAATTAAAAGAAAAAAACTATTACAAAAGGGTCTTTGAAAAAAAAATTCTTAAAAAAAAGGTTATAAAAGTCAAGGAGAATTATTATTAGTTAAAGAAGATTCCATTTAAAAAAAAGTATTATTTAATAAAATTGTCGATAAAGATAAAATGGATTTGATCTTTGAAGGAGAAAAATATATACATAGTGGAAAAAACAAGGTAAAGAGATGATTTCCACAAAGAACTATGGTTTCTTTGCAATATGTCCTTTTTAATCACAAGGATGTCCTAATTGTCACGAGTCATTCAGAAATCAAAACATCGTCAGCATAAAATGTTACAAAGATTTTACCTTAGTTGAATGTCTAAGTGATACCGAGAAAAAAGCATTAGCAAGACAAATGAAAGAATTAATGGAAACAGTTGGGAAACAACATATAGATTTTAATAATGAAATAAAGAATGCAGAATTCAAATTAAAAGATAAACACCCTTCATCATCCCTACAAAATGATGTAATCCCATGTACCGAGAAATTGTAGTTGAAATATCAAAAGAAAGACATAATAGCCGAACTTCAGCAAAACAATAAAGAGTTACAAAAATAATATGAAGATCTTGCATATATGCATTACAAACAAGTAATGTAAAAGGAAGAAGAAATTTCTCACCTCAAGGACCACGTTGAAAAATTAATTGCACAAGTCAAGAATACTAGGGTCACAAATAAGGAACTCAAAAAGCACTTATCACAACAATAAGAGGAAAAATTACGTCTAAAGAACCTTAATAAAAAATTATTAGAACAAATCAAAAGTTCAAAATATGAAGAGAATAATACTAAGGATAAACTCAACAATTCAAAAAAAGAAGAGCTTTTACGTCTAAGGAATCATAATCAAAAATTTCTTATGCAAATAAATAAGCTCAAAAGTGACAAGAAGTTACTTAATTTCAAGTTAGAAAAACTTACTCAAGAAGAAGTATCGAAGTCTTTAGTCCATGTTAAAGAAAAAAATCCAAACCCCAATCTAGTCAATATCCCAACTGAAGAAGAGGAAAAACTGGATGAAGTAAACATGTACTTAAAAGTTGCAATTCCATCAACAAAAGTTTCAAGTGAAGATCCAAAAATTAACCTTTCAACGTCCATAAATAAACGAAATCAGGTACTTCAAATAAATCAAGGAGAGTACATAAACAAGATAAGGTAAATTAAAACCAACAGAATTCCTTATCAACATCTAAATCACGAAAGTAGACAACTCGATCATGCTACGTATTCAGAACAGAAAAACAAATTGATGTTCCAAAAAATACTAATGTCATTGCAATCCACTCAGGTGATAACAATTCATCACAAGTTTCCAGTCACCGCAAGCTTCCATAGAAGATTGATCTAGGATGGTATGATCCCATCTTAGTGCGACGGTTTTTTTATCACTTAGGATCATATAAACTTGTATCAACAAGGATGACTACCCCGAGAAGAGAATACATTCGTAGCAGAAAAAGAGAGAAATCTTTTTTTATCAACAAGCTTTGAGGACAAAGATTTTTGAGGAAGGTAATGTTATGAATAAAATAATATAAATAATATAAATAATAAATAATGAATAGTTAATTAATAATTAGGTTGAAGAGGCATGTCTAAATGGGACATGACCTTCCGTAAAGAGGCACCTCTCGAGTTATATAAGTGGGACTCATTTGTAACATTCATCATCATTCATTCCTCATACATTTTAATATAATATCTGTATCCTTAATGGATATTTTCATATTCCAAGTCTTCTGGAGTATTTAACGAGAAGTACGAACTTTTTTCACTTCACGAGTTTTCCATCTTTATTTATGACTTGTTTGAGCACTACTCCCCATCCTATATTGCTTGCATTAGTTTCTACAGTCTTTGATAATTCACTGACTACAACATGTAAAATGAGAAGTGTTTTTACTTTAGCTTTAATATTTTGTACAAACTTGGTATGGGTGTTCATCCATGCAAGTGGATATTTATTCAATCTATCATTCAAAATATTTTTTTCCTTAACACAGTCCTTATAAAAAAAACTGACATAATTTAGACAACCAAGAAAACTATGCAATTGTGTTTTATCAACAATTCTATCAGGAAACTTTTCTATGAATTCCACTATGTGTTGTTGAAGTGTTAGTTGTCCATTGAAATTGTATGCCCAATAAACTTGATGTTGGTCTTGAATAGGTCCATATTTTTATTCAATATGACTAACCCTACTCCTTCTATGATTTGAAGGAACTTCTTCAAATATTTGAAATGTTTCTTTATGGAATTTGATAAAACTAATATATCATCTATGTACACTGTTAACCAATCAAAATAGGATTTTAGAACATTATCCATAACCCTCTAAAATTTAGAAGGAGCATTCTTAAGGCCAAAAGGCATAACATTCCATTCATAATTCCCTGTTGGGATACTATAGGAATTTTTGAATTTGTCCTGTTCTTTTATAGAGACTTTCTAGAACCCTGATTTCAAATCAAATTTAGAAAACACCTTTGCACCAGCTAATTTATTAACAAGGATTAATTTTTGAGGAATTGGATAAGTATCATCAGCCAATACCATGTTTAAAGGCTTATAATTTATAACCAAATTTATAACCAGTCTAGGGACCCCTCTAACTGGTTCAAAGTCTTTTTTGACATAGAACCCATAGCATTTCCAAGGACAGGTTGATTGTCTTATCAATCCCTTTTCCAATAATCCTTTGAACTCTTCTGCACACAATTTCTAATATTGTGCATTCATAGGAATGGATCTTATTTTGCAAGGATTCCCTTCATAAAATTATTTGTATGGAAGTTATACTTCATGTTCATTAGTTTTCTAAAAAGCAACAATATTTTCAGAAAATACCTCTACTTCAAATTTCTTTCTCAGTTTGGAAATCTCATCTTGAATACTTTGGTCTTTCAAATGAACTTCAATATTTTGATTCGCTTTCTTTTATTTAAGTTCTCTGATACTCTTCTATTTATGTTTTATGGTTTATGTAACTTGGAGCATAGTTGAAAGTTGGGGAGTTCAGACAAAAGGAAGGACAATCTTAGTCTTAATTTTTTTCTTTCCTGAATCAAATTGTGTGGTGGTAATAAAGCACCCAGCCTTTCCTTTTGGAGTTTTTGTAGAACCATGAGGTTCTACTATTGCTAGGAATGGAGTTCCTAGGATACATCTGATTGGGATGTTTGCAAGAACAAACTTCATATCTAGATAGAATATGCTAAAACATAGTGTTTCTTTGGGAACTTCACAATTCATTTTGGTTGATTTGTTTCCCAAGTTGACTACAATTCTAGTTTTCTTTTTCCAATAAGTTGTTGGAATTAAATTCTTTAAGAGCATATTTAAATCTAATCCATAGTCTATCAATGCTTTATCATCTCATGGAATTTTTTATGTTGCATGGCCAAAATTCTCATAACACCTAAACCTTTTATATTCTGGGCTTCAAAGAAATTTATGTTTGGATTCCTTACTCCATCATTGTATTCTTCATGTAGAGGTGGTCTAGATTTAATTACCTAGATCTGATCCTTTAATTCTCTTATTTCTTCTCTATCTTAGTGATCGACTCTATTTTCTTCAAATTGTTTGACTTTTTCTTTTAAATCTACAACTTCTCTTATTAGCAAATTTATTTTTTTTCCCAAATCATTTATTTATAAAGGTTGAAGCCTCTCATTTTTGTTTTATCTAATGAATGATTTGGTATTTTTGTCAAATTATTCATAAACAAACATTACGGGAATTTTGAGTTCTAAAATGGGCCTCCTAAGGAAATAATAAAATAATAGCTAAACCAATAAAATAATATTTATGAATTTTCATTTTAATTTTTGCACTACAATCCATGTAACCATAGTTAAATTCAACTAAAAAAGTGTAACAAAATAAAAGTAATAAAAAAATTGTATTGATGTGACTATAAATAAGAATGAACTTTTCAAAAAATAAGCATCTAATGCATTTGTCCTTTGTACTTAAATAACTTAAAATAAATTATAAACATAAATTCATAAATTCTTAATTGTATAATACACTATTAATTAAAATTTATATTATTTAAATTATATAATAACATGTAACTAATATACTATATAAAAATCAAATAATATAATATAAATCAAATAATATAATATAATAAATGTAATATGTTATTTTATGTATTTTTTTTACATTACATATTGAATTTATTTGATTTATAACATAAGAAAAAATAATATATAATATAAAAAGGAATATAATATATATTCTATGACATTTAAATTATTTTTCATAATATTATGTATAATAATATATAATATTAATATAATCATAATGAAATTAATTGATTTGTATCTAAAATTAAAGAAAAAGAATATTGAAATAGATTTCATTTATATTTATAAGTATAATACAACATCTATATACATTGAAATTTTAGACTTTTTTTTTCCTCAAAGTATGTTAACCTAATAAACTTTTTTTAACATACAAAACTAATGTTAATTTTTTCATCATACAAAACTAATATATTTTTTTCTTTAATTTTAATATGTTTGTATTGTTATTAATATTATAATGATATTATTCATAGATTTGATTTATCCTAAAATTACAATGTTATATATATAAACTTATAATTAATTTTAAATCATAATATTAAATAAAATGAGATGAATATATAATTTAAAATAAATATATGAAAATATACAAATATAATATTTATTGAAAAATGTGTAAAGACATGAAGATTATGTAAGAATATGGATTGTTTCTTTCAAAAATATGAAATGACAATAATAATATTTTATTCAAAAAGTGTGAAATGACATTTATTATTAGTACTTTACTTTATGACTTTAAAAGTATTTAAAGCACTACCATGGTTAACCATGAGTTTTTATCCACCATTGGTAATGTGATAAGTAAGTATATTTAACTCAAGTAATGTCACCTCAACCATTAGGGATGATGTCATCCCCTAAAATTTGATTGGTTCTCATAAAGTGGCTTTTGATTGTACATTTTCCTTAGGAGGCTCATTTCAGACCTCAAAATTCTCCTAATGTAAAGACTTCTTACCCGGAAAATCTATTGTTGATGTCTTTGGATTTTGAGACTTTATCATTTTTTTCAGAAATGAATCTAGGAGTGTTGCTTTCATTTCTCCCTCTGGTAAGGCCTTGGTTTCTGCTAGCATTTTAGCATATCCATCTGATGAAGCCTCATCCATACACATTTTTAGCTTTTAATGGATCATTTATGGTTCAACCAAAATATTATTCTTCCTCTCCTTTGATGTTACATTCACAACATCTAGGGTTTGAACAATTACAGTCATTAGCTATTAGAAAGGCTTCATTTTCTAATTCAGAAGTATCATCTAGATAAAATTCAAATTTAGAAGTCTTAATGTTGTTATAACAACACCCATAATATGGACTTATTCCCTCTTAAAGGGGTGATGCAGATATTGGTTTATATTATGTAATTCAGAACCACATCTATTACAATGAGTCATGATAGATTGCTTATGTTTTTCTGCTCTTTCTCTATTTTTTCTGAATTTGGCTTCTAAAGTTTTTTTCCCTAGTTTTCTTGGATGCTTCTGCTTATGTACATTTGTTTTCTAAATGCCCTATTTGTCCACATAACCAACATGTTATTGTTTGTAGGTCTTGTTGTTTGTGTGTTTCCAATTTGATGTCTTCTAGAGAATAGTAATGTGTCTTTTCTTGATATCTAAAGATTCTTTTTGGCTTTGTGTCTCTCTTTTGGAAGTGTTTTCTTTGATAATTAACCTCTTTTATCATATCTCCTCTTTTGGATTTTTTTCAAAATCCTTTTAGATTTTTATTTTCTTCTAATGGGGTCATCAATGCTTAAGCCATGTTTTTCACATATGGACTTACTATCAGGAAACCTGGACATATTTTGGATTTATTTATTGACCTTCATATCTCTACAGAGACTTACAAGTATTTTGGTGATGATAGAATATATTTCTCCCCATGTGTATAACCCATAAGGTTGCTTAAAATCTTATTGATCATTTAAATATTCAACACATTTGTTGGTAATAACAACCAAATAAACTTATTTCCATAAAATATTTTTACTATCTTGAACTTAATATATTCTTTGGACCCATTTTCTCTGAAAATATTCAAACCCATACATTTTTCTACATTTTAGATTCATGAGTATTAGTGTATGTTTATCAACAAATTATTTTTCATTACCACACCAATGCTCCAGTATGAGGGTGGTAAATACTCTAATCATATTACTTTGTGGTATGTCATCATCGTGATATATGATATCTCCACTATCATCTTTAAGTACTTTAAAATATTCTTGAGCTTTTAAATACTTGACAAATTTGTTGGGAATAACAACCAAAAACTTTTTTCCATATAATATTTTACTATTCTTACTTATTAATAATTTCTTGTAAACTCATGTGTGATGGGAATGAGGCCATATGAGTATCCAGAACTATTATGTATTACGAATATATCATGTGATCTTAGAAGTTGACCATGAAGCCTTTTCCTATTGGTGTCAAAACCTTGGAACTAAGAGAAAATTAACTTAGTGCATATTGGTTTGGGGAACTGGCCTTTGGTAAGCTATCAAAGAAAATTGAAAATTGCTTAAAGAAAGAGGGTTACAAATCTTTGGTCTTCATAAGCCACAAGACTTTCAAGAGAACCTATTAAATCTCTGAAGAGACAAAATCATTGTTCTCTCACCTCATAGTAGGGTAAGCATTTATTTGAATACAAAATTATCTTTAATCTCAAGCACTATGGAGTAGATCTAACATTTATGGTGCTCCTAAGTATTATGGTAGTTTATCTCAAACTTTGCACCATGAATGAGGAACTAGACCAAAGGTACCAACATTGTAAATCTCAATATGAATGTTCTTGTTTATCTATTTTAAGTGGCCCACATGGTTACTTCATCTGGGAATCCATTACAATAAGAAAAAATCTTATAATAATAAAAATATGTAATAATTATTCTTGTCTATTAATTAGCATATATTGAATTAAGATAAAATTTGCATGTATATAAATACATGTAGTAGGTGATAAGTCATGCCCTTATCCTTGAGTAAAGAGCATGACTTATTATCATTACTACATTACATATGATAATTGTCTTATTACTAGTATTACAAGTCTTCCCCTTTAAAAATGTTGTGTTTTCAAAATATGAGTAAAATTCTTCTACTATAATGAACCATGTTTCTGTAACTTCCCCTTATTTGATAAGATTGAGAACACTAGGCAATAACATATTTGAAATTTTGAGCAATATTTTTGTATCCAAAGGATCAATTTGTTCTAGATGAATTATTTTTGGAAGTATACAAGGATAATATTCTATTTGATTTTCTTTATTGTTGACTTCTAGTTGCATTGATTAAGATGTTTCTATACAAAAGTATATATCATTGACTCTTGTTAAGTATCTCTGGATATTGGTACATTAAGTCTTGCATACTCCAACATTTATGATTTGAGTATGAATATGTTATTCTAATAAATTTAGTATTCTTATTTTTTTAAGAGTTGTTTTTATAATCATTTGAATAAGAAAAAAATTTGTATTCCCTAGTGCTTTAATGGTGATTGGTGATTGATAAAATTTCAACCATCATTTAATTTGTAGATGTTAACATATTATCACATTATTTTTTAAGTCTTTTTCAAATATTTTTTCCTTCATAAAACTTCATCATTACCAACACTCTAATTTTTAGTTTTAATCCATTCTGTTAAGGTCTCTCTTATGGAGTGTCATGTTTTAAAAACTTCTTTGAATTTCTTATATCAATAGATATTTCTTCATCTATTTTTGAATAATATATTTTTAATTTTTAATTTTTTTTATTGATTATATATTTTTTCAAACAAAATAATTTCCTTATCACCAACCCAAATGTTAAATAAAAAACCATCTACCCAACTTTAAGATTATTTTCCTTATCTTTATATAACAAGATTTTATCAAATTTTTAAAAGCATTTTGTTTTTCTTATAATTCTTGATTACACTAAGTTGAAACCTTATTAATTTTTTTTTAGCATTTTGTTTTTCTTATGGTTCTTGATTACACTAAAATGAAACATTTTGTTAAATTAATGCTCGATGATTTACTTATGAATCACTATTATTTTATGTGATGCTTATAATTGATTGGTTTGGTTTGGTTAACATATTGGTGTTTGAAACATGTTTTCTTTTTCTTATTTACGTTGTAGGATATGTATGATATTATATATTTAGTGTTAAAAGTTTTTCTTAGTGTTTTCAATATCTTTAATTTCTTTCACATATATATATTTTGATTTTTTATTTTCTTTATTAACTTATTAACTCTTTTTTTCAAATTTAATTAAATTTTAAATTATTATTATATTTTTAAAATAATATTTTAATACCTTATATAATATTTAATTTATAATATATATAAACTTGCACAATTTAGATAATTTTTTACTTCGTAGTTATTCCTTTTATGACTCTTTTAACATGATTGTGCTTCTCAATTCTTGATATGTTAATGGTGAGAAACCTTTTCAATACTTTTTATTTAAGATTATTGATATATAGTTTGGATTATTGTTATATCTCAAAATTTTATTTTTATATGGATGAGAAATTATATATGAAAAAAATATTGAGTACGGTTGTATTTCAATTAACCTTGTTTTCTCAATTTTATTTTTATATTTATGATAAATTATATATGAAAAAAATGTCTGAGAATTTTATATGAAAATATATTATTATTATTATAAAACAAAAATTTAAAAGTGAGTAAATTTTATTTTATATATAGTATAGTTGTGAATTTTTTTGTTTGTCACGTTGTTTGTGATTCTCTAGGTTTGATTTGTAGTTTGAGGAGCCAAGACTTAAAGGCATCTAAGTCATCAAAGTCACATGGGTATCACGATTTGAGGAGCCAAGACCCAGGGACATCTAAGCCGTCAAAGCCACATGGGTATCCACGATTTGAGGAGCCAAGACCCAGGGACATCTAAGCCGTCAAAGTCACATGGGTATCCACGATTTGAGGAGCCAAGACCGGGTATCACAATTTGAGGAGCCAAGACCCAGAGACATCTAAGCTGTCAAAGCCACATGGGTATCCACGATTTGAGGAGCCAAGACCCAGGGACATCTAAGCCGTCAAAGTCACATGGGTATCCACGATTTGAGGAGCCAAGACCCAGGGACATGAGCCCTTAGGTGACCAGATTTTTTACTATGTCTCCTCTCCCTAGCACAGGGCACAACCACCCCCCTTGAGGTTTGATCTTGGGTCGCCTTGCGTACGAGGCCCATCCTCAACCAGTTGTGCTAGTGAGACTTGACTTTATAGTTGTGAATTTAATTTTATATATGAAAGAGAAATAATTTATATGGATCAATCACATCATTGTTTTTATTGTTTTTTTTATATTATGATAGTATTATTATTTAATTTTTGCCCAGTAATTTAATTGCTAAATTCAAAAAGACATACATAATCTACTCTTTTGAATTTGAAAATATAATACTATTCATTTATTTTAATTGTTAAAGTTTAAAAAGACATACATATTGATTTAATTTAATTGTTAAAGTTTAAAAAGACATTCATATTATATTCTTTTGAATTTGAAAATATAATAGTATTGACTATCAGTATAATGTAACAAAATCAAGTTTTTGTCCTAAAAACAATAAAAATTTTGGCATAATTTTGAGAAAATCTAACATAAATTTTTGAAAATCCAAAATACAAGATTTAAATCTAACAGAGATTTTGATAGTGATAAATCTATTTTTACGATCAAAAAATAGTATAATACGTACGGCTTCTTGTATAATTTTTTTTTCAACAGAGAAAAAATGATGTTTTTATATATAAAGAATGAAAAACAGTCCATCAGTCAAAGCATTCTCCTCTGATAGGAAGATACCCTATCCACAGGAGAATAGGGTAATCCATGACAGATAGGAGAAAATAAGCACAATTACCCCTACAGGAGCTTGTAAAGAGCCCTTAGGAGATCCAAAAACAAATCTGAGGTACAAAACAGCCCAAGCCATCAAGCATATGAGAGATACAATCCTGCCGATATATCATCAGGCAGCAAAAGACCCAGTGAGAAAAAGAAGGAAAATATGTGCAACAGAGAAAAGAACGACATATATACAGTCCAAAATGTCTCAGAAGTAAATAGAGCATCCTGTACCTGATCATCAAAATTGATCCGACCATATTAAGTTGTCAGTCATGTCATGTCAGCATCGGGAACATCCGGATACAAACCAGCGTAAGCATAGGAAGCTGTCAAGACATGTTATACCAGAATACCAAAATCTGTAGCTGATCAGTTGTCCAATCTGTGAACCAGCCAACAGATAGCGATCCCCTATATAGAAGAAAAAGGTCTATACACCTAAAACCGATAAAGTGAATATGCTGGATCCAATAGACAGAGAGACAACCAGCCACAGAATAACCCATGGAGATAATCCCAACTGATGTATACCATGTAGCATCTCCAGGTAATGTAAAAATGTGTTATGAAGGCTCGAATATACAAAAAAAGTAGGCTCGATCCTGCCTCATATAAGAAAGCCCCCAGAGATATATACCACCAGAGGATGCCTCGGGATGTGAAAAAGGCCAGTCATATGAACCAGGAGAAATGTCAGCAGCAATAGGACCGGGATGGTGAAGAACAGGTGTCAAAGGAAAGTACCGATGTCAAAACCAAAATACAGAGACCAGTGTGTGGCTAAGTAGCCCATCAATGTGAAGAACCTACAGATCAAACCTGAAAGAGGCCCTTTCTCTGTTTTCCCTGAAATGGATGACTGTTATGTGGCCAAAATTTTGTTCCAACCCCAGCTTTGAGAGCCTATCCACCCTCCAATTTAATTCTCTATATATATGGTGGAGGGAGGCTCTCTGAAATTGAGAAAGAACATAGATAGTTCGATCAACCCAGCGACTGAGGTTTGAAACCCTGAGATTTGTTAAGCCCGAAATGCCGCCTATGACAAGTTGGGAGTCCTCGTAGATGTCTATGGTAGGGAGCCCCAGGTGATGGGCCACAAGGAGACCACTCCACAGGGTCATGATCTCAGCTTTATTGTTAGATCCCTGACCCCCGTTCTAGATGATATGGAAGCGCTCCTCTCCTTCCATTTTAAGCCAAGCTCCATAATCGCATATACCATCCTGTTGTGCTCCATCGAAGAATAACGCCGGTATGTGGATGCAATGAGGCCAAAGCCTATAGGACAGATCCTTATCAACATTTTCCGGAATGGGATTAATCTGAAGCCAATCCAAAATGCGTGTATAAATCCTGTTGGAATCCCACCTCCCCCCATTGAACAGCATGTAATTCCTACTACACCATATTTCCCAGCATGTATAATATGGAAGGGCCTTTTTCCCAGTACCCTTTGCTGCCCAAAAATCATATGCATGGTCCTGTGAAGTCGGTCTCCATGCTGGGGCATCAGTCCAGTGAGATAACATTCCCAAAGTCCAATAGCCACCCTGCATTCAAAGAAAATGTGAGATACTGACTCCTGCTCCTCTTTACATAATGTGCATTGTCCCGGACCATGTTTCCCTCTTTTTTGCAAATTGTTCCAAGTGAGTATCTTCCCTTTCCTGAGTAGCCAATTGAAAAGTGTTATCTTGTGGGGAATCTTCCACTTCCATACCTTAGTGAAACCAGGGATACTCGGGGTGGTGTGTCCATCCATTTTAATGTGAGAATATAGCTCTTTGACATAGATGTCATTTCCCTTGTACGCCCTGCCCCATACAATCCGGTCACCCAAAGGATCGAAAAAGAAGCCAGCCCTTCGATAGGATCTGATGAGGCTTAGCCAGTTGTCCTTGTTTCCTACTTGCATACCCAGTGCCTCAAAGTCCATCCATACGGGAGCACCAACTTCCCAATGTGTAATGATATCAGTTAAGAAAATTATACCTCTATGTGTCAACCTGTGGATGAAAACTAGATCAATGTAGGGATCAAAAGAAAGGCCCATGATGTTGGTGCATGAGATGGGTATCCGCCTCCCATTACCAAACTTCCACACCACTTTTGACTTGATGATCTCCCTGCATTTTTTTAGGCTTCTCCAAATCATTGAGGCCCGCTTTGGAGAGGTATTTGTCCACAATGATGTTCGACCAAATGCTGTTCCCAGTCAACGCCCTCCATAAAGACTTAGACAGTAAGGTGAACGTGAAAGACCGCAGGTCCAACAGACCCCACCCGCCCATCTCCTTAGGAAGGGAGATCTCCGATAATTTGCAGAGGTGGTATTTTTTGTGTGCCCCTACTCCTGACCATAAAAAATGGGCCACTATTGCATTTATCTTCAAGCAGATGTTCATAGGAAGAAGGTACAAATGGCCCCAAAAAATCATGAGCTGTGATAGAACCGCTTGTATAAGGATGAATCTGCCTCCCAAAGTCAGCCAACGGTTAGTCCATTTTGAAATTTTTTTCCTATACTTATCAACAATCCATTCCCAGTCATTTTTCACGTATGAACAGGGCTTTATTTGGAAGCCCAAATAGGTGATACCATTAGATATCCTCGCTGCACTTACCCCGAGAATCTCTGCAATGCGGTGAATTTCTGCCTCCTCTCCGTGTGCATATAGAAGTTTAGACTTGAAATTGTTGATGATGAGCCCCATAGCAGAACCGAATCTGTCCAGCATTGAGTGTAGATAGATCCAATCATTGGATGGGATGCCACCAAATACCAGAAGATCGTCTACAAAAAGAGAGTGGGTAATTTTGACTTGTGTTGATACCAACATACCCGTGAAATGTCCCTTCTGTGCAGCTCTGTTAATCAACCTGCTGAAACCCTCCATGACAAGGAGGAAAATGAGCGGATATAGAGTGCATCCCTGTCTCAGCCCACGTCCAACACCGAAGAATTCCGATGGAATAACATTGATGATGACACAATAATGAACCGTGCAAATACATGCCATTATCCATCTAATGGCAGGCAGGTGTAATCCAATTTTGTAGAGAGCAAGTCTAATGTAGGACCAGTCTACAGAGTCATATGCTTTGTAGAGGTCGACCTTGTAGATGATGCCAGCCTACTTCTGGTCATGTATAGTGTGCATAGCTTCCTGGGCAATGGCCACGACATCATGAATTTACCTACCATTTAGGAATCCATATTGTTCATCCGAGATCCACTTAGAGAGTGTAGCTTTTAACCTGTTTGCAAGCACCTTCGAGGACATCTTATACAAGATGTTGCAGAGAGAAATGGGGCGGTAGTCTGAGAAGGTGGCAGGATTCGAAGACTTCGGAATGAGCGCTATAAAGGTTGCGCTAATGGCCCCCAGAATGTGGCCTTTTACTCTGATCATCTCAATCACCTCCAGTAGTTCGTCCCCAATAAGATCAAAGAAAGCGATGTAGAATTCATCCGGCCACTCGTCCGGCCCAGGGCTTTTGTCCCTGGCAAAGGATTTAAGCACTTCCAAAAGCTCCTCCTTTGAGATGGGCTTCATAAGCTCCTCTGCAGCAGGCTGGTAAAACATCTCAGGAATGTGATTAATTACCCACTGCTGATTTTGGGCTGTGATACCCGAATTCTCTTTGTAAAAATATGCGAAATGGGTAGCTGCCGCCCTCCTGATCTCATCTTCATCGGTAATGATGGACCCCTCCTTATTGTGTATGTTCCATATGGCATTTTTTGATCTTCTGCCAGATGCACAGGCATGAAAGTACTTCGTATTTAAGTCGCCCTCTTTGAGCCACTGTTTCCTGCTTTTTAGTTTCCAAGTGATCTCCTCAATTTTTAATAGCTCGATCTTCCAATCCTCCAATTTTTTTAAATGCTCATAATATTCCTCATCCGGAGGGTGGGTAATTGTGTATTCATGAGCCTTGGCAATGAGTCCCGAGATCTCAGCCAATTCTTTTCTCTGTGCATATTTTTTGCTACGCTCCCAAATTTTGATGGAATTTTTCAAGGATCTCAGCTTCTCTACCAGTCCAAGTTCGTGTGAGGTCGTTGTCCCAGCATCCTTCCAATAAGAGTTGAACATCATGATGAAGTCAGGGTCCGTGAGCCACACCCTGTTGAATTTAAATGGAGCTCCCTTTTTGCTAGATTCAATCCTCCACGATAGACATATAGCCATGTGGTCTGAAATAGAGGATTGTATTACTGCTAGGTGCATATGCCCCAGAGTCTCAATCATCCCAGTGCTGACCATGGCACGGTCAAGTACCTTAGCAATGTAATCATCTCCGCACCTGCGGTTAGTCCAGGTGGGAACAGCAGGATTTGTTTTGATATTTACCAGGTCATGGCTATGAAGGATATGATAAACGCTGTCAGCAGCCCTGTCCATCCTCGCCTTATCCCCCCAAGATTCATCCACTGTGAGGGCGACGTTGTAGTCCCCAATCAGCATCAAATATTTCAGATCCAATATCCCACTTTTATCCAGTCTGTTCCAGAATGATAATTTTGAGCTGCAGGGAGCGTATAAGTTTATAATGGCCACCTGTTCACTGTTCCCCCTATATGAGCCATATAGCAGAATGCCACCAAAAAATTTGTATGCCACAAGGTCAAAAGTCTGTATATACCAGCCTACTGCGATACCACCTGCCTTGCCCACCGAATCCACCGCTGTAGCTTTCCATCCCGGGCAGATCTCAAAAATGGCCTTTGCTGCTATTTTCTGGAGAGAGAGTGTTTCCTGAAGTAATAATATCGAAGGCCTGTGACACCTAACCAAGTCTCTGAGGCGGCTAATTTTTGAGGGGTCGCCAATCCCTCTGATATTGAGAGACAAGATGGAGGTCATGACTCACCTCTGGATGGGCGGCTTGCTCTAAAAGCCCATTCTGTCCCCGAGTCCAAGATGGAGATCTCCTGGAGGTCTAAGATTTCTCCTCTAAAAATCTCTTTCGTCTTCTTCCTCCCTCTGAAATGTCTGGATCCTGATTTAGCAGTTTTACGGACTGTGATATTTGCAGCAGATCTCGGGGATATAAATGGAGATACATCAATGTTATGTTTGTCAAAGACATTCAATGCCGCAAGATCCAGCTTCGGGTTCTTCATAAGACCATCCAGATCGGTTTCTATAGTATTCTTAGGAGAGTCGTAAGGATGGTCAGCTGTGAGGGATAGGTCATCGTGCGGGGATGCCCATTCCAGTGCGGGCATGGAGGGAGATGCGACGATGGTATTTTCACTGGTGGGGCCACGGTTAGTGTTTGGGTCGTTTATGGAAGTCCGAGGATGAGAACTCTCAGGCTAGGAAATGGCAAATTGGGGAAGTGTAGGATGACCGTCATCATTGATATGATTTTTGTCAGACCGAGGGCGAAAGAGGTGGTTTGCGAATGCACATCATGCAAGGATCTCGACAAGAGGAGAGGGTTTGGGGGGAGGGGGGGTGGATATCCCAATGCCAATCAAACCAGAGCCTACGATATAATCAGAGTACTTAGCCTCCTTAAGCCGATTTGGGGAGGAAATAAACTTACCCACGGAGCCCAAATCAGATGAAAAAGACGAGTAGTAGTCAGTCCCTTTCGGAAGTCTATAATTGCGCCTCCACCTCAGCTTTGTAAATCTGTAGGGACACTCTCGTTGTAAGTGACCTGTATTATGGCAACAAAGACAGCGAAAGGGGATGCCCCAGTAATTGACACGTTGTTTGTGTCGTCTTCTATTCCATACCAATTCAACTTCTCCCGCCAACTCTTGCATTCAGGACACTTCAATCAGTAACCAAGTAACGCGCTTGTCTGGAGCGCCTACACTCCTTGGATCAACATACCTCGTCATTCCGATGGAGTTCCCAATGGCCGTGAGAGCCTTTTCGGTCCAGTATTCAAGTGGGAGGCCAGGCAATTTAACCCACAAAAACTCCCCCCTTGGAGCATCCATAAGAGGGTCAAAACCCAGATACCATGGCATGATCTAGAGATAGCTACAACCATTAACCCACACCCTGTCCATGACTTTGCTAGAGTCGAGTTCGTGCATGAAATGTACTGTGAACCAGTTCCCCATTAGCATGCTAATCTTCGGCATGTAGCCTACTTTCTTGACCCAGCACCTCTGCGCCCACTCATACATATCTATCTCTTTTGATTCTACATAGATCCATCTGCCAACCAGGGCACGTTTTTGGAGACTGCATACTCTATCAATAATTTCCTTGTTGTCCAATGCCACCTCTTTCACTTCCTGTGCTGGTCTGAAAGCCGATCGGCCCTTATCTTTCCGCCTTCGCGTACCTCTCCTACTTTGGTTGTGAGCATGACCTATGTCTGAGGAATGAGTGGGGTTACGAGGAAGCGTCTTTCTCTTCTCATGTTCAATCAGATCTGCCTGTGGTATCTGTGGATGCCTAGGAGAAGTGTCATCGTGAGAATTCCTGCCATAATTATTTTCGGCAAAAATTGTAGCCGTAATGAAGGCCTCCTGTGTAGATAGGTCAGAGGAAAGTATGTCCTCCCGCCAGTCCAACGGACCCCTAGCCTTCTGATCCATGTACCTCCGAGAAATCAATGTGATGGAGATCGTGTATTGAAGAAAGCGGGTGGATAATACTGCTTCCTGACCAAGTCACAATGGATAGGTCCGACTTGTATCCCACGCCACCCTCCGGTGTGGAGAAAGAAAAATCAAAGACGATATGAGATCTCAATATATTTCCCAGATCAGTCCGGAAAATCCAACAATTATGGTCGATCCACATCAAGGAGTCCCCAATGCACTGGTGCCATCTCAGAGGAGTAACAATAGCCACCTACCACAATGTGCCCGGGGAATACAATTCTGGTACCAGTCAAAAAGAGAAAACCGGTGTGCTCCGCCCAAGATCCGAAAACAGAGGATGCCAGAGAAGGAGAAAAAACATTCATCAAATGTAATCCACCACAGTGATCTCATCCCTTGTATACCAGAAACGATCATAGGTCGAAACAGCGACACACACTACCATTGCAACACCACCAATGATGGCACATTTTAAAACTAATGTCTATGCATGGTCTGGAGATCACCAAAGAACCCCACGATGATGGCAACAAAGTGGTAACTGGCAGGAGAAGGCGATGTTTCAGCTTTGACCAGCACAATTCCCAGTAGTATTATAAGAAGAAAACCATGCCAACTGACAGGTCCCAGAAAGCCACCAATCCTTAACACCCCAGGGTTCTCAGAGAAAGAAAAATGTCATCAGTCAAGTCCCCCAGATAGAAGAGAAAGAAAACAATCCAACTGACAACGTCCCAGATATCCGCCAATCCTTAATACCCCAGATTTTCAGCTATATCGCGGCGCCATCAATCAATCCCTTCATCCTGAACACATGCATAAGGCGAATCCGGTTACTGTCTCATGCATAAGGCGCATCCGGTTACGCTACAAAAGATAGAAGATTTAATCCCAATGGCTCCCAGGCTTATAATGTATATCTTGATTTCTCTTGTCTGCTTATTTTGCTGGGTGGAAATCCCACTTTAGTTCCGCGTCGCTGGATGTGGTAGTTTTCCTCTTGGAGAAATGCAAATTTCATAAACAGAACTGGGTGGTGGAATTGGCAAGAATCCCAGTTCTTCAAGCTAGTTACTGCACTTGCATTTTCAGAAAAACCACAAATCAAAAGAAAATTTTGACATGCTCCATTAGTTCAAAAAAACAAATATTAAAATTAGTTTCAGGAGTGCTACACATGGAAGACATGAAATTCCTTTGTTTGGTACAAAATTTTTGTAGTGATTGTTTTCAAAATTTGTCGACGTTTTATAATGAAGAGGTGAAAATCTGTATAATGAAACAGTGGCATGCAATTTTCAGTCTCTGGTTATTGTCGATTTGTCCTACTCCACAGCGTGGCTAACGCACAATTTTGTTGAGATTCTCACATTTTAATGGAGCTTCATTCCAGAGCCTAGACCGTTACAAATCCATTTATTAGTCATTCAAACCTCCAACAGATTTCTCGCCTTGCCTTCCACGTCTGGTTTGAATAATTCTATGAGATGTGAAATGTAATCCACTTATTCACTGATAACTGATATATATTGACTTGAGATATAATTCGTCCGTATGTATACATATTTACAAAGTGACCAGTTATAGTCTTTGGCAAAGGGCATAAATTTACAATATTATTAACCTGCATTACGTAATCATTTTTCTATCATTATTTTACATGATAGTTATTTATTATATTAGGACAATAAATTTAATATATCTTTAACTACATTACACGTATGCTGGGAGTGTTTTTTTAAGAAATTGGGTGTTTTTTTAAAGAAATTGGGAGCATTGATTGAAAAGCTATGTGAAGGTTGAGTCAATGAGGTGAAGCAATGAAGATGTTTTTTGCATTTTAATTTGATTTGATTTCACATTTTACATATTTGATAGAGTAATTGAGAGTAAGATATAGATATTCAGGAAACCTGCTATGTGAGATGTTCATTCAATGAGCATGTGTATTATCCTTACTTCATGAAAAGAATATTAAAGCAATGAGTGGGGTGTGCCAAATTATGTGAGAATGATAGCATGAGGGACTAATCTTTTTCCATGAAGATGTTTGGTTAACATTGTAACAAGCACACCCTCTATTATATTTTGGTCTATTCCTTAAAAAAATATGGTTCCCAAATCTCAAAAGCCATACAAGAGGGTAGGTGTAACCATTGTGAGAAAGATCGTTGACCAAATGCCCTAAAGTTGAAGCTAAAAACACTACTTTTCAAAGGGTGTTAAGAGCGATGTACCCTTGTTTAGTCTAGCCTCTACTAATGGACTCAAGTTAGAGCATGGTCTGGGGAATAGGACTCCAAATATACATATGAAAAGATTATATTAACTCTCTCACCTCAATTAGTAAGAATCAAAGCTACTTGCCTCCTTTTTATGGATGTTAAACATTGATGATTTTCATAGAATGAAGCTAAGACGTCGAGTTGTCTCTAGAGCCCTCTCATTGAATGGGGCATGAGGATAATGTCATTTGCAAATAGTAGAATAGAAATAGATACTCTGAAGAGTAAGCAACCATTTGTGGCACCTAATGAATTTGATATGATTTCCTCTAACTCATTAATGTAGAGTCTACAAAGTGGAGAGAGTGGGAAGCCATGTTTAACTCTTCTAATACTCTGGACCCCCTTTGTCTCACCAATCATTGTCCATACATTGTTAACAATGGTCTCATAAAGTGTCATCACAAGTAAAATTGTCAAAGGTGGAAGATTGTAATGCACCTAGTCCCCTCAAGGCCTTTTTAAGGGTATAGAATTTACATACCCAACCTCCAAGGTACTTTGTGGAGATGGAATTATCAAAACTCCTCTCTTTCAACCACCTTAAACTTATTTTCTAATATCACCATTGTATTTTTCTCTTTGAGACATTTCCAATGACATAAAATTCATCAAATTTTGAGCTCTAGACACAAATATATGGCCCTCTGAATATCACCTCCCTTAAATCTATGTCACCATCCATACCATTGACATGCAGTAGACATGGCAATCCTTTATCCTCGTGTCACCATTGTACAATGCCACATAATCTAGCACGTGGTTGACCCATGGCAACCCCTGCCCACATGTCACCACTGTGTAGGGCCACATTTGTAGCCAAACTCGTTGACTTGCCTAGCTCTCTTTTATATTTTGAAATTCTGGTCAATCCCCTCTATTAAAAGTTTTGGATATTTGATCTTCGATATTTCCAACTTTTTTAGATACACCTAGAAATCCCAAATCTTCCATATGCATTCATATATGGGAAAAAATCTCCTTCAATCGTTAACATCCAAATTTGAGAAAATATTAAAAGTAAATTTTTATAAAAAGTCAAATTTCTAGATATCTAGATCCTCCACTATTCGGATAAATCCATGTCACTGCCATGATAATTACGATCTATCTTGCACCTTGCATAATTGTAATTCAAACTCCATGTCACCATCCTACCTCATCATATTATTCAATCTTTTGCTAATCCAAATATCTAAATTTTTAACTTTTCTTGATTCATCCGAAACTCCAATTTTTGGGATTCAAACAAATCTAGAAAACCCCAAAAAGTTCATATTTACAAAATTTTAAATTTTCGGATTTTCATATTCCACATCATCTCTACCACAGTGAATGCAACATCAATTGCCACATCAACTCTTCTACACTATAGGGCCATGTTCGCATGCCATTTCATCCAAAACATGTCCTTTGTGCCACATCCACGAGACACATCAACATGCCACATCACTTTTATACACAGATGCCACATATCCCCCACACTGTTATCTAAATAGCATCTGGATATGAATTCCAACGCTACAGGTTCTTCCCATTCAGACCTCTAGCATCCAAGTTTTTTGTAAACTGAGAACCTTTGAAACATTTTCAAATGCCCAAACTTTTTCTAACGTGAACCTTTGAATGCATATACTTTAGCCGACATGAACTATTAGATCCCCAAAATTCCTCTAACATAAAATTTTGGATGCTTATAATTTTTCTAACACGAACTTCCAAATGCCCAAACTTCCAATAACATGATTAAAAAAAATATCGGCTATCCAGATATCTAGATATTCAAAACACCTTAGTTTTCCTTCTAATGCTTCATCGAAACTTTTGGATGTCTAATTATTTGGATAACTAGTATGACATGGGTATCTAGTAACCCATACCTCTAGGGTAGTATAACATGGATAATCCAATAACAAGAATAAATAGTAGCCCATAACTCTAAAGTAGCTTTGTACCACTCCCATTCTTTCTCATAACTACTAGAAATTTGCGGTTTAGTTATCAGTCTAACTTCTGGAAATAAAGGACACTTTGCATTAATTCATAGTAGAACAAGGAATTTCCCAAATCCCCCTTATAGCTTCCTCTCAAGCATTGAGATCCATGTAGACTTCTCTCTTCTTCAGCCTTTTGGTAATATATTAAAATAAAAATCATTACAAGAAATCAAGTTTATTAAAATATCCATGTTGGCCATTTCTAGCAATATAAATCATAATTTCAATTACAAACATTGGAGTTTAAAAAGAGGTGTTACAAATACTCAAAGCCTTAAGATGGTTAGGTAACAAGCACTAAGGGATTTTGTCAAATACCTTGCGTAATTCCATGAAAAAAAAATATACTTATGTTTGTTTATAGTAGCCTCTTCAATGATGGAAGTCAAAGTAAAGATATCATCATCAATACAATGGTTCCTCCTAAATTCTGCTTGTGTGATAGTCTTTAACCTTTTTTTCTATACTCATATAGAGATGTGAAAGTACAAGATTATGGTAAAGATACTAAACAAGGTGTGTCCATCCATAATAGTGCATTAGTCACTGAAATCAATACAGTTTCCATTTTTGTAGATGGGATGGGTGGGATGGGAGGTCCAAGAAGGTGGAAATCCATCGGTCATTGTGAAGTTAAACAAGGAGTGATGTGGGCTTCTAAGGCTTTAGGTATATACTTGATAAAAAACAGTGTTAAGGTTCTTCACATCTTGGGATTTTCCACATAGGGTTGTGGGGTCATAAAAGAAATAACAATGGATAGGTTTTGAATTGACTTAAATATGTGACTAGTTTATGTGTTGTATAGACCAAAGGTGTAGTTAATCCAAGTAGGGAGAATGGGTATTTCATGCATTGAATTCATGGAGAGAGACTCTCCAAAATTATTTGGGGGTGAACAAGGTTTTGTTGAGTACAGTGTTGTGCTTGTTCAAGAGATAGCCTCTCTTTTTCCTCCTATATATTTTTTACATTTTCTTTGATAGATTTTCTTTTTCCTTCTACAAATTTTCTGCATTTTCTTTGATTTGGTAGTTCTATGCATCATAATGTGTTTGATTAAGATATGAATATTTTTTAAATTTGGATCATCCCAAGAATTATGAAGGCAGTGGTCATTCTTAGCAAGGTGAGAAGTAAAAGGATGGAATGGGAGAAGGTGTTAAGTTTGGAAGATCAAAAGCCCTGGGTGAATGGAAATAGTGCTTGATTGGATCATAAGCATCTTCAACTATGAGGAACCTTGTTTTGAGGAAGTTCATACAACATTATTAATCAACTTTTTGGCCAAAATGGATGATCCCAGATTGGCAAGGTTGATTAAGGCTAGAATTGGAGTGTGGGTACTGTTGTCGACAATTATTGTCCCTCCTAGAGACAGTCTAGAGTTTCCATAGACCAGTGCCTAGGACATCCTATCATAGCAAGGAGCATATAACAAAGCTGGAGTGTCAATCCAAAGACTCACCTGCTATCTCTTGTAAACAAGGAAATTGATTTTGATTGGGACCAGAACTTACAGAAACTGCCACAAGGAAGGTAATGTTGCAGAGACAAGATGCAAAACTCTAGTATAAAAGCATCAGACAGTTAAGAGACAATTTACTGTAAAGAGGGCCGATTCAAATAATATGCCACAGAAATTAAATATCAGAAAGTGTACGCAGGGAAAGAAACATAAGGAGATATTAGTTAACTTTGGTCTGATACTCAGATACACAACAGAACCATATATGGGCTTATCATTCTAAGAATCCATACATGACGATGATGTTTTAAAAGCACCCTCCCAAAGCAACTAATATAGCGGAAATATGGATGAAATGAACATGAAACAGTATATCATGCCTGAGCCATATTTAAAGCACTTGACTGATCCAAGTATGGGCATCAACTAGGATGAATCCTTACCTAAAATTAGTGAGCCACTCGCATTCCAGTACATGATACAAGAAGACATATGAAATGAAGTTTTGTATTAATCACATAAGAGAAGGTTACATACTGTGAAATACCAAAGACCAGAATCCTCATTACAGATAGAACTCCTCCTCACTGAGACCCTACGGGCTCTGAGCCTTCATACAGAAGCTTTACAAAATGTATACAAAAATGCCTTTCACTGCACAATTTTCTGATAAAAGTCTGGAACCGTTACAATGTCTTTCTTCTTCCCTTTTATAGAAGAAACAGAAAACTCTAGAAAATGAGGTAGGTGATGCTCATTTAACTGGCTTAATTTAAACAAAATGGCGGAAGACCTTCGCGCCCATTCTACTCAATTAATATGTTGTACTATAGGTACTCTGAGGCCAGCTCTTCTGGAATAAATGCTCTAGGTAAAAATCTTCTTAAGGAACACTGCGTTAGGATGAAATCACTTGAACAATCTGTCCTTTCCAGAGAGAAAATTCGGATGAAATAACACCCACAGGGTATTGTTTTCTGTGCTGGGTACCTTTGGCCTCCTAATCTTTAAATTGGGGCTTGAGACATTGAATGCTGATTATTTAATTTTTCTGTCCTCCACTGATATTCTTTAATCCACACCATTAATTTTCCATCTGCTCAATCTGTGCATTTGAATAACTTCTGGAGGATTCGATAGGTTTTTACCGTGCTCCTTTAATGGAAGTCTTATCATCATATCTTCCCGGATCCTTGCTCCATGATTCTGTGTCTGATAAATGATCCTTTGGAGCGTACTCAACTTCTGTAATGGAGGCTGCAATTTAAGATAGTTCTTCAGCACCAGGAACCTGCAAAGCCCACAAACATGTTAAAGAAAGCCAAACATAGGGGTGGTGGACACGGCGCTGGCCATGAAAATGGTGGTGCTGACTGGGCGAAATGACGAGACGATGAGGGGTGGCAGAAAACGCAGATAAAGGACAGAGAAATATTTTGGTACAGGTTGGAGGAACATGTGAATTTTAACAAAAAAGGTGGATTTTCGACCTTTTAACAAAAATATACACGAAAGGCAGAGGAGCGTACGACGGGAGCGCGTGGAAGGATGACGTGGAATGCTGACGGTGGGACCGGGGTACACATCGCAATCGCAAATCGGGAGATGGAGTGGAGCGGAGTGATAAACATGGGATTTGCAATGCGATGAGCAATCCTTTGCAAACACAATATATAACAAATTTCCTGTTTGCAAAGGGAAAAGCCTTTAAATGTATGAGTCGGCGCGATAAATAAGAGGTGGGGCCCGGAGTTCTATCGCAATCACAATATCGCAGATCGGAAACGTCAGCGGGGTGTCACATAAAATATTGCGATTGCAATTTGGCGGGGAGTGCGGTGACCGTTGGATCTGGCGGAGGGATGGACGACTGCGATCGGAAGGTTTGCGCGATCGATAGATCGCATCGCAAATATCTGCGATGGGTGATCTGAGCGTTTCAATAGAACATGCGATTTTGCGATGGATGCAATCGGGATGATCGCAAATCGCAAAGGCGGAAAGTGCGATGGCGGAAAG
Organism: Pinus albicaulis; assembly: GCA_034641835.2. Taxonomy (NCBI): domain Eukaryota; kingdom Viridiplantae; phylum Streptophyta; class Pinopsida; order Pinales; family Pinaceae; genus Pinus; species Pinus albicaulis. Next base: position 629,336,830 of record CM076570.1, read on the forward strand.
AACTTGCGATGCGATCGCATCGCGAATATTTGCGATGGGCTCGTCGGGGCATACAAATGAATTTTGCGATTGCGATGATTGCGATCAGCGCCTTAAGGATCAACGCTCGGTCTCATGAGGAAACAGTTAAAGGGGCTGGTGGAAAAGGGGCTGAGGCCTTAATATAATGTTCAAAGTGGGTTTTGGCCCATTTTTAATGTATTTCTAGATTGGGAAAGGGCAACGATAGAGAGGAAAAAGGGGACTTTGGCCTAAGGGGGGAAAAGGGGAAAAATGGGGAGTTTGTGGAGATACAAAGGGTAAGAAGAGGCCTTTGAAGCACATGTTTTTAGTATTCAGTGAGGCTTATTGAATGCAGAACAGTAGAGGAGAAGGGATTAAAGAGCGGGGAATCATGAAAGGCTTCAAGGATGATGTCTTTTCAGGAGGAATGCATTCTTTGAAAGCTTAAAGACAGCTTGACCCCTTGTTTTCTTGCCAAAAAATAGTAAGGGGTTAAGATGATCAACATTGGCTCCACCTGGGGACGACACGTTCATCCTTGGGCGTGTCGAGAACTCGCAGACCACCTGATCATCTTATGTGCAGGCCCTGTTCTTCAGCATTTCAACTTCTCACCTCAGGATTCATCAATTTTTACAAACAGGAGAAATAAACCTATTCTACTACTACCCTTATTACTCCATGAGGCCAGATTAAACTGTTAGTCTCACATTTTCTCTACCTAAACTACATCTGCTAGGATTAAACTATCTAGCAGATTTCTTCTCTACATTCTAAAACAGCAATTGAAAATTAGCCAAGCCAAGATTAGACCGTCTGGCTCGCTAGACTATGCAGAAATTAAAACAACTAACTACATGCTCACAGACTGAGCTTTATTGAGATTTTCCTACCTACCCTATTCTAACTGGATTATTTACAAGTCTATCCTACAAACAATGTTTTCCAATGTAACCAGTCCATCAAGTGATCCCATGACTGGTCTCTCTTGCTCAACTCCTTGAGCAAGCTGGATAGGCAGGGCAACTCCCACTCTTTTTGTTCCACAACAGCAGCTACAAAAAAATTTCTTACTGTCTGCAACATGCTGCTCAACAAGACCCTTGATCCTTCTTCAAATGTGCACAGGAAATGGACATAAGGATCATGAAAATTACCTGGCTATGAATATTTGGCAGGCAGGCTTCAACCAGGATCTCTTCTTCTTCCACTGGATTGAGAAGAAGACTCTCTTGGGGTAGAGTGTCTCCTTCATCTTCTGAACCGGAGGACTCATTGTACATTGTTGCTGAGTCCTCTTGGAGCTCTGACCTGTTTTGTGCTGCTGGAGAATTTGGGCTAATTAGAGCCTCCATATATTCTGCCACAGGATCAATGAACACATGGTTTACACTTTTTTCTTTCTGGCCTGCCATGACTGGTAGGATGTTTTCATCCTGGGCAACTTTGATTTCTGCACCTTCCACTGCGTCTTCAATGTGGCTCTTGAGAACCGAATCATCTTCCTCTTGTACTTCGACAGACAGTGGAATATATTCTCTACTAGGGGGAGGGGGACTTTCCAAAAAGGTTCTCGAGTCTATGAACTGATATGATTTTTCTTGTGAGTTCAAAAATTCGATCTCAGCTTCATATCTTTCGACCACTAATTTTAGTGATATCTTCTCAAGTACTGGTGGGAAACTTGAGCTGAGAAGAATAACCTGTGGAAGGTCCTCCACTTTCATTCTTGCCAAGCTGCAACGACACTCTGCTATGAAACATGGATGCATTTCTGCAAACTGTTCAAAGTATTCCATTGATGAAGTGGCTTGGTCTTGTTGCTCCTTTGCTTCCCTTGGCAATATTTGCAGGGGTGGCCTTCTATACTGAGGATTTTAACCCCTGTTTGGAGCATTCTGAAAATTATTGGGAGCTGAGTTCTTGGTTTCCAACTCGAGCTTGACCAATTTATTAGAGAGACTCTTAATCATTTTGCTCATTTCTTCAATTTTATCTGAATCCTTATCCTGATTGGAAGTAGATACTTCCTCCTTACGCCTTCTTCTGGTATCTTGTTCAGCTTTCATTTTTAATTTTCCAGTGGAGGAAAAATTTGCTTCCAACTTAAGAGCATCTGACTGAGCATCGTCTAGGGTGGCAGGCTTTCTTTCCCTAAGAGAGAAACCAAAATCAGAGTCGAAGGCAGCTATGAAAACAACTTTGGCAGCATTCTGATGAGGCTTCATATCTGCAGGGAGATTTAGATATAACTTATTAAATCTCTTGATAAATTCTGACACCCCTTCATTATGTTTCTTCTTAAGTGTATTGAACTCAGTAAGGCACTGTCCATGATCTTTCTTTTCTCCCCATTTTCTGAGAAAGGTATTCTCCATATCATCCCAAGAGGTCACGGAACGGTTTCCTAATGTTTAGAACCATTTTCAGGCTTCACCGTCCAGAGATTGCACAAATAGTCTTAAGACCACGTCTAAATGTTCCACATTAAAGTTTTCTGCAAAAGAGCAGAAGGTCTCAAGATGTTTCTGAGCATCTATTTCATTTTCCCCAGTGAATCTGGGCAGGATCTTCAAATAATCTTGTGGCAAATCATTTAACACTTGAGGCAGTGCTAGGGGAGCATATTTGTTCAACAAAAAAGCTGGGACATTAGCCATTGGAGGAGGTGGGGGTTGTGCAACAATCTGATGTACAAATGGAGGAAGAGGAGGAGGAGGAAGTGGAGTATGAATAACAACATGAATATACTGTACAGAAGCTTGAGGTGTAGATGGAATCAATTCACGATTAATAGGGGCTACTTTTGTAACTTCTTTGACTTCCTCAGCCTCAGGGGTAGGATGAAAGTTCACTTTAGCTCTAGCACTTCCCCGGGGTGGGCTATCTGAATAATAATCTGTGTCTCCCGCAGTGGAGTCGGGATTTTCTACTGGAACTTCTTGAGAAGAAGAAGATGGATAATCTTCTATAGGGTATTCAGGGATTTGAGCACGGACTGACTTCTTCTCTTTCCAAACTCTTCTATGAATGATCTTCTCTGGGTCGGATACTGAAGGTATCTTTGACTCTGATGTATCAAACCTCAAATGTGGCTTACGAGGAGCCAGGACTACCAATAGATTTATCAAATAAACAACAGTGGAGTCGCCAAGGTGAGAGATATGCAACTCTTCAACTCTCTATGCTCACCTGATTAGAGAGTGAATATGATTTGTCGAGGCCCAGGGAAACTGATATTCTTAAATTCATCCCTGGCAACGGCGTCAGAAAGATGTTGTCGACAATTATTGTCCCTCCTAGAGACAGTCTAGAGTTGCCATAGACCAGTGCCTAGGACATCTTATCATAGCAAGGAGCATATAACAAAGCTGGAGTGTCAATCCAAAGACTCACCTACTATCTCTTGTAAACAAGGAAATTGATTTTGAATGGGACCAGAACTTACAGAAACTGCCACAAGGAAAGTAATGTTGCAGAGACAAGATGCAAAACTCCAGTATAAAAGCATCAGACAGTTAAGAGACAATTTACTATAAAGAGGGTCGATTCAAATAATATGCCACAGAAATTAAATATCAGAAAGTGTACGTAGGGAAAGAAACATAAGGAGATATTAGTTAACTTTGGTCTGATACCCAGATACACAACAGAACCATATATGGGCTTATCATTCTAAGAATCCATACATGACAATGGCGTTTTAAAAGCACCCTCCCAAAGCAACTAATATAGCGGAAATATGGATGAAATGAACATGAAACAGTATATCATGCCTAAGCCATATTTAAAGCGCTTGACTGATCCAACTATGGGCATCAACTAGGATGAATCCTTACCTAAAATTAGTGAGCCACTCGCATTCCAGTACATGATACAAGAAGATATATGAAATGAAGTGTTGTATTAATCACATAAGAGAAGGTTACATACTGTGAAATACCAAAGACCAGAATCCTCATTACAGATAGAACTCCTCCTCACTGAGACCCTACGGGCTCTGAGCCTTCATACAGAAGCTTTACAAAATGCATACAAAAATACCTTTCACTGCACAATTTTATGATAAAAGTCTGGAACCGTTACAATGTCTTTCTTCTTCCCTTTTATAGAAGAAACAGAAAACTCTAGAAAATGAGGTAGATGATGCTCATTTAACTGGCTTAATTTAAACAAAATGGCGGAAGACCTTCGCGTCCATTCTACTCAATTAATATGTTGTACTGTAGGTACTCTGAGGCCAGCTCTTCTGGAATAAATTCTCTAGGTAAAAATATTCTTAAGGAAAACTGCGTTAGGAAGAAATCACTTGAACAATCTGTCCTTTCCAGAGAGAAAATTCGGATGAAATAACACCCGGAGGGTATTGTTTTCTGTGCTGGGTACCTTTGGCCTCCTAATCTTTAAATTGGGGCTTGAGACATTGAATGCTGATTATTTAATTTCTCTGTCCTCCACTGATATTCTTTAATCCGCACCATTAATTTTCCATCTGCTCAATCTATGCATTTGAATAACTTCTGGAGGATTCGATAGGTTTTTACCATGCTCCTTTAATGGAAGTCTTATCATCATATGTTCCTGGATCCTTGCTCCATGATTATGTGTCTGATAAATGATCCTTTGGAGCGTACTCAGCTTCTGTAATGGAGGCTGCAATTTAAGATAGTTCTTCAACACTAGGAACCTGCAAAACCCACAAACATGTTAAAGAAAGCCAAACACAGGGGTGGTGGACACGGCGGTGGCCATGAAAATGGTGGTGCTGACTGGGCGAAATAACAAGACGATGAAGGGTGGCGGAAAATGCAGATAAAGGACAGAGAAATATTTTGGTACAGGTTGGAGGAACATGTGAATTTTAACAAAAATGGTGGATTTTCGACCTTTTAACAAAAATATACACAAAAGGCAGAGGAGCATGCGATGGGAGCGCATGGAAGGATGACGTGGAATTCTGACGGTGGGACCGGGGTACACATCGCAATCGCAAATCGGGAGATGGAGTGGAGCAGAGTAATAAACATGGGATTTGCAATGCGATGAGAAATCCTTTGCAAACACAATATATCAAATTTCCCGTTTGCAAAGGGAAAATCCTTTAAATGTATGAGCCGGCGCGAGAAATAAGAGGTGGGGCCCGGAGGTCTATCGCAATCGCAATATCGCAGATCGGGAAGGTCAGCGGGGTGTCACATAAAATATTGCGATTGCAATTTGGCGGGGAGTGCGGTGACTGTTGGATCTGGCGGAGGGATGGACGACTACGATCGGAAGGTTTGCGCGATCGATAGATCACATCGCAAATATCTGCGATGGGTGATCTGAGCATTTCAATAGAACATGCGATTTTGCGATGGATGCAATCGAGATGATCGCAAATCGCAAAGGCAGAAAGTGCGATGGCGGAAAGAACTTGCGATGCGATGAAAGGATTTGCAATGCGATCGCATCGCGAATATTTGTGATGGGCTCGTCGGGGCATACAAATGAATTTTGCAATTGCGATGATTGCGATCAGCGCCTTAAGGATCAACGCTCGGTCTCATGGGGAAACAGTTAAAGGGGCTGGTGGAAAAGGGGCTGAGGCCTTAATATAATGTTCAAAGTGGGTTTTGGCCCATTTTTAATGTATTTCTAGATTGGGAAAGGGCAACGATAGAGAGGAAAAAGGGGACTTTGGTCTAAGGGGGGAAAAGGGGAAAAATGGGGAGTTTGCGGAGATACAAAGGGTAAGAAGAGGCCTTTGAAGCACATGTTTTTAGTAGTCAGTGAAGCTTATTGACTCCAGAACAACAGAGGAGAAGGGATTAAAGAGAGGGGAATCATGAAAGGCTTCAAGGATGATGTCTTTTCAGGAGGAATGCATTCTTTGAAAGCTTAAAGATAGCTTGACCCCTTGTTTGCTTGCCAAAAATTAGTAAGGGGCTAAGATGATCAACAGGTACCAAACTAGAACTTGAAAATATAAGACAACATGGTGAGTGAGGGGAGTATGTGTGGAAGATACATGAAGAACCTATATTTATGATAGTAAAGCTCTATTTTTTTAACTATTTTTTTTAATTGGCTCGATTGTAAATCTTTGTTAACAAGAACATTAACAATAGAAGAGCCACCAAAAGAAGAAAAGTGTGTGGAGCCCTTGGAATGTGGAAAGAATCTATTGTCTTTGAAGATGGTCAAATCTTTATGAGAGTCTCTCAAGTGAACCAATTGTTTACCATAAGTTATCACTGCTCTATTGAATGAAGTCTGATGTACAACATCCTCTTGAAATTCCATTGCTTGAGTCATCAATGGTTATCAGTAGAGATCAATATGCTTTGTGCATTGCACATAGTGAGTTCTTGCATTTGAGTCTTTTGCAAGAAGAATGTCTCCAATACCAAGAAGTTTGATATTTCTTTAGGTTATATATTTTGGAAAGGAGAGCCACCAATGTCTATAGTGGCACAAGGTGAGTGGGATGCACCAAAGAAAATTTATCTGAAAGGGGGTTTACTTGCTAGGGATACCCATAAAACCCTAGCATGAAATGAGCCTTCTTGTTGGATAAGTGGAGCTAGGTAATATTTGTGAAGACATGTGATCCCATCATAGCCTTTTTCAACAAAGAAAGAGTTGTGTTCTATGCATTAATATTCAAGAGTACCTTGGAAATATAGGAATTGGATTCATATATGTTTGATGTGTTTCAAATAAGAAAACGAGGTCAAAGTTGCTCCTCACATCATTCAAGTAGCCCATTGATAAGAAGAACTAGTTACTAGAATTCTACATTTCCACTGCAAGAATAGTGCTCAAACTCGGGATCTGGGGTCATAAGGCAGGGGGTGGAAGGGATGTCATGGTTTGGACCAACTTAGCAAGGGTGGTTGTGTTCTCCTTTAGGTCCTCGTACTAGAGTCTAGGTATATATTCATCCATGTAAGTCTTTTCAAAGAGTTAATAGAGTTTTCTTGGACCTTAAGATCTAGAACTTGCCTTAAGGATTATTAAACTTGATAATGAGTGAATTGTAATGTGTAAAACACACCCTTTTATCTGGCTAGCTTTCATTTTTTTTGTAGTTTTATGCAGAAATTCATTTTTCAAATTCAAGTGGTTGTTTTGTTTCTTAAGGTCTTTGATCCTTCAATTAAAGGCCTTTACACATATACAATAGGTGGTTGTTTCAAGAGGTGATTGCTTTTAAAAATTAGAGACCATGTGGTATCCACTAACCTAGTATTGATTAGAAGACCTTTTTGGTTCTTTGTGCTCACTGAGACGCTTGATTTTAGACTTTTAAAGGCCTGAAAACCATCTTTATGCACTGGAGGTTAACAACAATTCCAGAAATTTTTTATTTGTTAGTTGTTTTAGATTGCTCTGTTTTTTGGGGGATATGATTGTAATGTTTTTTTTCTTGGGCTTCAATCCCCATACTTTGTTCATTCACTATTCGGAAGGACTTTGAGACGTTTATTGCATTACTCTTCACTTAGATAATGATGGTTGGAGATCCTTGTTGATAAATCTTGAAATTGTTTTTCAAGTAGTCATAACTCGATCCATATTGGTTCTTTCAAACCATTCACACTTCCTTCCTTATATATTCATCCAACTAATTTCTGGGGTAATGTCTCTCGTGGTTGTTTCTTTGATGACCTTCTTCATTCAGAAGTTTTGTCAAATACATCTCGTGAAAATTCAATCTACTTCGTTAAATACCAAGCTTCCATGTTTGTTGAATCTAAACTATATACTTAAGTCACCATATATTGATGGGATCCTCCTCTACCTTCCACTACAATGAATAATCCTAACACATCCTCATCAAAAGGAGGGTGTTTGTGTCAAAGAGGTGCCGCAAGCCAAAATCCCCGAAGTCTAGAAATCCAATCTAAATTTGAGTGTCATTCGCTAGTGTTAAACAGGTGCCACACACCAAAATTCCCTAAGCCTGGTGTAGAAAGCAACCTATATATGGCTCCCATTCAACTTGGGACATATATATATCAAATGGAGGAACCCACTGTGAGGAAACCTAGAAGAAAATCGTGCTCCAAATTAACTTCCAATGTGTGGTCTAGATGAAATGGATGAACTTGGGGTTCCTAGGAATCTTAGAGCATATTTTCGTAGGTTCTATGAAGAGGTGAAAGTCAAAGTCAGAAATTGCGATGGCATCTCCAAAAATTTTAGGAGTGATATCAAGGTCAGTTAAGGGTTCCCATTGTCCCCTATCATTTTTTGTTTATATATTGACAAACTTGAAGAGTGGATAAACTCACAAGGTGGTGATGGTGTCCATTTGGGAGAGTTTTTTATAAGAATTTTTTGTATGCAGATGACCTTATTTTGATTACTATGTCTGCTCCAAGGTGGTGATGGTGTCCATTTGGGAGAGTTTGTTATAAGCATTCTTTTGTATGCAGATGACCTTGTTTTGATTACTAAGTTTTGTCTTGGCTTGAAAGAGAACTTACTTTCCCTTGAAAATTTTTGTATAAATGTGGGATGCAAGTCAATACTAGCAAGACGAAAGTGGTGGTTTTATTTAAAAAAGGAAAACATGCCCAACATGCATTTTATTTTGAAAGGAACACCCTTGAAAAAGTTGCAGATTACAAGTATCTTGGAATTGACTTCTATAGAAATCGAAGTTGGAAAGGCTACAGAAAGAAAATAACTTTTGGAGGTTGGAAAGCATTATATGCTTTTCAAAACAAGGACAGAGACGCAAAGTTATGGGATTGGAAGAGCACTCAAACTCTTTTTTGGCTTTTAGTGATTCTGATGGTTCTTTATGGATGTGAATTGTGGGTTAGCAGTGACTTACAGTGGAAGAAAATTTAGAAAATTCACAAACACGTGATTACAAACAAGTTCAAAATTGAAATTCAAGTTTTGTGTGATATATTGCTAAGTGAAGTGGGGGCTACTCCTATTGAATAAATTTCTATGGTGTGACTCACTGGATATTTTTAAAAAATTGAGCAATTGGAAGAGGGTAGATGACCTAAGGTTGTCTTCAATGGAAATATTGTGCAAAAGAAATAAAACTTGGATGCATCAAAATCGCAAATGGTTTTAGTAAACGGGGTATTCACTTGAACATGTTACCCACAAATAAGAAAGAGATAAAGACTTTTCTTATGGATAAGTTCCACAAACATGCTTGGGATAAAGAGTTAGGAGGGGTGATGAAGTATTATATTGAAGAGTTTAATCCCACTCGTAATCAACATCAAAAAGAGTACATACGGGCCAATATCTCATGGAGAGCCAAAATACTTATTACTTAGTTAAGAACTAACTCTCATCAACTCTGTTTTTAAATAGGGCATTGGAAAGGAAAAAAGAAGTTTGGGGAGAAAGAGAGTGTATTTTTTGCATTACCAAAAAAGTGGAAACAAAAACGCTTTTTGTTTTTAAATGTGAGGCCTTTAAAGACAGTAGGGATAGTTATGGAAATACCTTGACAGCTAGCTCTTGGGATAATTTATTCAACGAGGTGATTGTTGAGGAATTGGGAGGTCTCATTTTCATGTTGCATAGGAAAAAGGTTGAATGCGTAAATTAGATGGCGAAGCAGTCTGTCCCATAGGCTATCTTTAGCCCCGTGGACATTAAAATTCCTTCTTCTTCTTCTTCTATTCTAATGGTTGTGAAATTTGTGACTTGTATTTTGTATTCAAATATTTATTATTATTAGTATTTTAAATATTTGGTAAGTTATTTTTACGTTAAAATTTTTATATGTGTTTGATATTTTACTTGAGAAAATCAGGTACTTATCCCTTCTAATGGGATGTCATGTTCATTGGTTACGCGAAGAGGTGCTCTCTAGCCCAGTATGGAAGAGATGTTGTAATGTCCTGTCCCATAAACATTTTGACTCGATCAAATTACATAAATAAAAATAAAAAAATAAATAATAATTCTAATAATTAATTAAATAAAATTAATAATTAAAATAAAATTGAGGTAAACTAGTATTTGGATCCAGAATTTAACAACCCGTGATTTTTCCAATAGTATTCTTATATAGGAAGAAATATATATATATATATATATATATATATATATATATATATAGATAGATAGATAGATAGATAGATAGATAGATAGATAGATAGATATATATATATACACACACACACTATCGGCATAGATCCATCTTAACTTCAGATCTACCAAGAGTTGAGAGGGATCAAATCTCTTGAAGTGAAAAGAGATTTGATTCATCTAGACGCTCAGTATATTAGGAATTAATATGGATCCTGGATGGTTTAAATAGTTATATGGTTAAAATTTGTAAAAGTTTGATTATTCCATATCATGTATGTTGGCTTAAATATTTCTATAGTTAAAAAAATTTGAAAGTTTAAGTGTGTTTCAATAAAAATAAGAAAGTTTTGGATATTATTTAACTTTTAGTCACTGAATCCGCATATATGAAAAAATAGGACTTAATATAGTTTGGTCACTAGCTATTTAATTTTAGGCTATTTTGATAATAAAAATAGAAATAATATACTAAAGTTTTAAGTTAGAGCAAAACTATAATTTTTTTGGGGGGTTTTGATCACTGACATTAAAGAGATGGGGCATGAGAAGTGTGATAGCCCTAGTGAATTCCCTCTTATTGTAAATATTATCTCTATTTTTGTTAAAATTAAAATGACAGAGAAATTGGGACATAGATTCCAAAGTTTGGGGAAGGAGATTTTCTTGAGGAGACCAGGTTAATATTAATGTTGGATTATGTGCTTTAATGACTTGGTTGCACAATAAATTCAATTGGAAAATGAATGGTTAGGAACCATACTAGCTTCCTAGAAATATATGCGAGAGAGAGAGAGAGTGGGAATTAAATGGAAGGTTGGTTGCTTGAGCAGACTAACAAGGGAAACAAAGGGTTTATTTCCATGTAACTGGAAATGGTAGTGATAGAATTTAGTGGGAGAAATTAATAAAAACGAGAATTTCCTCTACACACATTGGAATAGGCAAACACCTAGGTGCACAATGGAAGATTTCAACATCTCTACGCACCAGGAAAGAAAAAACATCAGAATTGACAAGATGAGGACATAAATATTTAAGGGATCGATGATGGGAGTAAGGGGGTTTTGTGTTGTGCTACTTGGTTTGGTTTTGTTAGAATTTTTTCTTCCTAGAATTAGACCAAAGTTCATTCTGACAGAGAGAGTTTGCTCTATGTATTTGAAACTAATGAAACCACTTCATGTGGCTTGTTGGCTTAAATGAAATAATTTATAGAGAAGCGACTTGACTTGAGGTTGATGAAACCACTACAGTGAGTGGTTTTCCAAGATCTAAAGAACCCGCTAGAAAATTTGGAGATTGATTAACCTATTGACCAGGAGGTGGAGACACTCAGGTACTTGTGAAGTTGATGAACCACCAGGTGTTTCCTTGGGGTTGAAGCACTAGTGCTTGCCTTCACTAAATAACTACCTGGAATAATGATTTCCACACTCCCATGGTATCTTCTTTGTTATTGAACCTTCCCAAAATTTGAAAGAACTATCCTCTTGGTATTGAACTATAAGTCTTTATGCTAGAACAAACCTCAAATTTGAGGTTGACTAAGTTAGCAATCTATGTTGTGTAATAGTTTGGAACTTTTGCTTAAATATAAGGGAAGTTAATTCATGTTCCTTGTATTAACTTCTAACTGATTGGTGGGTAAATGTGAGTTACCTTTGGAGGCCTTGCTTCTGTTGGAAGTACTAATTTTATGATTTAAGCACTCCTCCTCAAGCTCTATAATTTGGCTTGGGGGTGACTACTACAAGAAAGGCTTGACTACAACGTGTCTAAGGTTGGGTGGAGAGTTAAAGTCTCGATCTTAGTTGTTGAGCACATCTCAATAAGATAAGTAAACTCAAGCCTTTATACATTACTTGTCATGCATATGTTTAATGTGTTATTTTATAACATGTTTTGGTATCGACTCAACATACTGGTTGAAATCTTGCAATATGTCATGGAATGTGATTTTTTGCATTCTTGAGGAATGCCGCATTCTTATGTGATCCCTGAAAAAATTAATGGATTCTTGTATGAATGATAAATGTGATTTCTCGAATGGTTTGAAATGGATTAAATTCATGTGTTATTTTGAGCTTAGATTTTAGTTGAATGGCTTGTATGCAATGGTTACATGATTTAGCTTCTATTTCCTGAGGTTGAATATTATTTATGTTTCCTTGGGAATTGAGGGACGGATAGATTTATGTTTGGTGTAATTTTTTGCCTATTACGCCTTGATTTAAAATTTATAAGATTATGAGAGAAACTGTGTTCATATTAAGGTGTATATAAGGCCAAGTTAAGTCGGTACTTAATCTTAAGCTCGAGAGGAATATCACTCTATACATGTATTAAATGGGTTGGTTTGAGCCCTGTCAAATAATCTCAGGATATATATATATATATATATAAACATTGGCAGGTTGAGTTGAAGCCTCTAAAATCTCAAGAGGGCTTGGAGGAGCCAGGACGCTCGAGTTTGTAAGACCACGCGTTCGGGTGCTATGACCAAGCATGAAGAACGGAGAAATCTAGAACATGAATTGAGTTGAAATTTTGTGTTGTCCACGTGTCACGAAACTTTTCCCCTGATGGTTTCGAGTGAAGGCAGTGTGGAAAAATCCCGAGATTTTATCTCTAGGAGGATGTGGCAAGGTTGGTCAGTGGGCACTTCGTATTGGTGCATGGAATCCTCGTAGATTGGCCACATCATCCTGAATGTTTAAAGGGGCTTGGTCATCTCGACAGTGTTAATTGCATTGCAAATGGAATGACCGACGTGATGCGGAAGGTTCGGGATGAGCAAAGGCAATAGGACACATTGGTAGTGGGGTCCATTAGGATCCACGCAATCCTAGATGGGTCACCCGGAAGATTCAATGGGCGATTGTAACAGGAATTCTTGGGATTTAATCTATGGGATGAGGTGGTGTATAAAGAGCCTACATGGTATGAACATAATTGGAAGGGGCTTAATCCTTGTTTATAATGTATGTGCCCTTTCTGCGATTTGTGGCAATGGATAAAGTGGCCAATCATGAGCGGGTCCGTAGCTTGGGTCATGTTATCAAGTGTTGATAAGCTAAGGTGACCCGAATAGCCACGCGGCAGGTCAAGATGATGTGCCATTTATTGATAGGCTAATATTTGATTAGTGAAATCGGATTTGAGAAAGTTTTATCTTGTTGGAAAGGTCTCGACAAGATGAACACAACGATGTTATATGTTTTAATGTTATGTCTCATATTAAAAAAAAATTCAAGGAAATTATCAATTTTTTAATTTTGGTGATTAATATAGTATTAGAGAAATAAAATTCAGGATAAATAACTTGTGGAGATGTTAAGTACAATTTTGGAGAAAAGGAAAAGGTTGAGACTTAGGAAAAGAATAAAATTACAGTGAAGATAAGTTGTGGAGGTTACCAAAAAGGGAAATGGAATCATGGGAAGAATCAAATCATGGTATTAAAGCATAGTGTGGGAGAATTTGAATCATGGTATGATGAAGGGAAAGAAACAATAAAAGGAAGGCTAGAGCCTCATTTTGATGATTATATTTTGGCATTTCATTTCTAATTTTGGAGGGTTTGCTTGATGATTATATTTTGGCATTTCATTTCTAATTTTGGAGGGTTTGCTTGAGATGCTTAGCCAAGTCAACAAGTTTTGTTTAACACAAGGAATTTCCAAGCAAGAATTACAACTCTTCTTTAATGAAATTTGAGTGTCACTCTAGAAGAGAATTTGTGAGCGGAATTTGGTATTTGGAGGGGCGAATTGTAGATATCTTTCATCTTGTGTAGGTTCAGGGAGGGGCCAGTTGTGGAATTCGTGGCATTTTTGAGAGCTATCATTTAGTGGATCTTGAGGTTGAGAATTTTCAGAAAGTTTCCTCAGTGGAGGATGAGCTTTCTTGGAGATTTTCAGAGGTGAAGAACATTGCTATCAGGAGGGCCAATTTTTTGTCATTAGGGCGTGCACAGGGATTTTTCTAGGCCATATACAGTGAATAGATTGAAGTGGAGATTTGTTCAGGAGTTGAGATGAGATTTCTTTTTCTTTTTTAGAGAAATTTTGTAGAGTAAGTTTGAGCATCCGAGGGAGGAAATTGGATCTAATTTGCAACAAATAGTCTTGGCAAGACATAGAACCCATTTGATGGGAATTTCATCCAAATTTGGGTATTTCCAGGTAAGCCGAAATTAGCCGAAAATATTTCTAAGTTTTTGTGGGTTTTATAAGGAGCGGCCCCAATTAATTTGGTAGAATTTTTCAAGCACTTTTGATGACCAAAACAAAGGGTTGAAGCCAACTAACAAAAACAATATTTCCACTGGTAGGGCGCAGTTATTTGGGGAAGCCATTCTACCACTTGGGTCTATAAAAAAATTTTGGGTTTCGTTAGTTGGGGTGTGAGGAGCCTTCCTCTATTTTTTCATACTTTTTGGTGTAGTTTTGACAGTTCATTTCACAGTTTGCCTCCAACAGCAGCAACAACAATGGAAATTTCTAAGAAATACATTTGATAGATTGAGTCATTTCAAATGGATATTTTACTTAGATTCTCACCTAGGTATTTCATGCTTGCAGTAGCAATCCTAGGTTCTATCAGTTCACTCCATTGTACTCAGTTCCAGCTTAAAATTTAATAGAATGGCTCGACACTTTGCCTCATTTCTTTTGTGTACTAATTTTTGTTTGCGTGATGAAATTTTAATTGTTGTATATAGTGCATGTTTTGGTAATTACTGTTAATTTTCCAATTAGGAGCTTTAAATTTAAGTTTTTAAGGAATTTTAAAAAGGTCAAAAATGTATACCCCATCTCCATAACTGAACCTTGGGGTCGGGTCAACATAGTAACTACCTCTTTCTAACCTTTGTTTTTGGCTAGATTTAGTAGGGGGTATGTTTCAGAGTGGTATCAGAGCCTCCATATTCAACGGTTGGACTAGACGGACTCCATCACAGAAGTAACCAAGCGAAGGTTCAACACTGGACCTTGAAGATCCAATGAGGCTTTAAAGTCCCATGATAAGTATTAGAACCCTGATTGTTGCTATGGATTAATTGTGTGTACAATATGATGTATATTTATATGCATGTAGCATGTAACTAATGATATGTTTGATTTTTTTGATACTAATACACTAACTGAGATGAAATGTGAAGCTAGCTATACACCAACACATTTACATCAACAATCCAAGGTGATAATGTTTATTATGTACCTGAATTTTGTTATAATGTAACAATTATGTGTGTATGACAGCAAATAAAAGACACTAAGGCTCAAAGAGATGAAGGTAAAATACCACGAGAATAGTAAAGGATGGTGTAACATTAAACCAATAGACCAAGAAATGAACAATAATATGTTAGCGTATAGTTTTGACCACTCACAGCATGGGAAAAAAGAAAAATCAGTTGAACAAGAGATAGGGGAGGATTATCCTGACTTAATGGATACCCTAAGGATATTAAGGGCAGAAATAAGAATTTTCAAGGCTGACAATGAATGGATTATCAAAGAACAGAAGGGGAAAGCATAATTTAATGGAGTCATATTGCAAATCCTCTCAGACTTATAAGGCAAAAACAACATGATTTGGGAGCTAGTCATAGAGGCAGGTAGGGTTCCACAGAACAAGAAGAAAAGCGTAATGGAGTCGATGAAAGAAGATAAAATAAAAAACATAAGTTTTCAAGTGAGGGCACTATAAGAGGGGATACTCAATTGGATACCCCTGAACAGAGGAAAAAACACCTGAGGTAATGACCCTGCGACACTCATAGACACCATCATCATCATGACAAGGGAAAAGAAAAGGAGTATGTTCCAAAAGAATTTAAGAAATCCAAACCTCCTACATTTGATGGTGAGGAAAAGAAAGAAAAAGATGTTGAAGCATGGCTTCTCGAGATGAAAAAGTTCTTCAGGGTTCATGACTACTTTGAGAATATTAAATTAAAGGTGGTTACCTTCAGAATGAAAGGAAATTTTGACCTATGGTGGGAAGACTTAAAGAATGTAAAAATCATAAGAGAAGAATAATTGTCTTGGGTTTAGTTTGAGGGGCAGGGAAAATATCTATCTGAAAGGTATTATGACAACAATGCCAAGGATTTCTATGGGCTTAGAATGTGGCAGATGTCTCATGAGGAGTATATTGCTAATTTCCTGAAGCTACTACGGTATGTGCCTTACCTCAAGGATGAAAAGGAAAAGGTTCATATATTCATCAGTGGACTTCCACAATCCTCCAAATACAGAATCAAATTCAATGAGCCAATAACATTATAAGATGCAATTTGAAAATTCAAGTGTTTCTATGAATAGTAAAAATGCATACCAAAATCCAAGATCGATTGGAAGGCGGGAGATGGTTTGAGATACAAAGGAAAATGGAATAAGGAGTGGAGTCCATAAGCTATGGACAAAAGGGGAGGCCCAGCTCTAGCAAATAGATATGCCAAGTGAAGGCCCGACTCATCAAGGAAAGTGTAAGATTGCATGGAGTTCCCAAGAAGATCATCTTGGATACATATGCCAAGTTCACTTCAAGGTTGTAACGACCCCTCCCACATTTACCCAGTTTCACTGGCCTGTCGGGGTAAACATGAGAGGAAGAGCTACTATGACCTGACCCGACATCCTAGATCCAAATAAGGAAGTGGGGTCAACTATTGATAACAAATGGATAACTCACAAAATCCCACAGGGGATACAGGTCACTCAGAGGTTGAACAAGTACCACGGGTGGCCAAACCTGAGTTTGACCTCTTTTATCTGCCCTAGGCCCACAACCACACCCAACAACATTGCATCCAATCGCATGCATAACACTGCATCCATGCAGTTTCAACCCAATTTCCCCAGTTCATAGGGTGTGGTATGTTGGAAAATGTAACTAGGTTTAGCCTTCATTTAATGTACTTAAGTCGTATTGTAATGTACTTCACAAAATAATAAATAAAATAATTTATTATGACTTATTAAAGCATGGGTTTCATGCTTGGGTCACCATGTTTTAGTTCAAATTCCCCATTGAAGACTTCTAGGATTTATTATGAGTTAATAGAGTCATTTTACATTTAAAGAGACCCTTCTTGGGCTTTTGAATCATGTAAAAAGGTTTAATATTGAGTAAAATATGAATTATGTAACCTCCACACCTATTCAGCCTAAAGGGGATCATGTCGGCCTAAGAGACACATATTCAACCTCACTTGGAGCCCATAAAAGGAAGGAAATCAAATTCATTTGGAGCACACTCGCTCATATAAAGTTCGATATCTATTGTAGTTGGGAAAAATTTTAAGTTTTTTGTCCGGAAGAAAAAATAAGTGCGAGTTTGGGGAAGTCAATGGAGAAGAAGAAAAACAAAATTTTGGTTCCTTTCTCTCTCTGTTTCATGCCCTTGATTGGGAGATCAAAGTCCTCCAAGTTTTGCTTTTGTCGAAATCCATCTACTGCTAGAAGTTGCTACCTAGTTGAAGTTGTTGGAAAGGGGTTGAAGATCTGGGAGGCTGACTTGGTGTGGAGGGAAGGTTTATTATATGTCTAGGGTGCAGAGTCTCAAAGAATACTATTTAAAGGAAGAATTATCTTGACTAGGTTTTCCCCTTGAGGGGGGTTTTTTCCCTGGCATAGTGCCTACATCTGGTGTTTATTGTTTTATGTGATGTGTCTTTGATAATTTCCTGATGAACTAAAAGAAAGAGGATATAAAGAATCATAATAACAAGAAACATCACAAGTAATTATCAAGAATAAGAAAACCTTTCTGCCTTTATGATTTTCTAACATGGTATCAGAGCTTTGGTAAAAGAAGGAAGAAAAAGGCAGTCTTCAGCACTTGATCAGGGAACCATTCAAAGGATCATCTTAGGGAATGAATCTACTACACTCTAGGAATATGTATATGATCTGTATTTATTCAAGAACGCAACATAATACACATATAACTATAAATACAAAGATGCATCGGAAATAACACTTTATTTCATTAATATCAAAGAACTGAAATTTGCTTACAGACAAAATGGAAATAAACTAGCTAGGGCGCTGGTAGCTTATCTCTGAGAAGATATGTGGTTGCTACGGGCCTCTGAACTATGTTACAACGAGGCTCGAGGGCCTATTTATTATTTAGAAACAATTGGAAACCCTAAACAGCCAAAACCTTAACCCTAGGAGATGAAGCGCCAAAACTATGGGCCCCGTTTGGGTAAATTGGTGTTTCAACTTCCCGAGGACGTAACTTTGGAATACGATCTCCGTTTGACGCACACCATACCTCGTTAGGAATATCTATCCGGGTTTTCCCAAAAAACGTCATTTAGGGCCTCAAAACGGCTCCGAAATTTTAGGACCCGAAAAACTGCTAAAAATAGTAAGTTGTGCCGAAACTAAAAAATAGAAAGAGACAATGGTGGGGCCCCAAGTGGAATAGGTGGGTGGCCACTAATATCCACCTGGATCATTCCTCCCCCCTTAGGAAGCAATGGTCCCTATTTCGTTGATTTCCTCCATGAGATGAAGAAAGTTCTGTTGAACTTGGTCCCTGGTGAACCACTTGCCTTGGTGCAGGAGTTGGCTAGCTTTGAAAACGTGATACAGTTGGATCTTTTGTTTGCGAGTGCTCTTGATTTTCATGTCCATGATACAATCTATGGTGGCATGTTCCATGCAGTCTGGGTTTAACTTTGTTGGTGTGAGTTGTTCTACAATGTCAGAGGTGTCTAGTAGAGGTGGGAAGTAGTGACGAAGGCGCTCCACATTGAATACTGGGTGTAGACCAAGGAATGGTGGAATACTGAGCTTGAAGGCATTGTTCCCTACAACCTTGGTGATGGTGTACGGCCCATATCGGAGTGGGAAAATCTTGCGGCGGGGTCCAGTGAGGCGCTCCTTCTGCAAATGTAGCCACACTTTGTCGCCCACCTGGAATTTGTGTGGCACCCGATGTTGATCATGTCCTTTCTTGTACTTAGCATTGGCTTTGTCCAATATGTCATGAACCTGTTAGTGGATGTGTTGAATGCGCTTGATGAAGTTGTTCGCTTTGTCGGCTTCAGACTGGACATGAGCTGAATCAGCCTAAGTAGTCGCAAATGGCATGGCTACGTCAATGGGACATAATGGCTGGAATCCCAAGCCCACCTAAAAGGGGCTGTGGTCAGTTGAGTTGTGGAGATCCCAGTTATAATTGTGTTGTACATAGGGGAGGCTCTCATCCCATGTGCGTGGATGCTTTGAATTATACATGCTCGGAATGTGTACAATCATCCTGTTGATGACCTCTATCTAGCCATTAGTTTGGGGATGGAAAGCCGTGGACTTGGTGAGCTTGGTGTCTAGCATTGACCAGAGGCTGGACCAAAATTTACTGAGGAACCTGTTGTCCCAATCTAATAGATAGACTGTGGGATCCCAAAGTGCACCCACACTCATTCAAAGAAGAGTTTAGCAGTGGCTTCTGCTATGATATTCTTCTTGCAGGCCACCATAATGGCCATCTTCGAGAATCTGTCGACGACCATGAAAACACAGTCATTTCCATGATTAGTAGAAGGAAGGCCCGACATGTAATCCATGGATATGGATTCCAAAGGTTGACTAAGGGTAGGTAGCAGAGTATATAAGCCGTGCTTCTTGATGGTCGGTTTGGAAATGGCACAAGCAGTGCAGTATCTGATGCACTTCCTAGCATCATGTCGAAGGTTTAGCCAATAGAAATACTTCTGCAGTACTGCCACTGTTTTCTTGACCCCGAAATGCCCAGTAACTCGGTTGTAGTGTGCTTCCCATATCATCTTGGCACGCTCACTTGAAGGAACACAAAGGTGTCCCAAGTGACATAACAGTGCATATTGGATGTGAAAATTTGGAACTTGTGTACCCCCCAAGAGTGCCTTGTATGTGTGACCAAGTTCTGGATCGCTCTTGTAGAGAAGCGGCCAATCAGAAGTCTCATTCCCACAAGAGTTGAGAACGATGGTTAGTGCCATGATTGGTGGTCAGCTGAGGTAGTCTGCAACATTATTGGTGCTACCCTTCTTATTCTTGATGTCCAAATGAAACTGATGCAGATATGTGGACCACTTCTGATGGAAATCGTTCTGCAACTTCCCTTGTGTCTGTATGAACTGCAGTGGTTGGTGGTCTGTGTGGATGACTGTTTCCTTCCCCAAAATGTAATGCTTCCACTGTCGACAATCCTAGACAATGGAATACATTTCTGTCATAAGTGGGATACTTGCGAAATGTGTTGGACAATGTCTCACTGTGATATGCCACTAGATGCCCTGTTGAGTAAGAACTGCCCCAATAGCATAGTTAGAGGCATCTTTCTCAATCTCAAATGGTTGTTGCAAGTCTGGTAATGTGAGCACTGGGGCAGAACAGAGGCGATGTTTCAATTCTACGAATGCCTTCTGTTGAGATTCTAACCAAAAAAATGTTACTTTCGCTCCTCCCTTGGTGACTTGACTCAAGAGCCAAGTGATATGAGAGAATCCCAACATGAACTTGCGGTATAAATTAGCAAGACCCAAAAATTTGCAAAGCTCTGTTAGAGTGGTCGGGGTTGGCCAATCCCGGATGACTTGGATCTTGGTTGGATCCACATGCACCCCCCTTTCATCAATAATGTATCCCAGATATTGAACCTAGGTCATGCCAAAAGTTCACTTCTCCAAATTGGCACACAAATTGTGTTGTCGCAGTGTTTGGAGGACTTGTCAGATGTGGTGGAGGTGCTCTTCCCAAGTCTGGCTGAAGATGAGAATGTCATCCAAGTACACCACTACAAATGAGTCGGTGAATGGCCGCAAGATGTCGTCCATCAACCTCATGAAGGTTGTGAGAGCATTCGTAAACCCGAAAGGCATGACCAACCATTCGAAAATTCCCTCCTTGGCTTTGAAGGTGGTCTTCCACACATCGGAGGGATTGATTGGTACCTAGTGATACCCAGACTTCAAGTCGATCTTGCTGAAATATTTCGCCCCTTTGAGTTGGTCCAGAAGGTCATCAATCCGTGGGATCAGGTACCTATTATGAAAAGTGATCTTTTTCAGCGACTGATAGTCAATACAAAGTCTCCAAGTCCCATCCTTCTTATGTATCAACACGATCGAGCTCCCACAGGGCGATGACCTTGGCCGGATGTGATATTTCTGCAGCAGCTCCTGAATCTGCCTCTCGATTTCATCATTCTCAAGGACAAAGCGCCAATATATCGTTCCATTGGGTAGTGGCGCACCTGGGCTCAAATAAATGGGGTGTTTGACCTGACAGTGCAGAGGCACCCCTGTGGGTGAGGTGAAGATGTCCCCATACTCCTCCACAACCTTGTACAGTTGTCGTTGTTATGCAGACAAGCCCTGTCTAGAGGTCGTGGCCACATTCTTCTTCTTTCCCTCGGGGCGGATCATCAGGAAAACAAATTTCCTGGTTTGGGAAATGAGCTTACTGCATTGTTTTGAAGTAACCAAAGAGATAGCATCAAGCAGTGGTACCTCTGGTATCATGTACAACTTATTTCCCAAAGTAACAATAACAGCGCAAGGCCGGGTCGATTCATACACAGCATGTCGCTTCCACAAGTATGGTTGGCCTAATAATATATCAGAAACATCAAGATGAGCAATCTCACATAATACGTCATCCGTGAAGAGCTCGATGCTATAGGGAAGGAGGTACTATTGGCTGACGCAGAGATCCCATCCTTGGTGAAGCCACCCGATGGTGTATGGTTGTGGGCGTGATGTGGTCGGCAAGCCCAAACACTTCACTGTGTCTGCTGAAATGAGGTTCTTTTGGCTCCCATTGTCAATAATGAACTGTAGTAGGGAACCCTTTACCCATATCTGGGAGTGGAAGAGACGCTCCTCCTCCTCTGGATCTTCTGGTTCCTCCTTCTGGATCTTTGCTGTGGAAATAGTGGCGTTGGGGTCCACATCAATAATATGTTTCCCTTTTTCATTCCCCTTGCTAGGTTCTGATTCAGAGTCAGAGCATGCATCTGATTCAGAAGCCCTCATCTCAGCCACCAGTGACTGCTTGGCTCGACACTCACTTGTGTTGTGAGTGGAGCTCTTATGGAACTCACACCACTTTCCTGTGTCCTTCTTTGGCTTCGCGGTGTTGTTCTTTTCTTATGGCTTTGGCAAGTTTTCTTGGGCCGCCATGCCTTGGCTTTTTCCTTTGTTCTATAGTTTGGGGGCACATTTCCCTTGATTTTGATTCGTAGATCCAAAGTCTTGCTTCTTCTATTTGAATTTCTGCTCAATCTTGGCAGCATACCGATATGCCATACCAAGCGAGGAGAAGTCGAGGAACTCCATTTCCTCTTGAATGTATCGATGCAAAAAACTATGATACTTTAGCACCAAATGTTTCTTTGAATCTTTAATACCCAACTTTGTGCGTAGGGCATGGAACAAATTCATTAGCTCATGCACGTCTTGATCCCTTTGTTGCCGCAATGTGGTCCATTGTATGTACTTGTCCTCATAGCTCCCCACGAGATAGTATTATTCCTTGATGGCGTCTCAAAAATAATTCCAAGTGGGTACGGCTGAGAACAGAGAGGGTTTTGTCTCGTCCTTTTTTTCACAGTAAGTTTCCCACCAGTCCTTGACATGGGGGGTAGCTTTGAGAAGTACAAAAATAATCTTCTCCCAGTCGGAAAAGTCATGAACCAATAAATATCATTCTAATAGATTCAACCATATATCTACGGCATCTGCATCTATTTGACCCTCAAATATGGGAGTTTCAAATTTTACTTGTACCTTAAAGGGAGTCGCACCTCCAAAGTGGTTGTTGGATGCAGATGCGCCGCCGGTGGGTAGTCGTTGAAGGATCTGGGAAAATTTATCCATCATCGCGTTCATTTGTTTTTTGAGGGCCTCCTCGAGCAATGTTTTGATAGGATCTCCTACTCCCTAATCTTTCTTTTCATCCCCCATGGGTGACCATCGGTGTTTGCAAGGCTGATCTTGCAAAGGTTCAACTAGATCGAGCCCTAACTCCTTATACCCCGACCTCGTTGGGGACATGAAAAGAAGGATCGAGAAAAAGAAGACCGCTCTGATACCACTGAACCGGATTTATGCAGGAACGCAATAGAATACACATATAACCATAAAGACAAATATGCAGCAGAAATAACACTTCATTTCATTAATATCAAAGAACTTAAATTTGCCTATAGAAAAAATGGAAATAAACTAGTTAGGTCACTAGTAGTTTATCTCTGAGAAGAGATGTGATGACTACAGGCCTTTGAACTATGTTACAATTAGGCTCGAGGGCCTATTTATTAGTTAGAAACAATGGGAAATCCTAAACATCCAAAACCCTAACCCTAGGAGATGAAGTGCTAAAACTATGGGCCCTGTTTGGGTAAATTTGTGTTTCAACTTCCCGGGGACGTAACTTTGGCATACGATCTTCGTTTGACACGCATCATACCTTGTAGAAATATCTATCCAAGGACTACAAATTTCAATGTGAGAAACATTGGTCGATGGACTCACGTTGCTCTTGGTTTTCCCAAAAAACGTCGTTTAGGGCCTCAAAACGGCTCCGGAAGTTCAGGACCCGAAAAAATGCTAAAAATAGTAAGTTGTGCCAAAACTGAAAAAAAAAAAAAAAAAAAAAAAAAAAAAAAAAAAAAAAAGAAGAAGAAGAAGAAGAAGAAGAAGACAATGGTGGGGCCCTGAGTAGAATAGTTTAGTGGCCACCAGTATCCACCTAGATTAGTATAACACAATCAAGGCAGAAAACAAACTTAGAAGAAGAGAATTGACCTCATCCTTGAAAAGAATAAGGTACTAGATTTGGTCAAAAGAAAAGTAAAGAAGCCTACAAAGGATTCCAATGATGGTGACAAAGTGAAATACAGGGAACTAGAATTGGTGACCATGACTCTAATGGTATAAGTAATAAATAATAACCTTGTCCCATTCATAGCCAACATCGACCATGCTCAGGAAATGTATGAAGCCTTGTTGAAGTTATTCATTGTTAATAGCATTGATCAATTATCTACTTTGAAGAATGAACTAAGGACTACAAAGATTACTAAAGAAGACATAGTGGCCTCCTTCTTTGTGAAGATAGCAAGAATCAGGGATGAAATTTTGGCTATTGATGAAATTTTTCCAGACAAAGAATGCGTGATCATTGCCCTATTAGGATAGCCACATGATTGGGGTGCATTTGTTACAAGACTTAACAGTTGGAAGGTACCTCCCACCTTTGAAGAACTATGGACTACCTACAATCAGGAATAATTAAGGATCTCATTAGCTTCTGATTCTGAAGGAGTATCAAATTCCTACATTGCTCAACATAAAGGAAAGAAATCGAAAGGACCAAGGACGAAATTTGACATGTCTAAGGTAGAATGCTATCAATGCCATAAGAAGGGTCACTATAGGAGTGACTTTCCCAACAGTCCGAGAAACAAGAAGAGAGAAAGAGATCAAGCCAACCTTGTTGAAGAAGGAGACTCAAAGAAAGTCAAGCCCGAAGAATCTGACATTAGGTACTTACACTACTAAGCCCTTTGCTTGTAGCCTTAGATATCTTATTTTTTGGAAAATAAATTTTATTTTTTTTATAAGTTTATAGGTATCCCTCAAGCTTTGGAGGGAGCCCTCAACAACTATCAAAGATAGGTATCTCATTTCCTTTTAGTTTTTGGTTTCATGTACTTATTTAATTTTTGATTATATTAATACTAATCATTTTTCCCTCTACTGCCTTGATTAGGAAAAAATATGCTATATTCTCAAGGAATATCAAGGAGGACCTTTCAAGAGAAGGTTTGTTAAGAAAAAAAGATTTGTTTAAAACATTGATTTCTTTATAATAAATGTTTATTCATTTGACAATCTATTACTAACATTGTTGTGTCTAGCTATAGTGAATCACATTTATTCTTATTATGGGTGATTCATCACTACATAAATCTACCCACCTGACTCACATTCTTAATTGATTTTGTAGAACCCTAGATAGGTTCTAGAAAACCCTAACCGAAGGGTATGCTAATATGAATGTTTGAAACCCTAAACTTCTTAGGGATATTGTGAAATGATATTTAAAGTTTTTATTGATAATGGCATATTTAGTATTTTGGTATGATCATGAAAACCTAACTTTTTAGGGTTGAATGATAAGGTCTACAATCCTGAACCTTTGAAATATTGGTAATTTTGGGTTTTTTATGTTCCTATATTGAAACTATAACTCATTAGGGTTTGGTGGAATGTGTAAGCAAGACCCTTATAATGTCTTATAAATGATTTCCTTGGTATGCGTGTTTATGTCTGATCAAACCCTAGTCTAATCAAACCTTTTTTTGATATGTTTTGAAGTTGCATTTGACTATGATATAAAATACATTTGCTTGCTGATGAATCCATATGTATGTGAATATATGTCCTTTTTTTTTTAACTCCTAGCTTGGTCTAGGTCAGTATATGTCCAATGTATTAATGTTGTCGGGCATATGATATGCCCTTGCATGATAAAGAATTTCTAGATACATGTGTTGACCTAGTTATTGATGGTCATAAGTATTAGGGTTTAATATAAATCCTTGTTTGAGATTCTAGGATGTTGATATTTGGAAATCTAGGGTCTTGTAGCTAAACCCTAGTAGTAGTAAAATTCTCTAGTATGTATAAAGATATGAGATCTATTTATATAATGATTGTTGAGATTGTGAGAATTAAATTATAGGGTTTTGAAGTTGAACCTTAGTAGAAGTGAAAATATTTGATGAATAATGACAATATGATGATTTTATATTTTTGAAATCTGAGTTTTGATTGGATTTGATGGTTGATTGAAAATCTAGGGTTTGCAACTAACTCTAGTGGAAGTTGGTCATATTAATGACTAAGTTGTGATTAACTTTGATTTTTCTCTTGTATTAAATCTAGGATTTGTATAAAATGTTAGTGGGAAGTCTAATATATATGACTTCTGAAATCTATTAGATATTTCTCTTTTATTTTGACTTATTTTTAGGGATCATTATATGACAGAAATAATCTTGTCATATTGAATTCTGAAAGTTGTTAAATATCTTGTAGATGTATATTCTTGTTTCTAGGGTTTTCTATATGTTGTAGTAGGGTGTGTTACACCTTTAAAAGAAACATTGAAACCCTAGATAGAACGAAATTTTTTATGATGGAGTCTAGGGTTTATGACAAAGTCCTTAGCAAAATGTTGAAGAGTGTATGTCTTTTGTTTGTGATTAAGTTTGTCTATCTAATATTTATAAAAGTTGAAATGCTTCCGTCATTCTAATATGGCTAACTTCATGCTTCTATAGATTTGGTTGTACTTTCTACCTAAGTTTTGCAGGTACAAAATATTCAATATGGTGAAGATGCTCATTGATGTGAGAAGCATAATGAGGATGATGATAACTCTGATGAAATGGTTGGAGGCCGCGAAATATTCTTCGATGACAAAAAAAAGAAGTTGATGAAATATCCCTTAGGATAAAAGGATGGTTGAGTATATTCCTTGTACATGAATGATTATATCCTCTCTGATTAAGAGGGAGTGACAGATATAAGTATCTACTCAATGTGTCATGCACTAGACCAGGACGAACAAGTGTATGTCTTAGTGAAGGCCATGAGTGAGAAGAAGAAAAATGGAGAATTTTTCTGAAGAATATGTTGTTGCATGAAAAGTGGGAGAATGAAATATATGATGAAGGAATATTTTGTCAAATATTCGGTTGATATTCCTACTATGAGAAGTTCAGAAGCAATATCAAGTTGTCTGAAATACCTCAGAGGTCTTTATTTGTTTATGTACATGTGAAAGTATATTATTTATTTGGGTTGTGTTTTACAGGAAAATATCTCGAAGGATTTGATAGCATGATGGTTACTAATCAATTTGATTGGAAGAGATTGGTCATCCATGATATTTTGAATCAAGGGGTGTTGAGGCTTTGTGAGTGAAGCATTTCCTGGGAGGACATCTAGCCGGAACTTTGTGTTGATTTCTAGGTCTCGAAGTTGGAAAGTTTGTGTTAATGAAAGAGCTATGATTTTTGGATACACACCTAGATCCCTAGGTTGACGGGTAGCAAGTAAGCCTGATGGTACCTAAAGGGGATGAAATGTTGGGTCCATAATATTCCCACTTGGATATATTTCCATGTTCGGGAATCTAGTCCATGGCATTGCGGTGCCTAAATTTCTAAGAGACCAATGTATAGATTTCCCTGTTCATAAATCTAGTACATGGCATTGTGGTGCCTTAATATTTTCATTGTTCATATAGTGTGATATCTTCCATTGTATTTTTATATGATGAATACCTCCCTAGTTAAGGGGGGGTGTTGGAAAATTTAAGTAGCTTCAATATTCACTTAATGTACTTGAGTCATCTTGTAATGTACTTTTCAAAAGAATAAATAAAATACTTTTTATATTATTATTGTGACTTATTAAAGCATGGGTTTCATGCCTGGGTCACCATGTTTTAGATAAAATTCCCCATTGAGGACTTCTAGGATTTATTCTTAGTTAATAAAGTCATTGTACATTTAAAGAGACCCTTCTTGGGCTTTTGAATCATGTAAAAAGGTTTAATATTGAGTAAAATATGAATTATGTGACCTCCACACCAATTTAGCTTAAGAGACGCCTATTCGACCTCACATGGAGCCTATAAAAGGAAGTAAATTGAATTCATTTGGAGCACACTCTCTCATAGTAAGTTTGATATCTCTTCTAGCTGGGAAATTTTCAAATTCTATTTCTAAGAAGGCAAAAGAAGTGAGAGTTTGGGGAAGTCTAAGGAGAAGAAGAAAAACGAAATTTTGGTGCCTCTATCTTTGTTTCGTGCCCTATAATGGGAGATCGAATTCTTCCAAGGAGTTTTTTTTTTTTTTTTTTTTTTTTTTTTTTTTTTTTTCAGAATTCATCTGCTGCTAGAAGTTGTTGCTTAGTCGAAGTTGCTGGAAAGGGATCGAAGATCTGGGAGGCTAACTTGGTGTGGAGGGAAGGTCTGGTATATGCATAGGGTGAAGAGTCTCAAAGAATACTATTGAAAGGAAGAATTATCTTGACTGGGTTTTCCCCTCGAGGGGGGTTTTTCCCTGGCATAGTGCCTACATCTAGTGTCTATTGTTTTATGTGTTTTTGATTTGGTAATTTCTTGATGAATTAAAAGAAAGAAGATATAAAGAATCGTGATAACAAGAAACATCACAAGTATTATCAAGAATCAGAAAATATTTATGCCTTTATGATTGTGTAACACGGTCCCAGATTATGAGCCACCATTTTAGGCTATCCTCTAGACCACTGTCGAGAATTCGGTGAGACTTTCCAAAAATATAAATAACATCAGAAAGTCATTTCATAAAACATATGGTGAACATGTAATTTACAAGACATGATTTCATATTTGAACATAGGGATCTAAAACTCATCTGAGATTCACCAAGAAGGTCTAATGTCCTCTCATAATAGTTGTAATAGCATTTTTTAGCTCATGCATTCATTAACCATTCATCAGATAATCAAAATATATCAAGAGCCATAGCTAGAACCTATCATGGAACCATTCTTATAACCAACATTCAACCATAATAGAATAACCATCAAAGCCACATAATAACAAGTACAATTACTCATAGAATAAAATAGGGAAAGAACTCTTATTAACATATGCAAAATCCAACCAAGCCAGGGATCTCCACGTACCACCTGACCATATATTGGGCTGAACCAAATCTCTCTTTCATCCAATCACCCTTGTGCCATATTCCAAGCATGAATGTGGGATATCATGGAATAAACCAAAAAACACCAAAATAGGGCTTCCAAAGGCCAAACCACCTCAACCCTCAACCAATTATTCCACCTCATGGTTAGACATAACTAACACCAACCAGGTCAGTCTCTGCCCAGTTTTCCAGGGCTCCAGGAACTAGTAACTCAACCAATAGCCTTCTAGGGCTTCGGAGTGTTTGTCCAATCGGGCTCCAAAGCGTTTTTCCATCCTAAGTGCCAGTACTAGTAACTCAACCGAAGTTGTTCCTGGGATTCTAGAGTGTTTTTTCCAACCCACAACCATAAGTAATTATGAGCACCAACTAGAATACGATCAAGTTGAAAAACCCACAACACCGTGGTTATCTAGGAAATGGAAAGGAAAGGCTAAACCATTGTCAATCTAGTAAATCATCCATGCCAATGACAACACATAACTAGAAAACCACATGCATATACCATCTATCCACAAATAAACAATGAAATCACACATGCAACCTGTTATTGGAAATCAATCCAATTGTAGTTTTTGATCCACCTATTCCCTTGCTCTTTCCCACTTTCCTTTACCTTCTTTCTCCAAATAAAAAGTATGCCAAAATGCTCCAAGAGTGCTCCAAGAAAACTCTAAGGGTACAAGAGTATGAGAGAATGAGAGAATAGAGAGAGAGATCCATCATAGAAATGTAAAAATATAAACCAACAAAATCTGTGAATTGATCCTCAAAATCCTTTTTATCATTGAGGCCTCTATTTTCTTCATTTTCTTCTATTTTTCCTTCAATTTTCCTCACATGAAAATTTGTGACCTTTCATCTCCCTTTTCTCCTATTTTCTTTCATTTCATAAATTAAATTCAATTATTTCCACTTTGCCTTTGCCAATTTCCATAGCCATAAATTAATCACGAGTGATCCCCATCACTATGTTTTTCCCAACATTCATCTTGGAATACGTGTCCCATGACTTTGGTGCTTTTTATTTATTTACATAGGAAATAAACTAGGGGTTGTTACAAAAGTTTTGGAAGGAACTATTTGCAGGCTTGGGACAAAATTGGCTTTCAGCATAACTTACCATCCACAAATAGATGGGAAAATAGAGAGAACAAATAGAATTTTTGAAGACATTCTCAGAATGTATGTAATGCATCAGCCAAGGAAGTGGGAGGAATATTCTACTTATGGATTTTGCATATAAAAATGGGTGTCAAAAACCACTAAAAATGAGCCCATTTGGAGCACTCTATGGGAGGAGTTATGACACTCCTATCAGCTGGAGAGATCCAACGAATAGGGTCCTCATTGGATCTGATATGTTAAAAGAAATGGAACAAGAAATGGAAACTATTAGAAGGAATTTAAAAGTGGCACAAGAAAAACAGAAGTGTTACGTGGACCAACATAGGATGCATAAAGAGTTCAATGTTAGAGAGCATGTATACCTACGAGTTAGACCCAAGAAAAATTCCTTTGAATTTGGGTCATGTGCCAAGAGGAAACAACAATTTTTTGGGCCATATGAAGTTCTTGAATGAATAGGGTCATAGGCCTATAGGTTGGCCTTTCCTCCATCAATAAAATTTCATGATGTAGTACATGTTTCTTTGCTTAAAAGAGATGTGTCATATTTTAATCAAGTGATTGATTGGTATGTGCTTCAGGTATAACCAAAGGGAGAATTCCAACCAAAACCTCTATTTATATTGGAATGGAGGAAACTCACACTCCATAGTAGAGTAATAGAAAAATTCAAGGTTCAATGGAGACACTTTGGGCCTGTGGGAGCTACATGGGAAATTATTGATCAGATTCAGAAGGCATATCCTTTTTTTCTTACTAAATGAAGTAAATGTAAATAAAGTTGTAATAAATTGTACAAATCTATGACTATAAATCTCCAAATAAATTTTGTTTTGGCTTAAGGCCTATTTTTTTTTATGTTCAGTTGTAGAACACCGAGGGAAATGTTCCTCCAAGGCGGGAGGGGTTTGTTACAACCCTATTGAATTCCCTCTAATTTTAAATATTATATCTATTTTTGTCAAAATTAAAAAGACTGAGAAATTAGGACACGAATTCTAGATTTTAGGGAAGGATATTTTCTTGAGGATACCATATTAATATTAATGTCATATTTCATGCTTTAATGAACTAGTTGCATGATAAATTTGATTGGAAAAGGAATGGTCGGGAACCATATCAGCTCCCTGGAAAAATATGTAAGGGAGAGAATGGTAATTAAATGGAAGTGTAGTTGCATTAGTAGACTGACATGAGAAGCAAAGGGCTTATGCCCATGTAACTAGAAATGGCAGTGATAGCCTTTAATAAGAGAAATTAATGAAAATAGAATCACCTATGCACACAGCGGAAGAGCCAAGCACTTCCACACATGATGAAAGAGGCCAACATCTCAACGCACCAAGAGAGGGAAAACATCGAAATTGGCAAGACGAGGATATAATTAATTAAGAGATCGATGATGGGAGTAAGGGGGGTTATACGGTTGCGTTACTCAGCTTGGTTATGTTTTTGATCTATTCTTTCTATACTTGGAACAAAGTTCATTATGATATAGATAGTTTTCTTTGTGGAAATGCAACTAATGAAACCATTTTATGGTTTTTTGGCTCCAATGGAATAATTTACAAACCAATGGCTTGACTCGAGGTTGATGAAACCATTGTGAGTGGCTTCCCAAAATCTAAAGAATCACTGTGAAATTTTCAAATTGATGAACCTACTGGCTAAGAGTTGGAGACACTCAGGTACTTGTGAAGTTATTGAATGACCAGGTGTTTACTTGGGGCTGAAGAATTGGTGCTTTCCTTCAATAAAGAACTACCTGGAAGAGTGATCTCCACACTCCCATGGTAGATTTTATGTTGATGAACCTTCCCAAAATTTTAAATAAATATCCTGTTGGAATTAAACTATAATACTTTATGCTAGAAATAACCTCATAGTTGAGTTAGTAATCTTTGTCGTGTAACAACTGGGATTTGTTGATCAAACCTGAGGGAAGTGAATTCTTGTTCCTTGTGTTAACTTTTGACTCGCTGGTGGGTAAAGGTGGGTTACATTTGGAGGCCCTGTTTCAGATGGAAGTATTGATTTTACAACTTAAGCACCCATTCTCAAGGTCTGGAATCTAGCTTAGGGGTTACTACCACAAGAAATGCTTGACTGTGGTATGTCTAAGGTTGGGTGGAGAGTTGAAGTCTTGATATCAGTTGGTGAGCACATCTCGATAATATAAGTATACTCAAGCCTTTGTACATTGCTTGTTAACCATATGTTTAATTTGTTCGTTTACAACATGTTTTAGTATTGACTCAACGTATTAGTAGAATGCTTGCAATTGTCATGGAATTTGTTTTTCTTCATGCTTGAGGAATGTCGCATTCCTATGTAATTCCAAAGAAAATTAAAGGATCCTTGTATGAATGAGAAATGTGAATTTATCGCATGGTTTGAAATGGATTAAATTCCTTTGTTATTATGAGCTTATATTTTAGTTGAATGGCTTGTATGAAATGGTTATATGATTTAGATGTTATTTCCTGAGGGTTACTATTATCTATGTTTCTGTGGGTATTAACAAATGGATAGAACCCTGCTTGGTGTAATGTTTTACCTATCATTCCTCAGTTTAAAATTTATAATCTTAGGAGAGATAGTGTTTTAATATTAAGGTGTATACATCACCAAACTAAGTCAATACTTAATCTTAATAAATAGCACCAAGGGTTAGCTTAGTGTGTCGAGTTATCGTTGTTGAGTACCTTCCCAGTTGGGAGGTCACAAGGCTAGATCTCCTCGACGCCCTTGTGGTTGATTTGCCTGGATTTTCTCGTGGATGTAATGACCAACCAATGTCAGTGAACCACCTTAAACATTTGTAGGATGAGTTGAAGCCTATAAAACCTTAGGAGGGATAGCTCCAAAGAGCTTCATAACAATACATATATGTGCGTGGTTGTGTGGATCTAAACATTAAGGTGTAAGGGACCGACCATCAAATCATATCAAGCTACATATATATAGAACCATCGTGATCGAGATTTCAGGGCGGGAAAAATCCCAATAATTCATATAATACATATGACGTGGGATAAAATATTAGGGCCTAGAGGATCTAATAGGCTTGAGTTTATTAGACCATGCATTTAGGCGCTTTGACCAAGCATGAAGGCCAAATAAATACGGATTGTTAAACTGAGTTGATATTTTGTGTTGTCCACGTGTCCCGTAAATTTTTCCCTGGATTTTTCGAGTGAAGGAATTGTGGAAAAATCTTGCTATTTTATCTCTAGGAGAACATGGCAAGGTAGGCCAATGGATGTGTCATATTGGTGCAGCAAAGCCTCGTAGAATCACTGTGTCATACCATAATTTTAAAGCTTTTATTTCATCCTGACAATGTGAATTGTGTCACAAAGGGAATTTTAGGGGTGATGTGGAAGGTTGGGGATGAGCAAAGGCATGGGACAAGTTGGCAGCAAGGTCCACTAGGATCCACACAATCCTGGATGGGTCACTCAAAATATTCAATGGGAGTATGCAAGAGGAATTCCCGAGATTTAATATTTGGGATTAGGTGGCGTATAAGGGGCCTACAATGTATGCACATAGTTTCCTGGGGTTTAAACCTTGTGTATAATGTATGTTCCAATTATGTGAGTCATGGAAATGGAAAACATGGCCAATCATGAGCAAGTCAGAAACTTGGGTTGTGTTACCAAGCGTTGATGAGGTAAAGTGACCCAGATAGCCATGTGGGTACCACATGGGTACCATGTGGCAGGTTTGGATGACATGGCATTCATCGATATGCCAATCCTTTATTATCCATATATTTTAATTCAAGAATTAGATTGGAGTAAGTTTTATCTTGTTGGAAATGTCTCGATGATCAAACACAATATTGTTATCCTTTTTAAGTTTTTGATAAAGTTAAAAGAGATTGAAAATTTAGACCCCATCTCCATAAATGAACCTTGGGGGTCGGGTCATCATAGTAGCTAACTCCTTCTAACATTTTCTTTGAGTTGGGGTTAGTAGGGGGTATGTTACAAGAGGCTTCTCTAGCTTGGTTTTTTTTATTTATTTTTTATCTTTTATTTCTTTATAGTATTTTAATGCATGTTTAAATCCTTGAAGGGATTTGAGTAAGAAAAATACATATCTGGAATTATGTTGATCAATTCCTTGTCTATATTCTTAATGTTTGTGGTATCACTCCATCGATGAACCTTCTCCTCCATTTTTCATAATTTTTTAGATTAGAAATTGTGGTGGTTTTGTGTCACCCATCAAAATCCTGCACTATGAGTTGAACCTTCACATTTTGATCTCTAGTTCAGGTCCTTTTAGAGGTGGTTTCTTTGCAAGCTCTATGTTATGGGGGTTTTCTCTTATCTCCATGCCTAGGTTATCTCGGTTTATCCCCCTTCCCCTTTCCCTTCTATTAGTGTTTCTCATATGTATATACTTTCATCGCATCATAAGCTAGCATTAATACCCTATAATCCATGTTTACATCATCACATATAATACCTTTCTCTAGATCTGTCCTTCCCTCTTACTTAGTGTGTTGTACTCTACTACCCACTACATAGATGAAGGGAAATGTCAGAGACCATTTTACATTAATTTGGTATCATCATAGAAGGATAATGGTTTAGAGCTTGATAGTGATAAACCACCATCCCCACCTAAACATATACAATAGGACATTCCTTTGCAATCCATTGTCTTGAAGCATTCCAATAGCATAATTCTTAGTTAATCAGGGTGGTGAAAAATACTTCTAGCTCTCATTGCATGTCTCCCTCATCACGATCACCTTTGGAGCTATCATCAACATCTTCCACCATGTGGTAAATTCCATGTACAACAACCTATGACGCTGAGTAGCTATCTATGCTACATCCATACCACCCCATCTAGGGAGGTAGCATCTTAATGTTAATGTACACACTTTTATAATAAAAAATAATAATCATATAATTTATTTCGTAGCCTAGCCAAATGTTTGTCAATTGGGTCTAGTTTTAGTGGATATTAGAAAGAGTGTTATCTTCCCCATCTAGGATTAATTCTTTCAAGTGATGTGTTGAACTCATAATCACTATAGCATTATAATGACTTTGAGCCTTGTTCTTAACATTGTCTTGTGCCTTGAAGAATCTACACCCAAGGTTTTTTCTTTAAATGTGTTATTTGGAAAAAAAATGAAGCTCAGCTAGATTCCAAGTATTGATGTATGAGAATCCTTTGTTTGTGGGACAAGTGACCCTTTCACGCAATTATTTAAATGCTTATTTTATTAAAGTGAGCATTCCCTACCCCTCTAGTTTTGAACTTGTGACCCCCAAGTATGAAATACATGTTCTTAATTGTTAAGCCTACTAAAGTGCCATATTTTTCAAGGTGTTTTTTTTATGAAAGACTATGTGTGGTTTAAAGTAATCAAATAAGTGATGGAGGATCGGATAAACATGTTTGCATTGAATTGACCATATGTGGCTAATCGGAGTGAAAAGGAAACATTATTAATAGAACGTAGAGTATATGAAGATTTAAATAAGGATAAGATTTAATTAAAATAATAATAATGTTTTATGAGCGATCTCATTTGGATAATTGGTTTTAATAAAGAATATATAAAAAAAAGGAGAGAAAAAGGAAGTGTCTTATACGAATCTAAAAGAGGTAAGTAGGTACATCAAGGTTAGGTACAAGAAGGAGCTAGAGAAAGAAGTTAATAGAATAAAAAACGATTGAGGTATCTCTTAATATTTGAGGTTAAGAATAGTCAAGTTATATCCAATAATAAATTTTCACTATGAGCAGATTTTGTGCTCTATATTATATATTAAATCTAATGTCAAATTCCCTTTCGAAAATTGATAGGATGGAGGTGTATCTTTTGATTTCTCTAAATAATGGGATAGTAAGACAAGAGGTCCTATGAAAATGTTAAATATACGGGTCTATAACAACTTCCTTTAAAATTAACTAAACTTATTAATGAAAAGATAAATACACCTCTTCTCTTCATAGTAAAACCGAGGTCTCAAAGTGCAAGGAACTATAAAAAGTTATAATATGTGAAAAATATGTCATTATAGGTAAAAGATGAAAAAATGTAGTATTCTTCTTATTCAATGTTTGCATTATATAGTTTACATGTTCATCACAAGGTGATATGTGGTGATTAGTAATCTCCATCCTCTGTGAGTTAAAAAACCTTGAACCTCCCAAAAAAAGCCACGAGAAAATTGGCCCTTAAGACATCTTAAAATGATGTTAGAATCCTTGTTACACTAAACTCATGCATGGTAATGGTAATTTTGATGAAGTTTAGGAGAATGCAACTTTTGCAATGAAATCTAAATACACCACAGATATGTGGTATGAACCTCCTCAATAATTGGTTAATGAGCCTCTTTTTTACTATGGATATAAGAATAGTTATGTTGGATGGTGGAAGATTATTAATATTTGGGCTAAAAAAGTGCAAAAGAGCCATAACCTTCAAATATCAAGAGTTGAACTACTTTATTTTTATCAATCCATATGAGGTATATATTATTATCCTTATATTAATCCTTGCATTTTTTAGACCCTAGATTCATTATGTTTTACTTTTTCTCAACCTCAAATGTTAAGAGATATGACTCACCATATTCTCCACATAGGCCTTTTGTTGGGTTCTCTTTTTCACCATGGAATCAATAATATTTTATGCTAGATGGTGGGAGATTTTCAATATCTTGGCTAAATGAGTAGACGTAAAAGAGCCATAAACTTCAAATATCAATGAATTTTTCTTTTTTCTCAATCTACATAGGGCAGATATTACTATTTATGTATAAATACCCATACTTTGAGATCCTCAATTCATTATGAAGGCTAGAGGCATGTTACCACCTTCCATTATAGAGCTTACTCATAATTAGAAGTTATTATGTACCCCTAAATCTAGCTCCATGTAGGACCTCTTGTCTTGTCTTACTACCTCATTATTCAAACAGATTGAAGAGATGCATGTATCCTCTCAACTTTCAAAGGAGTGCTTATTTTTTATTATTATTTATAGCCTAGAACATAAACTCTACTCTCACTATTTCTTATTGCTCATTTCTTCTCAACCTCAAATGTTAAAGGCCCAACTCAACATCCTTTTCATAGGATTTTTGATGAGCTCAAATTTAACCAAATGTTGAATGTGGATGTATTTATTAAATAGAGATTCCAAAAAATTGAGATGTGAATTTCTTAGTGCTTAAAATATCCTAAGTTAAGAGAGAGAGAGAGTTTTAACAAACAAACGTTTTAAATGTCTCTTCTTCCAATGGTTGATATGATTTAATTAATATAATGCTAGTTATATATAAAATATTTGTATAAATATTATATTTGAGTTGACATGCAATGAGATAAACAAATCGGAGCGGCATTATAATGTCTTCAAAACTGGATTGTAAAATTCATCTTACTTGTACTTCAATATTGGATTTTAAAATGGATAAAAGTACTCAAAAAAAGGGCTTGAACAAAAGTCTCATCATAAATTTAAAATTGTTTTTTTCCAATTAGGCTTAACCTTTTTTTTCTAAGGAAAAATATTTTTTAACTTATATTTATGAGTAATAAAAAAATGCTACACTGAGTACATGATGTGAGTATTTTGATGGCCCAAGGCCTCTCAATAGACAACCTAAAAATAGTCAATATTTACTTCCCCTAAAGACCATACCAAAATATACCAATCCCAATATCATTTGTTATGATTTTTTGACAAATTATCCCAACAAAAAAAACAGACAATCCAAAACTTGCTCTAATTGATCTATCATACAAAATTTTGTTCAGATGCAATGTATAACGTAAATTGAAGGAGATCATATATAAACATAGATAAAAGTTGTTTTGAAATGATAATCCATCTGAGAATCAATCAAGCCCAGGGGTCAAAAAGAAATTCTTGTCGTTGCCCTTCTTTAACTTCAAGGATCGTGCATGAGCCTCGGTCCAAATCCGATTAATTTTTTAACAACTAGTCAACTTCCTCATTTGTGTTCTTGTAGATATGATCAAAGGAAATATGAGTGAAAACATGTGTATTTTTTTGGAAAAGTGGAGTTGAGTGAAATTTTTTATAGTTGAAGATCCCTTCATCCAACTTTTGACATTTATATAGTCATCGTATGTGTGAAGAGAATGAGCATCAATTTTTTGTGCCAAAAGAAGAGTGACATATATTGCAAAAAGTTTTGCATAGTTGTTTGAAGCATGTTCGATGTTGGCAGAGAAGGAGAGACTGTGAGAAGCTAAAAAATGAAGAAATCCCCTCACTCCTCCCATAGAGGGGGTGCCCTAGATTTCTCCATCTGTAATATTCTTGTTTAGCAATTATGCTAACCAGAATATAAATTTTGGCCAATTTTGATAATATCACAGTTTTTACTTAGGAAATGTGGATTTGGGGACCCACAAATAAACTTAGGCAATTATAGGCCACAAAACATTAGGCTGACACAAATTATTGCAGCAATAATGGAAGATGGGGCCCATTGAGGATGATTGTGGCCCACATGAAGGCAGTGCAGTCATTTGTGTGTGTTAGAGGCTAGAGGCATGAGGTGGGGCCCAAGGGAACGTTGGGCAGACTTGGATAAAAAGGAAGCATGAGGCTCATTTCTCTCATTCATTCATATATTTCAAAATTGTGTTTTACAAGAGCACGCTTGAGAAATGAGCCAAGTCTGCATGTGTTGTTCAGCACATGAGTGTCTTCGAGCAGAGATCCCAACCTTTGCTTCGGTGGACTTCGAGTGCCAACCCATTGAAGGATCTTCACCGTAGATTCAATCAGTCTAGTAGTCGAGAGCCTCATCTACAACGCAGTTACTTCACCATCATCGCAGAGACATTCCCAGCTATGCATAGGTTGCGCAGCCCCTTGAGGGATTCACTCTGGGAGCCAAGAAGTGAGTGGTGTTTTCGCAGAGGATTTGGAGGGAAGGATTGGAGCCTTCTAACAGGGATCTTCCAAGAATTTTGGTGGCATCCAACAACATCAAGAGGTTTGAATTTCCCAACAGTTTAGAGAGCCAAGCCCAAGAGGGCCAATTTCTATGGTCAAGCTTTGGGAGAACCCTTTCTAGGTTTTTCTGGGTTTATTGAGGAGAAGCCAAGATTAATTGGTAGAATATTCTGGAGGGGCCAAACAAGTATCCCAACTCAACCAGCAGTTGGAGGAGCTAGAGGAAGATTGGGTCGAAATTCTGAGGTCAACGTTTGGCCAATCCCTTCGTGAGTTTTTGTGGAATATTTTTGGAGAGCCTGGGTTTAATTCCCAAAAATTTTATGAGCATCAGATAAGGCCATAGCAATAGCTCAACTCAACCAGCAGCATATTTCTGGGCAGTTTTAGTGTAGTGTTCAACAAAGAGAAGTAGCAGATCGTAGAGGGTCTTCATATCTTTCACTTTGGATTTGCTAGCTTGCCTTTTACAAGCCCTTGTGCACTATTTCCATAACGATATTGTACTCACTGGTTATTTAAAAAATGGCTTAGATCAATGCAGTTCATTGATTTTTCTGGTTGTAAATGTGTTATTAATTTTTGTATGTGTTTCTACTATGTTTTGCTTGTTTATCATTGAAAATTTCCATTAGGAATATTACAATGGTATCAGAGCATGATTTTGGCCAGCTGTGGGTCTAAATCATGCAAATGCTCAAGTACTATAGTGGAAAGAATTCCATAGGCTAAAACACTAGTCCCACATTATTCTCCATATTGAACTTGTACAAAAATGTCTCAGTAGGAGAAATTTGAAAATGTTACTAGGAGCCTCGAGAGACTAGAGGGTGATGGGCCTCTAAATTGGACATAAAATAAGTTCCATCTAACCTTTCTTAAGCCCATCTACTTTCATTATGCACATGAAAATATATATTAAATCTCTCCTTTTGCACTTAATAATGTTTTCTTACGCTTTAATATTTTCTTGGGAAGGTTTAAAGGTAATTGCATATTTGTGCCTAATATTGGTTATTTTTGTAGAATATTGTGAGAATATTTGGTAGATTATGCAGATTTGGAGAAGGAGAGAATTTAGGGACTTTCTCCCTGCCACTGGAAGATCAAGAGTGAATAATATCAGGAAATTAGCGAGAAATCTTGGAGATATTCAAGGGGTTTTTCCACCCTCAAAGGCATCCAAACGATCCTCATGAGAACCCCTCCAGCACTTCAATTCCAGAGGCAGCCAAGCAACTCAAGACCAAGTGCACTCAATCCATACTTCAGTTGGGGTCAACTGGAATAATTATCTATTTTTAGGGAGTTTTTGGTAGCTTCCCTGGAGAATAAATAGAGAAAATATAGAGCTAGGAAGATTTAGTCAATGTTAGTCAATTCTAGGGGATTCGATTCCATTCAGAACTTTTGCTGCAAACTATTAGGCTTTTGTTGTTTAAGACCTTCGGATGTAATGAGACTATATTTTTTGTATGCAATGAGTAGGCAGATGTTGTTTTACTGATCTAGTTTCAGGGAACGAGGCTCGTGGGTTAGGACGCAACCCATGTGCCTCAGCTTATCTGTTGTTTTCGTTCTTTCATTTTTGTTACTTAGCTAGTTTTATTTATGATATTTTCGTTGCTATTATAATTTTTGTTGTAGATTTAATCTGCTTATATACGTTGTATAATAGTTGATGAACTCCATAAAATTGTGAGGCAGCCTTCCCCTCTCATATCTTTCAATAGAGCTTGAGGAGGGTAGACCTTCCCGCAGACCAAAAATGCTTTATGGGTTATGATTATATGTTTCTATGACTAGGCTAGTTTTTTTGTTTTTCTTTAGCATGCACTGTCCATCTTTCTTACATAACTCTGTAGTTTAATTGCAGGCGCAGGTAGCCACAGAGAATTTCATTGGTGCCTTCCCTCTTCATTTTCCATCTCTGTTTTCATGTCCTAAACATTATTGTTACGCCTCCATTCCCATCCTTTCTCTTCTTATCAGTTGTCACGCCTTTTTTTTTAATTCACAAAACACTTCAAAACGCTAAAAGTTTGACCTCCGCCCTCGCTCCTCGAACTTCTCGCTATCGTACATCGCAGTCGCATTTCACAACCTTTTTCCTTTTTTCCCTTAAGACTTACCACAATCCTGTTTCACACATCGCACTTCGCAGTGTTAAGTTTTTTTTCCTTCACACTTACCACTCGTTGTTGCCAATTGCGATATTGTGATATCACAAATCGCACTTCACAGCTTTTCCTTTTTTCTTCAAGACTTACCGCTTGTTTTGGCCGATTGCGATATTGTGAAATTCAAATAACAAATTTCACCGTTTACCTTTTTCTTTTAACACTTATCGCTTGTTTTGCTGATGCGATAACTTCGCTGCATCGCACATTGCACTTCGCAACATTTCCCTTCTCCCTTTAACATTTACCACTCCAAATTGGCGATATTGCGATTGTGATATCGGTCCCACCGCCACATCACCCATCACAAACTACATGTCATAACATTTACCCTCTTCTTTAAGACTTACCACTCCAATCCGCCGATTGCGATATTGAGATCGTGCTCCACTATTGGTCCCATCGCCATGTCACCCATCGCACATCGCACTTCGCACCGTTTAGTTGTTTTTCGTTACACTTACCGCTTGTTTCCGCCGATTGTGATATCTCATATCGTAACTCTTTCCTCCATCGCACTTTTCAATTCATTCCGCTCCAAAGCCCTTTTCTGTGCTATAATAAGGTTTATAAGGTTTAACCCATATTTTCACTTCTAATCCTTGTTTCATGCGTTTAAGCCTTCCATGAGCACCTTTAGCCCTTTTTCCTTCAAACTGCAATCAACACTTTTTCAGTTAGAATTAGATCATGAATAGTTACATGGTTTGAAGCATGGTAGATAGACTATAGGATAAGTAGAGTGTGTTTAGCCATTTGGCCTGCTCAATGCAATTTAGTTTAGTTTCTTTTCTTTCATTTCCTTTCTGAAATTTAGTTTAGTTTCCTTCCTGTCATTTCTTTTCAACGATTTAATTTAATTTCCTTTCTGTAACTTAGTTTAGTTTCATTGAAGTGTGACAGAATTCACTGAGAACCCTTAGAAATAGCACCCTTTTGTAAAGCAAAAAAGGACGACATGAATAGAATGAATTTGCTCTATATATAGCATTATAATCTCCAGGTTTGTACAAACCCTAAGTCGATAAAGGAAAGTAGGGCAGCCCCTGGGAGTTGCAGCACCCTTGGTGCAATACCAGGGCTCACCACTTTTTGTTTAGTTTCATTAAAGTGTGATTGACTTCATTGAGAACCATTAGAAATAGCACCCTTTCTTAAAGCGGAAGAGGATGACATGAACAGAATGCATTTTCTATCTATATAGCACTATCACCTCCAAGTTTGTACGAACCTCGGGTTGATAAAATAAAGTAAGGCAGCCCCTGGGAGTTACACCACTCTTGGTGCAATACCAGGGCTCACCACTTTTTTTGCATCCCTTGGGAGTTGCAGCACTCTTGGTGCAATACCAGGGGGTTTTCCAGCCTCAAAGGCAGCCAAACGATCCTCATGAGATCCCCTCCAGCAATTCGAATCCAAGAGGCAGCCAAGCAACTCAAGACCAAGTGCACTCAAGCCATACTTCACTTGGAGTCAAGTGGAATCATTACCTATTTTTAGGGATTTTTTGGTAGCTTCCCTGGAGAATAAATAGAGCAGAGATAGAGCTAGGAAGAGTTATTCAATGTTAGTCAATTCTAGGGGATTCGATTCCATTCAAAACTTTTGCTGCAAGCTATTAGGATTTTGTTGTTTAAGACCTTAGGGATGTAATAAGACTATATTTTTTGTAATTAAATGAGTAGGAATATGTTGTTTTACTGATCTAGTTTCAAGGAGCGAGGCTCGTGGGTTAGGGCCCAACCCATATGCCTCAGCTTCTCTTTTGTTTTCATTCTTTCCTTTCTATTATTTAGCTAGTTTTATTTCTGATATTTTCATTTCTATTATAGTTTCCAGTGTAGATTTAATCTGCTTATCTGCATTATAGAATAGTTGATGAAATCTATAAAACTGTGAGGCAACCTTCCCCTCTCATCTCTGTCGATGGAGCTCGAGGAGGGTAGACCTTCCCACAGACCAAAAATTCTTTCTAGGTTATGATTCTTTATTTCTAGGACTAGCCTAGAATTTTTTTTTTGTCTTTAGGATGCACTGTCCATCTTTCCTGCATAACTCAATAGTTTAATTACAGGTGCAGGTAGCCACAGAGAAGTTAATTGGTGCCTTCCCTCTTCATTTTCCATCTCTTTCTTCACAACCTAAACATTGTTGCTACGCCTCCATTCACATCCTTTCTCTTCTTATCAGTTGTCGTGCCTTTTTTTTATTCACAAAACACTTCAAAATGCTGAAAGTTTGACCTCTGCCCTCGCTCCTCAAACTTCCCACTACCGTACATCGCAATCGCACTGTGCAACATTTTTCCCTTTTTCCCTTAAGACTTACCACAATCCCGTTTCGCAAATCACACTCCGCAATGTTTAGTTTTTTTTCCTTTGCACTTACCGCTCGTTGTTGTCGATTGCAATATTGCGATATCACAAATCGTACTTCGCACCTTTTCCCTTTTTCTTCAAGACTTACCGCTTGTTTCCGTCAATTGCGATATTGCGAAATCGCAAATCGCAAATTGCACCGTTTACCTTTTTCTTTTAAAACTTACCGCTCGTTATGCCGATGCGATAACTCCGTCGCATCACACATTGCACTTCGCAACATTTCCCTTCTCCCTTTAACATTTACTGCTCCAAATTAGCGATAGTGTGATTGTGATATTGGTCCCACCGCCACGTCACCCATCACAAACTTAGTGTCGCAACATTTACCCTCTTCTTTAATACTTACCGCTCTGATTCACCGATTTCGATATTGCGATCACGCTCCACCGCCACGTCACCCATTGCACATCGCACTTCACACCGTTTAGTTGGTTTTCGTTACACTTACCACTTATTTCCATCGATTATGATATCGCATATCACAACTCTTTCCTCCATCGCATCTCCGCCATCGCACTTTTCAATTCATTTCGCTCCAAATCCCTTTTCTGCGCTATAATAAGGTTTTATAAGGTTTAACCCAAGTTTTTAGTTCTAAGCCTTGTTTCATGCATTTAAGCCTTCCATGAGCACC
The DNA here is from genome assembly GCA_034641835.2 of Pinus albicaulis. Taxonomy (NCBI): domain Eukaryota; kingdom Viridiplantae; phylum Streptophyta; class Pinopsida; order Pinales; family Pinaceae; genus Pinus; species Pinus albicaulis. The sequence continues at coordinate 629,380,975 of CM076570.1, forward strand.
TTTAGCCCTTTTCCCTCCAAACTGCAATCAACACTTTTTCAATTAGAATTATATCATGAATAGTTGCATGGTTAGAAGCATGGTAGATAGATCATAGGATAAGTAGAGTTTGTTTAGCCGTTTGGCCAGCTCAATGCAATTTAGTTTAGTTTCTTTTCTATCATTTCCTTTCTTCAATTTATTTTAGTTTCCTTCCTATCATTTCTTTTCAACGATTTAATTTAGTTACCTTTCTGCCATTTCCTTTCTGTAACTCAGTTTAGTTTCATTGAAGTGTGACAGGGTTCACTTTGAAGCCTTATAAATAGCACCCTTTCGTAAAGCGGAAGAGGATGACATGAATAGAATGAATCTGTTATGTATATAGCATTTTCACCTCCAAGTTTGTACGAACCCGGGGTTGATAAAGTAAAGTAGGGCAGCCCCTGGGAGTTGCAGCACTCTTGGTGCAATTCCAGAAGTCACCACTTTTTGGCGTTGTTGCCGGGGAGGTGTCTAGTAGATGCTTTGATTTTGTTTTTAAAATTTTTTTCTGATTTCCTTTCTTTTCATGCCATTTCAGAAATATTAAAAAAAATGAAAAAAGATTTGATTTTCATGCCTCATAGGAGTAGGGATACTCAGAAGTTTTTTTTTTTTTAAATACTTCTCCAATACCAACCCCCCCACTTGACCACATGGTGCAGTAAGAACCACATCACCGTACGCTTTTGAAGGAAGAAGAGATGGATGGATATGATGACAATGAGGAAGATCTTATTGGGTTTCCCATTCAAGATATGGACATCAGTGTACCTATGAAGAACATCCATCCATATTTCCTTCCCAACTTCTATGGTATGAGGACAGAGGATCCGGAGACATTTCTCTTTGAATTTGAGATAATTTGTAGGTCTTATGGCTACTTATCACACACTCAAAAACTGAGATTGTTTCCTACAACATTGAAGGATAGAGCTCTTAAATGGTTCATGAGTCTAGGTAATAATTCAATAATATCATGGAATGATATGAAAAATATATTTCTAGAAAAATATAAAGGTCGTGATCTTAGAGAAGAAATTTTTAGAATGAACCGAGAAGAACATTAGAGCCTTGAGGATCTAATAGAGAGGTTCATGTATAATGTTAAGAGGGAAAAAGTTCATCATTTAGGATTTTACAAACTAAAAACCCTCTTACTTAGAACAGTTAGGGATGAGTGGATTGATCTCCTTAATCTCCTGAGTAAAGGAGATGTATATCAATTTTCATTTGAAGAAATTTTTGAAACATGCAAGCACATATCAAGAGGAAGGGAAAGAGTAAGTAAGTCAGCATCAACATTGTAAGGCAAGATGAACTTGGAAATTTGCTTGATAACTTTAAAACAGCTATTCTTAGCAATCTAAGTGAACAAGTAGAAATGTTAAGAATGCAAAATGAGCAAAAAGAAGATGTTGATATTTTTGTTATCCATTCATAATCATATGCTACTAAATGTTGTTCATAATTACCCATGTTTAAATAAGTTTACCAAGAAGACAATGGAGCAAGGAAATCACCAAAGAAGCTATTTTATGTAGCTCCAAGGAGACCCTACTAGCCTGATCAACTTGATATGATTCAAGGACCCACTCCACAATTTCAAGCTTATTCACATCCATCTCAAACTAATTGGGACACACTCCCTCCTTGGAAACCTTGGTCATCTCAACCCCAAAACCAATCTTGGAAACATGGTTGGCAAGGACCTTATTGGGAAAATCATCAACATCCTCAATATTTCCCTCAATATCCTCCATACCCAACTCCATGCTATCCCTAGCATCCACCTCCACCACAACCACAACCTCAACCACATCCATCTCATATATCCACCCCCACTCAACTACCTGGTACCACCATTTCCAAACCCACACCATTAAGTATCTCAGTCCACTTACAATGCTGAGGTACAACACTACCAAACATATCCTCTTGATCTAAATGGTCTAAATCTTAGATCAAGAAAGGTATTGCAAAGAAGATATTTTATTAATGTCATTGAAGGAAAACATCAAGAAGAAGAAGATACAAATGAGGAGATCAAAATATCGAGTGCTGCACTTGATGAAGAGCCGACATCAGAACCAGATATTGGGAAAGTTTCCTCATGTTTACCAGCATTTCCTCCTTGTGTTCAAGAGAAAAATTAGCAAAAAGAGGAATATTTGAATGTCATAATAGAAGAGGACATCCAAGGTGATCCAACTCAACAAGTGGACCATGGACATCACAACTATATTGACATATGGTTCCAAGAAGTCATTAAATCGCAGCAACACACTCTTCTCCAACAATACTTGATACAATCCTAATTAAATAAATTAATCTCTCATATTCAGGTACATGTTGAAGCATGTATTCCAAGTGTGCACCTGATTTTATCTGTCATCTTGATGTGTACATGGCTCCATTGGAAGTATTCCTATAATTTAAAAAGGTTTTATTTTATTCAAGTAGAGTAGGAAAGTGAGAAAAAAAAAGAAGGAAAAAGAATAAATTCTCAAGTGAAAACCTCTTGTGAGGCGTCTGAGATTGCCTCACTAATTCAAAACCTCCATGAGGCGGTCATTGGGTTAAAGAAAAAAGAGAAAAAAAATAAAATATCCTAGGTGAAAACCTCCTTTGAGGCGCCTAGGCATACCTACTAGTTGAAAACCTTATTGGGCAGCTAGTAGGCCTTACAAAAATAAGAAAAAAAAGCATTTCTCCATGTATCTCTCTCTAATGAATACAGGTGTTATCCAACCTTTGCAAGCAGAAAAATAGCAAGTTGGCACAAAAATTAAATTTGGTCAACACTTTAGTCAAAGGTAATCACACTTGGACTTCCTCCTCTTGTGCTCAAAAGCTCCAAAAGGACCTCAAGCAGATCGCCACATGCAGCTTCAATATCACCTGCAAAAACAAATCAATGGTAAGGCTCATGTATGCAATAATCTAACCCTTTCTTTGAATCTATTTTAGCTTAAATAAACATTAAAAAGTGTGAGAAGGAAAGTTTTTTATATAGCCAAAATCAGTAGCAGAGTAACCTCAGCCTTATCTAGCAACTAGCCTCACTTTTTCTGCCATGAAGAGGAACAAGACAAAAGTGAAAAGGACTTGAGAAAGTGGGTAGTAAGCAGTTCATTGTAATGGAAGACAAGGAGTACCAAGGGGTGACCAAGGGTGAACTTAGTTCATAGAAAAAAGAATTGTGAGTTTATTTTTCATGCAATTATAAAAAATAAAATAAAATAAAAATAAAAATAAAAAAATGTGGATCCACCACCTCTTGGCATGCAAAAAAAATTTTCTTAACGCATTAGAGGACCTCCATGAAGCACCTACGAGAAGAAATGCAAAAATATTAGCAGGAGGAGAATCGCATGGGCCAATAAACAGAAAATGAAATAAGCCAGCATGCAGGAAGAACTAGAAGGCAGGGAGGATGAATAGGTTGCTCAGAGGATGAGAAACAGTTTCAATAGGGGGGTGATGATGGGCCTCTAAATTGGACATAAAATAAGGCCCATATAACCTTTCTTAAGCCCATCTACCTTCCTTATGCACATGAAAAGATATATTAAATCTCTTCTTATACACTTAATAATGTTTTCTTATGCTTTAATATTTTCTTAGGAATGTTTAAAGGTAATTGCATATTTGTGCCTAATATTGGTTATTTTTGTAGAATATTGTGAGAATATTTGGCAGATTATGCAGATTTGGAGAAGGAGATAATTTAGGGACTTCCTCCCTGCCTCTGGAAGATCCAGAGTGAATAATATCAAGAAAATAGGGAGAAATATTGGAGAGATTCAAGGGGTTTTTCCACCCTCAAAGGCAGCCAAACAATCCTCATGAGATCCCCTCCAGCAATTCGAATTCCGGAGGCAGCTAAGCAACTCAAGACCAAGTGCATTCAATCCATACTTCACTTGAAGTCAAGTGGACTCATTACCTATTTTTATGGAGTTGTTGGTAGCTTCCCTGGAGAATAAATAGAGCAGAGCTAGAGCTAGGAAGAGTTAGTCAATGTTAGTCAATTCTGGGGGATTCAATTCCATTCAGAACTTTGCTGCAAGCTATTAGGATTTTTCTGTTTAATACCTTCAGGATGTAATAATATTGTATTTTTTATAATGCAATGAGTAGGCATATTTTTTTTTACTGATCTAGTTTCAGGGAGCAAGGCTCGTGGGTTAGGGCCCAACCCAAGTGCCTCAGCTTCTCTGTTTTTTTCGTTCATTCCTTTCTGTTATTTAGCTAGTTTTATTTCTGATATTTTCATTTCTATTATATTTGATGTTGTAGATTTAATCTACTTATCTGCATTATAGAATAGTTGAAGAACTCCATAAAAATGTGAGGCAACCTTCACCTCTCATCTCTGTCGATAGAGCTTGAGGAGGGTAGACCTTCCCGCAGACCAAAAATTCTTTCTGGGTTATGATTCTCTGTTTCTAGGAATAGGTTAGAATTTTTTCTTTTCTTTAGTATGCATTGTCCATCTTTCTTGCATAACTCAGCAGTTTAATTACAGGCGCAGGTAACCATGGAGAAGTTGATTGGTGCCTTCCCTCTTCATTTTCCATCTTTGTCTTCACGGCCTGAACACTTTTGTTACGCCTCCATTCCTATCCTTTCTCCTCTTATTAGCTTTCGTGCCTATTTTTTATTCACCAAACATTTCATAACGCTAAAAGTTTGACCTCCGCCCTTGCTCCTCGAACTTCACGCTACTGTAAATCGCAATCACATTGCACAACATTTTTCCTTTTTTCCCTTAAGACTTACCGCAATCCCATTTCGCATATCTCACTTCGCAGTGTTTAGTTTTTTTTCTTTACACTTAACACTCACTATTTCCGATTGCAATATTGTGATATCACAAATTTCACTTAGCACCTTTTCCATTTTTCTTCAAGACTTACTGCTTGTTTCTGTCAATTGTGATATTGCGAAATTGCAAATTGCACCATTTACCTTTTTCTTTTAATACTTACCACTCATTCCGCCGATGCGATAACTCCACCACATCACACATCGCACTTCGCAACATTTCCCTTCTCCCTTTAACATTTACCGCTCCAAATTGGAGATATTGCGATTGTGATATTGGTCCCACCGACACATCACCCATCGCAAACCGTGCGTCGCAACATTTACCCTCTTCTTTAAGACTTACTGCTCTGATCCGCTGATTGTGATGTTGTGATGGTGCTCTACCACCGGTCCCACTACCACATCACCCATCACACTTCGCACTGTTTAGTTGGTTTTCGTGACACCTACCACTTGTTTCCATCGATTAGGATATTTCATATCGCAACTCTTTCCTCCATCGCATCTCCGCCATCACTCTTTTCAATTCATTCCCCTCCAAAGCCCTTTTCTACGCTATAATAAGGTTTTATAAGGTTTAACCCATCTTTTCATTTCTAAGCCTTGTTTCATGCATTTAAGCCTTCCATGAGCACCTTTAGCCCTTTTTCCTTCGAACTGCAATCAACACTTTTTCAGTTAGAATTAGATCATGAATCGCTGCATGGTTAAAAGCATGGTAGATATATCATATGATAACTAGAGTGTGTTTAGCCGTTTGGCCAACTCAATGCAATTCAGTTTAGTTTCTTTTCTGTCATTTCCTTTCTGAAATTTAGTTTAGTTTCCTTCCCGTCATTTCTTTTCAGTGATTTAATTTAGTTTCCTTTCTGTCATTTCCTTTCTGCAACTTAGTTTAGTTTCAATGAAGTGTGATAGACTTCACTGAGAACCCTTAAAAATAGCACCCTTTAGTAAAGCGGAAGAGGATTACATGAACAGAATTCATCTGCTGTGTATATAGCACTGGACCTCCAATTTTGTATGAACCCCAAGTTGATAAAGTAAATTAGGACAGCCCTTGGGAGTTGTAGCACTCTTGGTGCAGTACCAGGGCTCACCAAAGGGGTTGCTCGAAGATTGGGTGTCAGCAAGGGCAGCGAAAAGGGAAGTGGTTTTCAACTTGGAGATGAAGAAAATAAGAGGAGCATGATTATCGTTACACAGTAATTTGTCACCATACTCACTTCCCATCCCTGATCCCGAAGTGCCCCGTGACAGACCCTGTGCAATGTCTCCACCATGAAGAAAGATGTAAATACATCCCCTGAAGGGTCAAAGAAAAATTCCTTGGAAGATTACTGAAGGAACTTGGTAAAAACCCTAGTTTCCCAGTGTTATCACTCCCCCATGCTTCCCAAGGTTGTGAATGGAGCTGAAGGAAGGTAACCACAGACCAAGCTTTAGGTCAGGTAGCTAGCTCTACCAGGACCAGAGAGGTCTCTCTCGTTGTCACTTTTACATTCAAAGGAATGATTGATTATTTAATGATCTTAGGCTAGGTATGTAAGCTCGGTAAATAGGATTTGTTTGATGTTTTTAGTGTTGGATAGAAAATTCAGTGAGTAGACTGTGTATAAGGTTTTTAGGTCTGAAGTTCAAGGTGAATTTGTAGAGAATATGTTAGGCTAGATAGGTATTTTGAAATCATTTTAATAGATCATTAAGAATAGGATGAATTGAAAGAGAGTTTGAATGATCACTGAGGTGAATTCATTCATGTAGAATCAAATAAGCATAGCAATGTAAACCTTGTCTAAAACAGAGCATGAATAAACATGATTTCTGCTCATAAACTTACAAGATAAACATATATGAAAGAAAAATACATGGTATTAAGCATACAATGATAAAAATATATAAGAATAACATATGCTCCAATGCATACCACAAGTATCTCAAAACAATTCCTGCAAATCTATCTCTAATTTCATTCCAAATTGCTAATTACAAAATCTCCACTGTAATATGGGATTATCCAACCCCACAAAAGACTAAAGAGAGTCTAGAATTATATAAAATATGGACTATGACACCTCATCAGGTCAAAATCCTATCCAAAATGGATCATAAATACACAAGATGAGTCATTTCCAAGATTCTAGGGAGGTTAGAAACCATTCCCTGAATTTCAGCTATGAACTAGGTGTGTTTGTCCCTTACATTAAATTACATATTCCCACATGATAGGATGAAAAAACCAACAAAATAACTCTAATTCCAACTCATAGGACAGAAAAACCTCGAATTTTTGACATTTTCTGAGCTTGACAGGTGTCCTAAGGAATCCAATGTTGATTTGTAACACTTCTGACAGAAGGGTAATATAATTTTGCAGAAGCATAACATGAGTTTGTAGGCACTTTTCAGGCACTTTTAGGAGTCCAAATCCACTTCCAAAAGAATTTTCAACTAGCCCTGTGTGTCTTGTTTCTAGAACATCTTGAATTTTTCAAAATTACACATGGGAATCCCTCCAAAACTTCATTCTCCCAAGGTTACACCAAAAGCATAACAGAGGCTCCAAAAATGTGGCAGAAACATGAAAAATGAGTGGTTTTTTAGTGTATTTTCCAAAAATAAAACTTGCCATGCCAAGGGGTTCTTGATCTATAATGTACTCAGCAAAATGCATCCATCCATGTAAAGAAACCATCATTTGGATGCCCCCAAAATCATCATAAAAAAATTTGTTACCCTTTTGTGAGGAGGAAATTCCAAAATTATGAAAAATTCACAAAAAATACCAAATTTCTTAAAAAATTATCAAAATTGGTTTTGTAGCACCTTTGAATGATGGGCTAAACAAAAAAGGAAGCTTCAGCCAACAAATCTAGGTTATCCTTCTCGTTAAGCTTCATTTGGGCTTCTCACAGAACCTCAAACATCAAGTCCTCTCAAAACATCTTTTGGCTAAGGGTGAAGCATTGATTTAATGCATGGTGAAGGGTTATAACCTGAGGTGGTGCCCTCCCTTGAATTTATTCTTCTCAATCTCCACATTTTTTATTAGTGAAAGGATAAAACGATAGTGTGTTTGTAGGGATGGGTATGTATAGTGAAATTTGGGGAAAACAGAGTGTAGGGACGGGGTAGGTTTAGAGGGGTAGATGAAGGGTCATGGAGCCAAAGAAAATTCTAGAAAAAATTCAGTGAATAGGGTGGCATGTTAGCTCCATATTGTAGGTGGAATGAGGGGAAATGGATGTGGGGAGGGTGATGACATCTAGAAAACACAGGAAATTTCCAATTTTTTCACTATGAAATAGCTAGAATGTAGGGTTTGGGTGAAATTGACATGTTAGGGATGATATGGATGATGGGAGATGTGGATATGGAGTATATGAGAAGTGTAGGCTAGGGTTTAGGTACTAGGGTTAGGGTTTAGGTAGCTGTAGTAGGTTAGGTTATGTCAAATGAAGTCTTTTTATGTCATGGATAAGTGATGATATGAAAAAAATAGAGTGACCATAAAAATTATTTGAACACTCAATAATTCGACCCAAAAAGGGTAGGAGATTAGTAACTTACTATTTGTGAGGGGTTCAAAGGGTAATGGTGACAAACCTTGAGCTTGTTTGAAGATTTTCGAAGCCCAAAACCTAATTCTAGACCCTTTCTGGAGGTTAAAAACCAAGTTACTAAAGCGCAATAGCACTTCCCAAAAGCGTAACAACACTTCCCAGAAGCGTAACAACTGGCTCAAAAACGTAACAAAGGAATTGCCAAAAATATGAAATAGTAGGGCTTAAATATGGATCAATATATCTCTAACCATAACGTTTTTTACAAAACTGAGAGAATTTTTTGTTCTTTGGCATGTTATGAACACAAACCTCCTCCATTTTTCCAAAATACTTTCCCATTTGCTCAGAATCCAAGTTTGAAGTTGATCACTCAAAATTTGCAAAAGTGTAGCGCACTCTGAGCAGAAGCGTAGCGCTTACTTTTAGAGGGAATTTGGAGGTCTTCCTAGAGGATTTTGGGGCTGAAAGTAGTATGGTTGGAAATATTATGATGTCTGATACAAAATGGATTCATGAAGCATTGCAAACCCCTGCTCCAAACCCCTGAAAATTTTACTTGAAGACAACATGTCCAAAAGTGCAGAAAATGACCTGGAGCAACTGTATTTTGAGAATTTATCTCAAACCATAACACATGTGCATTAACTGAAGGAGATTTTTGTTATTTGACCTATTATTGAAAAATACATCTTTCACGTTTGTAAAATTCATCTCCATTACTTCAGAAACTGATTTTGAAGCCAAATTGTCCATGTGTGCAATGTAAACTCTGGCTTGATCACGAAGCTCTAAAAATGATGTCATGGGCATGAGTTGGCTCAAACCTAGAATTGTGACCTCACTTATGGACCTTCTTCTCACCCTCTATGATGTTTTTGAACAAGGAAAGCCCTATATTGATGTAGTGGATAGGGAAGGTGGAAAATTAGGAAAACAGGGGATAGTGGTTGAGTGGTTTTAGGGACAAAAATGAATTGGAAGGAAGTTAGGGAAAAATCCCTAAAAGTTTGGAGAGGTAAGGTGATGATTTGGCTACAGGATGCAAGTGGAATTTCTTGGAATGGGCATGTGAAAGGTACCCAAAAGGTCAAAACATAGGTTTTCACTAGTTTTTCTTCCAAAATGTAGTGAAAATTAGGGTTTTAATGAAATTGATGGAAAAGAGGGTTGTGAGTGATAGGATATGTTAGGGTATGGTGTATGAATGTTATATGAAGTTTTTAGATGGTTAGATTAGGGTTTTATCAGCTGAAACAAACAAAATATGAAAAACACTAAAAACGTAGTGGAGGTAACCTATTGAAGGGAACCACTCATTTTCTAATGAATTTTGACTTGAGAGTGGTATGGAGGGTGTACACTTACTATTTAGGAAGTTTATGAACATATTTTCACTATTTTTGAACCTTGGAGAACTGATTTTGAGCTCAAACACCAAAAGTGCAGCACCTACGCAGCACACCCAGAAGCATAGCACAGGTAATGTTGGCACACATTTTCTAACTCCCTATGCAAATGACTTGTATGGTGAAAATGAGATTTTGTTCGCTTTATTTTATGCCATAATTGACTCTTATGGTGGTGAAACAAATGAGACCTAGACTCTGACCTAAATTAAGGTGTGGTGAATGACCTCAGACCCTAGATGGTTGATGGATGACATGACCTTTGAAATAATGATGATCATGAATGGAGTGAAGGGAGTAGCATTTCAGACCTAGACATATTCAGTGAACAAAATTTAAATCGAAAACAGACTTGAAACATGAAATTTTGACCTAGGACCACTACTAAGTAAGCCTGAAAGAGTACATTTGATCACTGAACATTTGGACAGTAACATTAGCTCCAGGTGGGGATGGCAGCTCCTTCAGGAGGTGTCAAGAACACCGTAGACCAAGTAGCCTCATCCATTAGCAATGGATTCAATGCAACTACAATACTCAAACTGATTCAAATCAAACTGAAATCTGAATTGTACATCATCAACTGCAAACTCTACTGGAAACTGACACTGAAAAATATGCTCATAATGTTGAGCTTATTCATCGCACCTTACCTACTCTAATTGATCCATAAATCACTTGATCAAGTGAAGTCGAAGATCCAGTGAAACCATGAAAGAAAATGGCTATTTGATTTCTTGTTCCTCCTACTTTCCTCAAAAGAAAAGCGTTGTGATAATGACAACCCCAACTGAAAACTGAACCCAATCTCTATGTTGGCGAAGAAAACAAACTCCATATTTTCCAGTGCCTCCAAAATACTACCCAAAAGGTCCTAAAAATCATGAAACATTACCTCTTGTTGATCAGCAAAAAGAAGGGAAATGCTTTCAAAAATAATGGTTGATTGTTCTTCTTCATTTGGTCGATCCCTATTAAATATAAATGTAGTAATGTGATCTTCCATATCATCCATATTAGAGTAAAGATTTGTATGTTCTTGCAGATATTCAATTAGGGTAGCCAAATCGACATCAACACAAATATCTACAAGTGCCTTTTCATGTATATCAGAAAGAGAATTGTCTTGGCTCTGAAAAAATTCTACATCTTGATCCTTTGAAGGTTGTTGAACATGTTCATCAAAATCAAGACAAAAAACCTGTTGTACATTTTTTTGACCTCAACAAATAAATCATGACTCTTTAGAGTTTCTTTACAAGAAAACTCAAAATTATGATCTGCACATATTTCTTCCAGAATTAAAAACTTAGAAGAGGATAGGGATGAAGGGTAGTTGGACAGAACATCTTGATATATATCTTGATCGCTTGAAGATTGGCAAGACTGCTACAAATTATCATCAACTTTGGAATATGGAAGATCAATGTCATCCTTTAAAGAATTTTTCTCAAGGTTGTTGTCATCCATGGAAGAATCCATGATCTTCTCATGGCAGTGAAAAGGGTTTTCATTCAAAGCATCCAAAATTTCATGATGCATAAAGTCTTCATTTCCATAAGCACTTTCTAGCTCTTGAAAAAATTGCTCAAAGTGATCACAACAATCCTCAATCAAAAGCAAAGAAGGATAGGTTTCTCTATACTTCTCAAAAAATACTGAGTGAAAATCCTTGAGAGAATAAATACAAGTAGGAGGTAATATTTCATACCAAAACCATGATTTTTCTTATAATGTGATCATGAACATCTTCACTAAACAATATTCATGAAAAATAATCTTCGTCTTACGCACATGCATATGAAATATTATTAAATGAATTGTATCACCATCACCTTTTCCATCTCTGAATTTTTGCAAGTTGTTTTCCAATCTACCTTAGGCATAGGATTTGGAAAGCCTCGAACATGATCTCGATGCATAGGAGAATACCTAACATTCCTTCTTGTAGTTGAATCCATCTTGAATATAGTTAAATCACCAATATTACTTGAATCTACAGGTTTTTTAATAGTGGAGTCGCTATGAAAACTCTTAACTTTTGGATTCTTTGCCACTGGAGTCGCCAGGTGAAATATGCATAGTCTTTCTTGTGCCTGACCATTGTTCACAATCAGAAATCAAAGCTAATATTTTTCATTCTTTCTCGAGAAATATCTAACCTTCGCTCCCGGGAAACGGTGCCAAGAATGTTATCACTCCCCCTTGCTTCCTGTTGTAGCTCCTAGAGACAGCCTAGAGTTGTGATAGACCAGTGCCTAGGACATCTTAGCATAGAAAGGAGCATATAATATAGGGTGTGAAGTTGTCAGCTTCAGCTCACATGCTATCTCCTGTAAATAGGGAAATAAAATAGAATGGGACCAAACTCTCAGAAACTGACACAAGAAAAGAGATACTGCAGAGGCAAGATGCAGAACTCTAATACAAAAAATCAACAGACAATTCAGAGACAGTTTACTGCAAAGCGGGCCGATTCAGAAATACTTCACAGACATAAATTATCAGAAGGTGTATGTAGTGAAAGAAGTATTGAGAAGATATTAGTTAACATTGAGCTGATACCTAGATATACAATACCACCATGCTTGGGCTTACCAATCTAAGAATCCATACATGATAATAGCATTTTAAAATCACCCTCCCAAAGCAACTAATATAGCAGAAGTATGGTTAGCTGAATAATGGAACATAATATCATGCATGAGCCATATTTAAAGCACTTGATTGATCCGGGCATGGGCATCAACTAGGATGAATCCATACTAAAAATCAATGAGCCACTCGCATTCCAAAACATGATACAGGAAACATGGATGAAATGAAATGATATATTAAAATAACACATAAGAGAAAGTTACGGACTGTGAGATACCAAAGACCAGAATCCTCTTTGACAGATAGAAATCCTCCTCACTGAGACCCTATGGGCTCTGAGCCTTCATACAATAATTTTACAAAATGTATGCAAAAATCCTTTCACTACATAATTTTCTGATAAAAATCTGGAACCCCTACAATGTGTTTCTTCATGGTTTTTATAGGAGAAACCAAAACCTAGTAAATGAAGTAGGTGATGAGCATTTAATTGTCTAATTTAAACAAAATGGTGGAAACAGTGCCCGCCCATACTGTTGAATGACTAGGTTGTGCTGTTTGTACTCGGTGGCCTGCTCTCTGAAGTAAATGCACTGGGTAAAAATATCTTCAGAAACACGGTAAAGCAGTAAAAAAATACAAATATCCATCCTTTCCTGGAAAGAAAACTCTGTTGAAATAAAGAGAATTACCACCTACCACCGAAAGGCGGTGCGATATAAACCACCCGGTTTTGAACAGTGTTTTGGGCGCGCGGACCCCCAGAACCGGCGGGCAGTGAACCGTTGATTTATGATTTGATCGGATGGTGAATAGGTAGGCTACGGGCGCGGCAGAGATGAGAAAACGTTGCTCTATCTGCACAGATCGACAGCTTAGGATGAGCCCGATATGTATTGGATAAGCGCCCGTCAGACTAGCGCCTGGTCTAGCGCCCAGATTACATGGGGGAGAAGACAGAGGGGCTAGGGCAAAAGGAGCTACGCTTTAAATATTTCAATTATGAATTTTCAGCCTTTTATGAGGTGTTTTGGAGGTGGGAAATGGAAATGATAGACACAAACATGATTTTCCAAGGCTGCAAGGGGGAATTTGAAAGCTTTTAATCCAGATTGTCTGTGAAAGTCTTATAGGAAGATGATTATGATCAACATTGGCTCCACCTGGGGATGGCACGTTCATCCCTGGACGTGTCAAGAACTCGCAAACCCTCTAATCACCTTCTGTGCAAACTTGGCTCTTCAGCAACTTTACTTTTCACTTTATGATTCATAATGATACCCACATTATTCAAAAAGAAACTATCATACAATATAATACATCAGGCTGCCTTTGCCTGAATCAGAACTGAAAGTAGGGCTTGAGGAATTGACCGTTTACGGGGTATCCAGTAGGTCACCCTGTAAGTTCTCCAACCTGAAGGTATTATTACCCCCCTGTTCCACAATTTTGAAAGGACCAAACCAGAGGGGGTCGAATTTACCATGTTTACCTTTTTCAGCTCTTCGAACATCCCATCTGAGCACCAAATCACCAATCTGTAGCCTCCTATCTTTTGCATGCTGATTGAAAATGTGTTTCATTTTCTCTTGATATTCTATTAACCTCTGATTCACCTGGCCCCGTGTTTCCTCTAATTCCACCAATTGATTGATTCTCCTGATCATATCATCAGGTTCCTCCTGGCTTTCTTGCATGAAGCGGGCCACAGGTAAGGCTAGTTGTACAGGAAAAACTGTTGCTCGTCCATATACCAATTCATAGGGAGATTTCCCAGTTGCTCTCTTGCTGGTAATTCTATTGGCCCATAGAGAAAATTTCAATTGGGAATCCCAATTCTTCTGATTTTCATTGACAATTTTCTTCAAGGCCCTCACCAAAGTTTTATTTGAAGACTTTGCCAAGCCATTTCCTTATGGATAGTAAGTTGTAGAGTGACTCAGTATTATATTGTATTGCTGGCAGAAATTCATAAATTTTGTAGACTTGAAGGCCTGTGCATTATCAGTCACTATTCTAGCAGGACAGCCAAACCTGGATATGATGTTTTCCTCCATGAACTTTATGATCACAGTATCTGTAGCATTCCTTGCAGGTATGGCTTCCACCCATTTGGTGAAATAATATGTGGCTGTTAATATCCATTTATGTTTTCCACTTGATGGGGGATGTATCTCACCTATAAAATCAATACCCCGTTGTTTGAATGGTTCATCCACATGTACTGAAATCAGGGGAAATGGTGTTGATTTCTGTCTCTCTGCAAATTTCTGACATTTATCACGTGCTCTTACTCTAGCAAAAACATCTCCAAAAAGCCTTGGCCAATAGAAGCCAAATTTCAGAATTTTATGAGCTATGGCCCTCCAGCTGTAATGACCTCCACTGATACCTTCATGAAATTCTGCTATGATACTCTCGACTTCATTTTCTTTGAGACACAGGAGTAAGATGCCTGAGGGATCTCGCCATTATAGCCGGCCATTGGCGACTATGTACTTCTATGATTTCAATCTCAGCGCTCTATATTTAGTTTTATCATAACTTGGAGGGCAGCTGAGTGTAAGGAGATATTCTACTATCTCTTTTTACCACTGACTGGTGAGGTACTTTATATGTGTTTCTGGAGTAGCTACCCCAATTCCATGTCATTCTTCTTTCTCCTTAGATTCCTCGCCTGCTATAATGGACAAATTTACGCCCAGGGCTTGATAGTTTGATTCAGATAACATTTTGGCGAGCCCCTGTCCTTTGATCAGCTTAGTAGGGCGGATGTCTAAGTCATATTCCTGTATTTTAGCAATCCACCTACCCTTTTTTCCTTCACTATCCCCCTGAATAAGGATATCTTTAACAGTAGCTGCAGGTACAAATGCAGTGATGTGGGACTGTAAGATATATACACGGAATGCTTTAAGGGATTTCACTAGGGCATGTGCTTGCTTTTCCAATATGTTGTATTTTAATTCTGCATCATGGAGCACCTGACTGAAAAAGGCGATGGGCTGCTCATACCCGTCCTCATTTTTCTGCAATAAAACTCCTACAATTGTATGAGGCGATGCAAAATAAAAAATCATGAAAGGTTTATCATAATCTGGTCTAGCCAGCACAGGGGCTTCTGCAAAAGCATTCTTTATCCTGGTAAATGCCTCTCGTGATTCTTGTGACCACTTTACCTCATTATCCTTCTTCAGCATATCTGTTATATGCCTAACTATCTCAGTATAGTTAGGGATAAACCTTCTTAAGAAATTTATGCACCCAAGGAATACTTGTACTTCTTTCTTATTTCTGGGAAAAGCAATACTGTTTATGACCTCTACCCTCTTAGGGTCTATCTTCACCCCATCTTTATTCATGATATGGCCTAAAATCTTTCCCTCTTCTAATGCAAATAAATACTTTTGAGGATTCAGAGAGAGACCATACCTTCTGCATTTCTCAAAAGTTCTCCGCAGATGTTCAATATGCTCAGCATCATTTTTTGAAAATACCGTGATATCATCGAGGTAGACCACCAAGAATTTATCATGATCCCCAACAAAAGCAATGTCCATTGCCCTCTGAAAAGTGGCCCCTGCATTAATCAGCCCAAAAGGCATCCTAGCGTACATAAATGTACCCCACGGTGTGGTGAAAGTAGTCTTCTTTTGATCCTATGAAAGTACATCCACTTGGTTATAACCAGAGAATCCATCCATCATTGACATCCTATAAGATCCAACCATTTTCTGCAGTACATAATCCATTTTGGGAAGTGGAAAATTATCCTTTAAGGATGCTCTGTTTAAATTTCTGAAATCCACACACAACCTTATTTCTCCATTCTTCTTTCGTATAGGGACAAGGTTTGCCACCCATTCAGAGTACCTCAAAGGTACAATTATTTTGGCCTTCAACAGTTTCCTGATTTCTTTCTCAATAGAAGGCAACAGCAAGGGATTGATTTGTCTGAGCTTCTGCTTATGGGGCTTTGCATCTGCCTTCAATGGAATTTTGTGCTGCATAATACTGATATCAAAAGTTTTCAAGTCTTGATAGGACCATGAAAACACATCTCTGTAAGACTGAAATAATTTCTGATATAGCTTTTTATATTCTCTAGGGATCTTCTTGGACAGTTTTACAATTTTGGGGTTAGCCTCAGTACCCAAATTCAGGTCTTCCACCTGATTCTCCTCTACCACTTTGCTTGGCTGCAGTGGGACATCATTCTTGTAAAATAATCTTTCTAGAGGCACCAACCCTCTAGGTATAATGTTTCCCTTTAACTGCAACACTTTATTACCTGCCACTTTCTCCTCCCAATTTCTTTCTAAAGTGTTTTCAGACTCAGCCTCTTCTTCATCATCAATCTCCATATTGGAGAATTCTCCCACTGTTTCCAGGAATCTCTTCATCTGTTCTTCGTCCTCAAATACTTGCCAGTGTTTGATGTTATTTGGGATTGAAGGCCGATAACGCACCTCTACTTCATATCTTAAAAGAGGGTTCTGAGGTGGTCGGAATGTACTTGCGGCTACAGTAAGGGAATCAGCCATCCTATTCTGTTCTCAGGGCATGAAATATATATTGAATGCCAAGAAGCAATTTTCTACCATGTCCCAAACTTCATTCCTATAAGCCCTTAGCCTAGGATGCTTGGTCTGACACTGATTTTTGACTTGCCTAACCACCAGTTCTGAATCTCCCTGAACTTTTAAACTTTGTATATTCATATTCATGGCTGTCTGCAATCCTAACAAGAGTGCTTCATATTCAATCACATTTTTGGTGGCTACGTATTCTAGTTTGAAGGACAGAGGGACCCATCTGCCTGAAGGAGAAATCAATAGCACTCCAGCTTCATTTCCTTCTCTTGAATTTGCTTCATCAAAATGTAGTGTCCATATTCCTGCTTCATGACCCTCTAAAGGCTGCTCACTCTTGATCTAGTAGAAGGATGGTTCATGAGCATAATCTTGATCTTCTTCCAGCATCAAGCATGAGAAATCTCCTTCCTTACTGTATATTGGTGAGTTTGCAGAATTGTCAGCCCTAGTCACCATCTTGACAAATCTAGTCTCCCTGTACAATCTCCTCTCTTGGCCACCAAAAACTGGGATAGTGGCATATTTTAAATCCATCTTGAGTGATCCACCAATTTTTGTTCCCCAAGACCTCGACAGCAACATACCAAAACGAGCTGGGATGTCCGCCACCACGATGTCCATTACTACACTTTTTGCTGGGATTTGGGCCAAATTGACCACCAAATCCTTGATCATCCCCAAGCATTTAACTCTTTTGGAGTCAAATGAATAGAGGTCTTTATATGGACGTGTGATTTGTAATCCTAGTTGTTCCATGACTGACAGAGGCATAAGATTGTGGGAAGCTCCAGAATCTAGCATGTAGTTATGTAATAGCAGGTCATGGATTACTAGGGACACATAGAAGGGAGGAGTAGAGGGATCTATCTCCTCAACATGTGGGCCAAAAACTACCATGGGTCTCTCTTCTTGAAGGTTGAGACTATCTGGGATGGTTGGTGCTTCTGGAGGGAGCATAAAAGAGGTGACTTGAGATTGATATGCTGGCTGTTTTAACAGTTCAGTCAAGGGGACTGGGATTTTGACCTTTTCAAGTTCCTTTTGCAGACTGAAAGCAGGCGAAGAATTGTCTAACACAACCTCTTTTGACTCTTTGTTTTCAACTGGGGGCTTGACTTCTTTTGACACAGATTCGGTATTAGGAGGAAATACTATCTTTGTGTTGAGAATGTGAAGTAAGATGATGGAGCTTAGTGAAATGAAGTCGCCTTCACTAAGTGGGCTCCGCAGGAAAATTCTCGCGCAAAGTCTATTTTTACTCATGTCTATTTTTAGACATACGGAGCATAATTTGGGAATTCTACTTGGAGATTCTGAGTATACATATTGCCTAAAATAGATGAGACCCTAATTTTTAGGACCTGCATATTTTTAGACTGATCTCCTAAAAATATGGAAGTCAAATATTTACCCTTATAATATTTTGACTATAAACAGCAGCTTTGCATTTCTCTTGGCGCACTTCAGCTTGAGTCATGGAGGTGACTCATGCAACTGACACAAGGAATCACGTGGTTCCTAGGGTTTGATGGCATCTTGCATGGTTGGCTTCAGTTAGACTTCAGTGGCAGGAGTTTTGGAGGAGTTAACGGGACAGATAGTGGAGTTGTGTTCGTTTGTTTTAGTTGAACTAGTTGGGATTAGTTAACTAACTAATCAACTAGATATGAGTGGAGTAAATTAAATAATATTTAATTTACTAAATATTAACTCATTAGTCAACTCAAGAACACTTGAGTTCACTACAGTGCATGATCAGTTCAGTGGAGACCAGTGGAAGAGGTAGATGAAAGGGTGAGTAAAGCTATCAGTTGGTAGATTTGTTTTGCATGAGATTTTGCATTACACTTGGAGGAATTGTCCATGACAATTACGCAATCAAGGGAAGGGGATTCGAACCTTGAACCTCTTCATATACAGGCCATGATTGCGCAATAGAGGCAAGGCACTTGGCGGGGAGTTTTGAACCTCAGACTTGTTCAAAACTGAGTCAGATTGTGAGTAACTTCATGAGAGAGTACTGAGTACTTGTGAGGAGTATTGTACTTGTTTGGTTACTTGATTTCTCCATTATAATATACACAATAGCTGCGGGGTTTTCAGCCATAGGCTTTCCCCATACATACTGAGTTAATGTGTGATTGAATTGATGTGAGATTGCTTCTGTTATTTCCGCATGTGACAATTAATTGTAGAAGAAGGTTATGTGTTATGTATGCAATTCGAAATTGATATATGACCAGTTTAATCTTCAGTGAATAAGTGATTTAGTCAGCTAATTTCTACACTTTGAAGAAGAGGAATTTGATCATTAGATTGTAAGGGTTTGCCCGTAGATCCCTTACCTTGTCGTAGCTTCGCATTGTAGACTCCTTCCCCGAGAAGGTGCCTGTGCAGCTCTTCTTGCTCTTGGGTACGGGTCCTCTTCCTAGAAGATCTGAGATCATATCTTCTGTTGAAATGTGCTTGCATGAAATCATCAAATTGTTTGCAATAACGATCAAATTCTTCTTCTTTTGTGTCTCTGATCTTTTCTTCTTTTTGCAATGAGCACCTAGCTTCATCATTCCCTTGTAAAGGGCATTCCTCTCCATCACTATTTGAAAAGGAAAGATTTTCATCCTCCAGTCTATAGGCAGTGTCCTCAGTGGAGTTATCTACTGGACCTTCCAGGTACAATGGGTGTGGCACTTGATCCTGTTGCTCCTTTGCTTCCCTTGGCAATATTTGCAAGGGTGGTTTCCTATATTGAGGATTGTAACCTCTGTTTGGAGCATTCTAGAAATTCTTGAAGGCTGAATTCTTGGCTTCCACTTCAAGCTTGACCATTTTCTTAATTAATTTGCTCATTTCTTCCAATTTGTTTGAGGCTATGTCCTGACTAGAAGTAGACACCTCCTCTTTGCCCCTTCTTCTGGTATCCTGCTCAGCTTTTCCTTTTGATTTGCCAGTGGAGAAAAAGTTTGCTTCTAGCTCTAGTGCATCTGCCTAAGCATCATCCAGAGTAGCAGGCTTTCTTTCTCTGAGTGAGAAACCAAAATCTGAATTAAAGGCTGCCACAAAAACAACTTTAGAAACAGTTTGATGGGGTTTCATGTCAGCAGGGAGACTCAGATATAATTTATTAAATCTTTTGATAAATTCTGACACTCCTTCATTGTCTCTTTTATTTAGTGTATTGAACTCAATGAGACAGTTTCCATGATCTTTCTTCTCTCCCCATTTCCTGAGAAAAGTGTCTTCCATGTTATCCCAAGTGGTAATAGAGTGACCAGCCAATGTTTTAAACCATTTCCGAGCTTCACCATCAAGAGACTGCACAAACAGTCTTAAGACCAAATCTAAATGTTCAACATTAAAGTTCTCTGCAAAGGAGCATAAAGTCTCAAGATGTTTTTGAACATCGATTTCATTTTCCCCATTAAATCTGGGCAAGATCTTCAGATAATCTTGGGGCATATCATTCAGCACTTGGGGTAATGCCAGGGGAGCATATTTATTCATCAAGAAGGCTAGAACATTAGCCATTGGAGGAGGTGGAGGTAGTGCAATAGTTTGATGAGTAAGAGGAGGAAGAGGAGGAGGAAGTGGAGTATGAATAATAATAGGAATATATTCAACTGCAGCTTGAGGGGTTGAGGGGAAAAAATGTCTATTGACAGCAGATACTTCGGTTACTTCCTTGACCTCTTCAAACTCAGGAGTAGGATGAAGACTTTTTTTATTTCTGATACCCTCTCGGGGTGGACTATCTGAATAATAATAATCAGTATCTCCCACAGTGGAGTCAGGAATTTGCAACTGATAATCTTGAGAGGAGGAGGAAGGAAAATCTTCTACAGGCACTTCAAGAATTTGGAAACGGGTTGATTTCCTTTCCCTCCAATTTCTTCTATGTATAATCTGGTCAGGGTTAGACACTGAAGGTTTCTTTGGCTTAGATGTATCTAACCTCAGGTGTGGCTTACAAGGAGCTAGGACTGCAAATAGATTTATCAAATAACAGATGTGGAGTCGCCAAGGTGAGGAATTTACAACTCTCAATTCTCCATGCTCACCTACTTAGAGAGTGAATATGATTTTTCGAGGCCCAGGGATTCAAATTTTCTTTACTTCGTTCCCGGCAACGGCGCCAGAAAGATGTTGTAGCTCCTAGAGACAGCCTAGAGTTGTGATAGACCAGTGCCTAGGACATCTTAGCATAGCAAGGAGCATATAATATAGGGTGTGAAGTTGTCAGCTTCAGCTCACATGCTATCTCCTGTAAATAGGGAAATAAAATAGAATGGGACCAAAATCTTAGAAACTGACACAAGAAAAGAGATACTGCAGAGGCAAGATGCAGAACTCTAATACAAAAAAGCAGCAGACAATTCAGAGACAGTTTACTGCAAAGCGGGCCAATTCAGAAATACTTCACAGACATAAATTATCAGAAGGTGTATGTAGTGAAAGAAGTATTGAGAAGATATTAGTTAACATTGATCTGATACCCAGATATACAATACCACCATGCATGGGCTTACCAATCTAAGAATCCATACATGATAATAGCATTTTAAAAGCACCCTCCCAAAGCAACTAATATAGCAGAAGTATGGTTAGATGAATAATGGAACAGAATATCATGCATGAGCCATATTTAAAGCGCTTGACTGATCCAGGCATGGGCATCAACTAGGATGAATCCATACTAAAAATCAGTGAGCCACTCGCATTCCAAAACATGATACAGGAAACATGGATGAAATGAAATGATATATTAAAATAACACATAAGAGAAAGTTATAGACTGTGAGATACCAAAGACCAAAATCCTCTTTGACAGATAGAACTCCTCCTCACTGAGACCCTATGGGCTCTGAGCCTTCATACAATAATTTTACAAAATGTATGCAAAAAGCCTTTCACTGCATAATTTTCTGATAAAAATCTGGAACCCCTACAATGCGCTTCTTCATGGTTTTTATAGGAGAAACCAAAACCTAGTAAATGAAGTAGGTGATGAGCATTTAATTGTCTAATTTAAACAAAATGGCGGAAACAGTGCCCGCCCATACTGTTGAATGACTAGGCTGTGTTGTTTGTACTCGGTGGCCTGCTCTCTGAAGTAAATGTACTGGGTAAAAATATCTTCAGGAACATGGTAAAGTAGTAAAATCATACAAATATTTGTCCTTTCCTGGAAATAAAACTCTGTTGAAATAAAGCCTTGAGGATACTTTTTTTTGTGTATAGATCTTCCAAATGATATGCAGGATCTTCAATCTGGTACTCTGCTTTCGAAGGCTAGGACAAGGCCCCCAAAATCTTCAGCTACCTGCCTTTAATTCTCTACTGATCACTCATATTCTTTATCTGCCCCATTTATATTTCCATCTGTGAAATCGGCGCCTTGAATGTCCCTGCAGGGTTTGAAAAATTTGAAACTTGCCTCTTAAATTGAAGTCTTGTCGATTTAGCTTCCGAGGACTTTCTTCATAATTCTGCTTTGAAAAATGGTCCTTGGACGTATGCTCGGCTCTTGTAATGGAGGCTATGAATAATGACAATTTTCCGTCGTCGGGAACCTGCAAAATCCGCAAACTTGTTAGAGAAAACCAGGCCAGAAGATGATGGACGTGGTGGGATCGATGAAAATGGCTGTGTAGACATGCCGAAACGATGAAACAACGTAGGGTGGCGGAAAAGTGCAGCGGAGGAATGGCGGATGAGCTGACCAAAGTTTATAATGCGGAACATTGAAATATAACGTATGAATGAAATATATAAACGGCGGAGGAAGAAATGCGATAACACGTGGGATGATGACGTGGAGGAAGACTGGGTCAGCAGCGAGGATGACGAAATCTTGGCCGCCCGATCTCAGGAGGAGATCGACGGTTGAAAGAGCAACGGAGGTGGTGAACAGTGGGCCAGGGATGTGATTTTCTTGCATTAAATCCCGTGCAGCTTCGGAGCGCGACGATCGTCGGATGAAGGCCCTCAGATCGGACGGCTGTGGTGAATATCGCTGCATGACTTTGACCGAACAATAATGCACGATGGAGAGCGGTTTTGGGACCGTACACAGGGACATATGGTGAGCGTTGTATGGAATCGCTGGCCCAAGGAGAATTACCACCTACCACCGAAAGGCGGTGCAATATAAACCACCCGGTTTTGAACAGTGTTTTGGGCGCGCGGACCCCAAGAACCGGAGGGCAACGAACCGTTGATTTATGATTTGATCGGACGATTAATAGGTAGGCTACGGGTGCGGAAAAGATGAGCAAACTTCGTTCGATCTGCACAGATCGACGGCTTAGGATGAGCCCGATATGTATTGGATAAGCGCCCGTCGGACTAGCGCCTAGTCTAGCGCCCAGATTACATGGGGGAGAAGACAGAGGGGCTAGGGCTGAAGGAGCTATGCTTTAAATATTTCAAATATGAATTTTCAGCCTTTTATGAGGTGTTTTGGAAGTGGGAAATGGCAACGATAGACACAAACATGATTTTCCAAGGCTGCAAGGGGAAATTTCAAAGCTTTTATGACATATTGTCTATGAAAGTCTTATAGGAAGATGATTATGATCAACACTTCCCAAGGTTGTGAATGGAGTTGAAGGAAGGTAACCACAAACCAGGCTTTAGGTCAGGTAGCTAGCCCTACCAAGACCATAGAGGGCTCTCTCATTGTCACTTTTATAGTCAAAGGAATGATTGAGTATTTAATGATATTATGCTAGTTTTATAAGCTCGATAAATAGGACTTGTTTGATGTTTTTAGTGTTGGATAGAAGAGTCAGTGAGTAGACTGTGTATAAGGTTTTTAGGTCTGAAGTCCAAGGTAAATTTATAGAGAATATGTTAGGCTAGATAGGTATTTTGGAAGAATTTTAATAGGTCACTGAGTATAGGATGAAGTTAAAGATAGTTTGAATGATCACTGAGGTGAATTCATTCATTTAGAAGCAAATAAACATAGCAATGTAAACCTTGTCTAAAACAAATTATGAATAAACATGATTTCTGCTCATAAACTTACAAGATAAACATATATGAAAGTAGAAGACATGGTATTAAAAATCGTTATAGGACAATTTGGGCATCATTCCCAATGACCTGGTTAACTGGACATGAGTCTCCAGGACCAATGAATAGGGTCTATCATCCCCTATCATTTCATTTGCTACATGCCCTAAGACAAAGAACAAGACAAATCATTCAAGACTTTCATCTAAAAAGGTTTCCAATATTTGAAATTTATAATATATCATATAAAAGCTCATCAACATTGCCTTTAAAGGGACTAAGTGTGTTGCATATGCAGGTAGCCCCATTCAAGGCTACTCTGCGAAGCACTTCCCGACACTCATAGGTTTGTTGGTCACATTGGGAGCGAAATTCTCATTGTTCAGGAATCTCCACTTGGCCAATGCCTTCTAGAAGAGTTCACATGTGTCAAACTTCGAATCCATGTGTCCATTTGACATCTACAATATTGAGAACATGTCTTTCCTATTATTAGAAATTCATTGATTGTAAAACTACCTTCAGGTCCTCTATAAATTGAGCACAGATCTTAGTGTTTGATAAGGAAGAATTTGAGTAGAGAAATGCTTGTGTAATTTCAATTGAGGAGTTGATTTGTGTAACATACTGCTGGAGAGATCTGCATTTTGATGAGGCTGGGATGCTGCTGGAGATAGTCACTTCAAATCAATCACTGGGTTGTAACCTCCCCTTCTATCCATTAATAAAGATTGTTGCTTACTTTCCCACATATGTATCTGTATAAGCTCATGTTTTCCATATTATGAATTCTTATTTGATGTATATGGTTTATGTTTCATTGATTTAACTAAATAACTTGAATATACATATATATTATTGCTATCTTTTGTTGTTTAATGTTCATATTTACAGGAAATATTTTCAGACATCTTACTTGGATTTGAAGCTACAACAAGAGCGACGAAAGGAGAATAGAAAGCACTTAGACTCCAAGTAAGTTCTTTGATCTGTTCTGTGTGTATATTTATAGTAAGGAAAAGTAGTCGCAAAGTCTTTAATCTGTTGTTCTAGATAAGCACCTGTCTAGGGAAGAATGTTTTATCAGTAATTCATAATTCCGCATAACAAATTGGCGACTCCGCTGGGGATTTTACCCTTCATCCTAGGTGTATTTGCCTCTGATTTTCTCTGTTTATTCACCCAGTAGATTTTACTTAGAAATATTAGGTTTTTTCAAATCCAAATTTGCATTAGAAGTGTGTTAGACAGCTGTGTTTTTCATTGTACACTGCGCCTAACGCACTATTGGACATGACATAGTGCTTTGTATAGCATTGTCTTCCTTTCAGGCCTGCGTTGCAAAGCATTGTCTCTCTTTAGAGACTACGTTGCCTCCTGAAACCATCCAAATTCCATTGATTTTGTCATTGTAATTTGTTTCAGTTTGTTTTCTCTTGTCTTTTGAAAATCTTGAGCCTCATATTGACCAGTGAAATTATCCACCTCTTCCTCCTTTGAAATAATAGATTGTTCAATGTTTGTTTAAAGCATTTTTATTTATCATTGATGAATTAATTTCAAAGTATTTTCATTGTCGCATTAGATCCATTTGCTTTTGAAAAAGGAAATTGTCATAAATTCTTCATTTCCTAATAGGAGAAATTGTTGTTTAATTCCTCATTTTTCCTTCAAAAGAGAAATTGTTGTTTATATTCCTCATTTCTCAAAAGTAAAAGGCATTTTTTTTTATTGATTTGATGCACTTAGTTTCTTTACTGCATTCATAACATTAAAGGAACTGAAAAGAAAAACATGTATTTGCATGTAGTGGTTTGTGTGTTTTGCAAAAGGAACAATTAGGAAATCTACATTTAGTTTGTGTGCTTTGATTTGTTTGCTCTCAAATTGATTGCTCTTTCCCTCTAGTAGTTAGTATTTTCATTGAAAAACTAAAAGTGAAAGATTTCTTATCATTCTTAGTTTGCATTTTAGGAATTTCCAATACATCATCGCGGTGAACCTTTGAAAGAGAAAATTGATAAACAAGATCAACTTAAAAATTATCTCAATTTACCTAACAAAGCATTAGAAACATAATGATAACATTTAGAAGGTCTAGGCTAGAGACGTGTTCTGATGTCATAAAACATAGTAGTTGTTGTTAACCTGTCTATGATACATTCCGAGTGTGATACCTCACTCCACGTACGTAAGTATATCATAGCTTTTCCATGTACTTTCAGGTATATTGAGTGGTGTTACAGTACGAAAAGTATAAAGGGGTGCTCTCACTATGTGGTTTCACATCAGGTAGCCCTAATATGGAATTGGGCCTCCACATACCTT
Source organism: Pinus albicaulis (assembly GCA_034641835.2). Lineage (NCBI taxonomy): Eukaryota > Viridiplantae > Streptophyta > Pinopsida > Pinales > Pinaceae > Pinus > Pinus albicaulis. The sequence goes on from CM076570.1 coordinate 629,407,339, forward strand.
CGGGTATATTTGGGAGGACAAATTTTAGGTGTTATGCATCCATAGTGCACCGAGTCGGCCGCATTGTAAATTGTGATACACCGAACACAACATTCGGGGAAATTTCCTGCCCGTACTTCTTGGTTCGCCAGGAGGTATTCTGCAATTCACAATTTCTTGGTAAACATTTTGCCTATCATTACCCTTTTATTTTGTTTATTTTTTTTGGTTAAAATAAATCAGTAATTGTGGAAGAAAAAAATACTTCCCCCGTCATTCGCGTAGATTAGCATTAAAACCAGATTGACCACTAGAAGTTACTTCTGGTAGGTGAAGGAGATCACACTCTGTCGAATCAAGTACAATTTGTACCTCTGGTGAAACATCATCTTCCCATATACTAGAGTTAGCTCAATTTTTTTCTACACATCTCGGTTCGTCTACTATTCTCGAAATGGAATCCTCACAACTACCTGTGGTCACAATCCATCCAATTAGTGAGACCATACCTCTTGGACCCGACGTTTTTCAACCACAAATTGATCTAGATATTGTCTCTTATTTTCCAGAACATCTAAATCCCGAAGTCGAATAATCGGAAGTTGTTCCTGCCTTGGTCATCCCACAAATTTCTGTAGCCATTGAGTCTCCCATATCACACAGTCAACAACGTGAAATATACTTTGGGCCTGATGGTGAAATACTTCCACCTGGTTTAATTGCGATTGAAGAAATCCCACAAGATGAGACACCTTTAACTCCAACCCATTTTGGGGAGGACCTTTACCTGTACGAGTCTTTTCCTCAATCGTCACCATCTACTTTTGTTTATCATGTTCCCATTCAAACTCTCGTCAATCTAAAAGGGTATACATTTGGTCAACTAACCATGCCTGAACCAACATCTTCAGTTGGGTCATCTGTTCCAATTACGTCAGTACCTGCCCTTGCTACCCTGTTAATGTTTACAACTTCACTAGAGTCATATTTTCACGGTTTCCCTATGGTCCCATTAGGTTACAAATCATTATCTAGAATTTTCTCCAGTGCATCTTCAAATCCATGGACTTTACCAATGTCATCGTCCGGTATTCTAACTGGTAATCCTATAGTGAGTACTGAATGGCTTGATTCTTTATACAAATCATCAGGGCAATATCAAGCCAGTCCTTCTGTGTCTATTCCTTTAATTACCATATCAACTGGACTCCCAACATTTGGAGAGAAATATTTTTCGTCTTATTATCCTCCTCATGCTGGGGGGCAACCATTGATCACCCAATATGACAGTACTCCGTCATTTTTTGGTCAACCTAATGTCGAAATGAATGTTTGTCAATGGCAGCCCACTCTGCCTATCTAACCAAAAACGGTTATACACTCGTATCAACCAGTTCAACCTGTTACAGCCACATCACTTCCACTTGTTAATACATCTTTACCCCTATTACAAAATCAAAATATTTTATAACAACCTTATCAAGCGGGTCCTTCAACTCAATACCCTCAAATTTTGGGTCCACAAACTCCAAATCCATTGGTTAATTTACAACAACCTGTATCCGGAATCATTTATTCACAAGTTGGTTTACCATTTTTTGGGATTTCGCCGCCATAACCTGGTTATACCTATCAACCGAATCCAATTTATTCTAATTTGGGTTATAGCATTGGTGGAAAAACCCCTTGGCAGCCTCAGGCGCAAATGCCTCAAACTTCATTTCAACAAGTACCATATCCAGGTTTTGGTCAACAGAATCCTCAAGCGTTTGCTTTTCAAAACAACCCCTATTTGGGTTACCAGCAGCAGATTCCTTATGTTGGTGCTCAAAGGCCTGTTGCTCAAGAAATTCCATCTTACCATGGCTATGCTCAACCTGACCTTAATAGGCAGTTGCCCTTTGTTGCAACTTTAGAGTTACCAGATTTAAATTGGCTAACCAACGATCCAATCAACTATGCCCCTTGGTGGCTAGTGATACCTCACAAATTACCCTCAGATATTCCTAAGTTCAATGGAGACCCTGGAGAAGATTCGTTGACTCATGTCATGACTTATCATTTATGGTGTTAATCAAACTCTTTGAATGATGATTATGTTCGACTACGTCTTTTCTAGCATACGCTCATAGGTCCGGCTGCAAAATGGTACATTGAGTTACCTAGAGCTTATTTTGATAATTTCACTGCCCTAGATACTGTGTTTTTGACTCATTTCCAGTTACCCATATGATATGAAACTGGAACGGAACTCTTGAACAATTTCAAATAGACTAATGCTACTCACATCTCTGATCATATCCATGAGTGGCGTGGTTGTTGTAGAATGGTTAAGACATTTTTTCCTGATCAGCTCTGTGCTGAATGGTTCATTAAGTCCCTATTACCATCTATAACTGAGGATGTGGCTAAAGGTGGTGTCATCACAGAAGAGCAAGTTATCACTCATGCCCAATATTTAGACTTGGTTATGAACTACGATGCAGCCGCTCATGAAAAATTCTAACGTTTGAGATCTAATTTCTGTTTATATAATTAAAGGACTCTCTCATGCGTTAAACTTACAGTTGTTGTTCTTGTAAGCACATCATACTACTGCATCTGATCCTGCACCTTCTTCCGAAATTAATGCCATGTTGTTTCATAAAGGCACAAGTGACAAGCAACCCGGAAGTAAGAAAAAGGGGAAATCTAAGAAAAAGAAAACTTCTAACCTGTAGGAAATATCATCTGATCAAATTTATGGACCTAGGAAACCTCATTATCCATGCATAATCTGTAATGAGGAACATTTTGTTAGGGATTTTCCTCACCGTGCTGAAGTCTCAAAAATCATAAGGACTTCCCATGCGTCAGCTGTGTTGACAGACCCATTTCCAAATCTGGACACTAATTTGGTTGCTATGAATCCAGCTTCTAGTTCCCAAGTACTTATGTTATCCATCACAAAACCTTCAACAGATATTTTGGTGTCAACATGCAATAAATATTATGGTATCCAGGTCACTGATCAACCTACTACCTCGACTACGAATCTGTCTACGGGATCAGTACCACCTACTACTATTCCTGAATTGAAAATCAAGCCACCAAAGAAAGTAATTCACAAATCGACATATAATCCTCGAGCAAGAGTTGCACAAAATTATAATATAGTTGAAGATTTGGCTCAATCCCCTTCAACTATGTCTGCTCTTGAGGTATTACAAAATTGTCCCTCCCAAAAACAAGCTTTATTGTCGGTGATTGGTGGAATTGATCCGACTCATTCTAATCTTGTCATCTTTAATCATACAGGCTATGTGCCACAACTACCAACAGAATTGGAATTCTCCAGACAAGTAAATGTTCTCAATCACCTTATTCATCATACTATTATTGATGAGGGAGAATCTACATGCATAATGTCTCTAAATTGTTGGAAGTCACTTGGCTCGCCGCGCTTGTCACAATCATCAACGACGTTGAAGGCTTTCGATGAACGTACATATAAGCCTTGTAGCATTATTAGTAACATGCATGTTGAACTAGGGGGGAAAATAGTGAATTTTGATGTCGAAATTGTTGATGGACCACTTGACTATGAGTTGATTGATTACGATGGAATTCCATTAGCACAGCCTAGAAATGGGTTATATCTGAAACGTTACTATGCTTAATCATGAGCGTAGTAATATTTTGTATTATATTGTATATATATGTTGTTGATTTTCATTCACTATATTAGTTTTTTTTTATAGTTTTCTTGAGGTTAGTAATCTGCTTTACATTTCATCGTAGATGTCTGAATCTTCGGAACCATTTGTTGGATATGTTAATGGTGCTAGTCGTAGTATGCAGAATCTATCCTCTACAGTGTGTGCCATTTTCACTTTGAATGGAAAGTTAGTGAGTTTTCAAGGGATTTGTATTGGTAGATCGACAAACAATATCGTTGAGTATAGCACGTTGATCGAAATTCTCTCTGATGCCATTTCATTTGGTATTAACTGCATCATCATAAGGTTAGACTCACAACTTGTGGTATTACAACTTACTAGTGTTTATACTATTAGAAATCCAACACTTCATAGATTGTTCCTAAGAGTTCAAATTTTGGAAAGACATTTTGATTTTATTCAATATCAACACATTTCTAGAAATTTGAACACATTGACTGATTCTTTAGCTAATCAATTTTTAGACAGATATTTGCAACATATGTAAAGAAAACATTCACATCATTGAATAGGATTGCACAATAAACATAGGAAAATGTTGAAATCATATAGATAGATAGTTATAGGTTCTTACAAAAAAAAATTCCCAAGACACATTGGTCATCTAACCTCAAAATGTATGCAAAATGTCAAAATTAAACTAGTGGGCTCATGATAACATGCTATAGATATAGCTATCCTACGTAGTAACTGCATCTAGCAGTTAGGAACCACAATAGTGTGTCGTTGCAGTCGCATGGGTACCTCTTCGATCCGGAAATCTGGAATCCCAAAGGTCAAACCCTCTATGTGATGTCGAAGCCCAGTTAGAGTCTCAACCATATCAAGATCCTCAAGGACTACTCTCCCAACAGCCCTCTCTGTTGGCACATCTGCCTCACGCTCTGGTTCCTCTACTGGTTGAACACGACCAACATCTAAATTACATCAAATATTTATTTTAGACTTGGGAAAACATCAAAATACAAAAAAATTGTATAAACCTTATAAAAATCAAAAACATGGTCAAAACATTCTTACCTATTGCACCCCACTGAGCACCTTCTAGTAATGTTAAATCTGCATCTCCTCAGAAATCAATGCCTGTGTATGCATACTCATAGAGGGTGACAATCTGTCACCGAAACCAGATGAAGAACGCAGTTGAGAATACAATGGTTGATTGGCCTGCATGCCTATCCATGAGTTCTACCCATCTCTGCATCTGCAGATCTCTAGGATTAGACACATCTAGTGTCACATGTTGTGGTTGCATCAGTGGAATCCATTCTAAAGCGAATGATATGAGGATTGAACCATAACTAAATTTCTTCTTCCTTCCTCCCTTTGCTTTGTTCAGTTTTTCCTTTATCTGAGAAAGTACAGCTTTAGACCAGTTGAAGATTGTTGGCTCCATACACTCTAGCACGTACTGCATATACGATCTATTCACTACATGTAGTGTAATGGTGCCGGCAAGTTTTGCAATCGTGAAAAGGATAGTTCTCAAAGGAAAATCTCTAACATCTCGGATGTTTATCTTTCCATATTTTCTTGGCTCCGCCCCTGGATAATAATGTTACAAAACATAATCTCTCACTGTCTCTCCTCCAAGAATAGACCCTGAGAGCGAAATAGGCAAGCTTCTCCTTGACAAACTTGTAAGAAAGTATACATCCTCGAATGTTATGGGAACCACTTGGTTCTTAATATGAAATGCCTCGATAGCTGGATCCCATGCTCGAACTAAGAACTCCAATAGTTCTATTTTTTGCCTCATCCCTGACAACCTAAAGTACTTAAGCAATCCACAATCTCTTAGGGCTCTTATTGTACCCGGATCATTTAGGGAAATCATATCCTATTCTTCATGTTCTCTTTCCCTGCATGTAATCATCATTGTAATCCAATGGAAACCTTAAATATAACCATAAAGATCATTAGATTCCATTCAATGCAAAAAATTGGGCAAATTTTGGGCATAATGGAAAAAAAAAAACATCTAGATTGTGCCCAATGCAATCCCTAACAAGAGATAGTGCATTGTGTATGCAAGAATTCTTCAATTTACTTGCTATGCAATGCAGGTTTCGACATCCAAGGGTGTGTTTCCCTCTTTTTAGGCAGAATTTACCCTAGGGACCTCAAAACCCTAAAAATTTGCAGAAATTGGAAATGAAACGATTACTGAAGGAAAGAGGAGGTTCATGGCACTAACTTGGATCAAACGGCAACGAATCCATTCACAGAAATGATTGCACTCAGCAACTGAAGTTCGGGGGAAAAATCAGGTTTAGAGCTCCAAAATGCAAATGGTAACTTTGGAATGGTAAAAATGAATAGTAAAACTACTTTTAATAGTCATTTAATTATTTTCAAATCATATTTATTGCTATGACTATAGTTTTATTATGTTTTTATCATGAAACAAGTATTTTTAATCCATTTGATGTTTTTTTGAACAGGTCTTACAACTGATGAACAGATTAGTCGTGCAGATTTATTTCAAGAACGATTTGACCACAAAGCATACTTTTTCTCCTTATTTTTCGAGCTTTGTTAAAAACAAAAAAGGATTTGAAGCGCACTTTTATCTCTTTTTCAAGCTTCGATAATAGTGAAAAAGGAACCCCTGGAGTCTTCTTTCAACTCTTTTCAGACTCTGATAATGTGAAAAGATTTCCAAGCACTTGTATTTTCGAGCTCGTAAAAGTAAATGAATTGATATCTACTCAGTATAATTTTAACCCTTTTCCGGACTGAGATATATTATTTACGAAAAAGGAATACCTTGGTCGAACATGACTAAAGAGATTCTCTTAGATATTATTTTACACTTTTTCGGATCTGAGTGACAAATTTACGAAAAAGTACTTTTGAATTTTTCTTTCATCCTCTTTTTCAAACTCACTAAATATGAAAAAGAACCAAGATATCACTGTCATTAAGCTCGTTAAAACATAAAATAGCAACGGGCTTGTCGATTATGGCAAGAATCGAGTTTCATTCATCGCTAGACTTGTTAAATTATTAAATAGTGATACATTGTTCGCCCGAAGGGTTGAATTATAGATCAAGCAAATGTTATCCTCCTCAAGCTTGTTAAAAAATAAAGAGGTACAAGTCGATAAATGTCCGGGGAAAATTTGGGAAAATGAACAGAACTTTTTACGGTAGCAGGTCACTCTTGAACATGACACTTCACTCCATCATCGTGACTGTTCGGGTAGGGTAATCTTCTTGATGGTTCATTCATACCTATGGTTCATCATACCTTCACTTCGGTTTTGGGTCAATGTTGCCAACTCATCTCAGTGTCGTCGATATGTTCAAGAGAAGTCATCCAGTGAATACTCATCCTTCTACAATACTCATAAACCTTCATTCTCATGATATTCATCCCTAAAAATTTCTATATCAAGTCATAACTTTGTCTCCGAAGTAAGTAACTCCCGTTTTGCAATAAGGTTGTAATATCCCAAAAGGGAGAATGCAGTAATACTTAACACAATATAAGAACTACAGCAAGATAAAAAATAAATCTTAAGACAACATCAGAACTTACAGAGAAGTTGAGCCATTTTATTATACTGGAGAAGAATCAGTTACACAATGTACAAAATGTGAGTAGATCTAGCCAAGAAGTTGGTCTAGAATCACTAAGAAAACATGTTTTAATAGGTACAGCGTAACTGGAGAGGCTCTGAAGCAAATACTGCATTGTCCCTTCAGCAGAATATGAACATATAGTTGTAGGCTGAAAAGGAAAATGCAGATCTACTCAAATCTGGAGCTCAGATGATGCCAAGATTCAAGATCTGGCCAATGTGATGGATTCCCAAGATAACCTAGAAAGTATTTTCCAGATCTACAACTTTGGAAAATCACCTCCCTAGGGTTTGATCCTTGATTTGCTGGAAAATATAGATCTAAAGCTAGATCTGACAAATAGATGGCTGAAATATGTTATCAGATCAGGTCTATGCTTGAAGGGTTGATCCCTTCTTCAGATCTACAAGATAGAAGCTCTAGATCTAGCTTCTCAATCCTCGAATGATGATTGCAGCTGCTGCAACACAACTGCCAACAAAAACTGTGTTGTGAGAGAAAGAGAGGCCTTATTCCTACTAAAAAATGCTACAATAAACCCCGGGCTAATGGTAATACTGATGGAAATGTGAGGGAATGATCCCTCACAGGATTGCTAGCAGAAATACTAGCAACTTCCTTCCTCCCTTTTGATATGCAAGATAGATAGCATAATTCCTGAAGGAATTACTGCTGCTGGGAGGTCAATAAATTTTGGCCTGATGCCAAATCTACAATGAAGCTCTGGGAAGTTGATCTTTAAGCCCAAGGTAATAGGAATAAACCCTCACCAGTTCTCCAGTTGAAGTACTGAAGACAACTTCCTCCTTCCAAACTGATCTTCAGAAATCTGAAATTTCTGAATATGGATGTTATGCAGAAAGTAGGAAAAGAGATGTGGCACTCAAATCCTGATGTATTATGAAGTACAATACTCTTTCTAGAGCTACGTTAAGAAAGAGGTGGGATTCCCGACCAGGAACACCCTGTGCTAAACAGCACTTGCAATCTCTTCTAAATAGCCCGAGAAAGCAATGGAATGTCACATGAAAATTCTAGATCTGAAAAGATCTTTACATCAAGAATAATCAACATGCCCTCATCCTTGCCTTCATCTTATTTATATAACATTTGAGCCTTCCCAAGCCTTGGCCCTCATCTAGAATGCACAGTGTATGTGGACAAGATCCTCCAAGTTGAACTGCATTGTTTGACCAAATCAACCATCATTTATAGGTGCAATGTACACCCTCTCCATCAAGTGTGCTTTGTTTGCACATCATCCTCCATCACTTTATCATGAATGCCTCATTATCTTTGGTTTGACATCTTCAAGATCTTAGTTGACTGAATCAACCTTCTGTTTGATCTCTTTAATATCTCAGTTGACTGTGTCAATCTCCATGATCTATCTCATTAATGAGACAGGTTCTCCAATTTCATTCACATTAGTAGTTGCTCAACTACCTTATTATGTATATCTAGGCTTAATTTATCCACATTCACACACAAAAAAGTGGATATTTATTCATATTGAGGATTATGGGTCCCTCCACCCTTTTATTTACTTAATTCATTAAGAAAATCAAGGACTCTAATATTCCAAATATGATGTGGAAATTTGGGAATATTACAGTCCCCACCCAACCCCATCGAAAAAATGTTGCTTGTCCTCAAGAAACTCCAAAAGTAGATGCAAGCCATATATTCCCCTCCAAATGGCATCCACATAAGGAAGGCTTCCTCCATTTTCTGCAATGGGTTATGCATGTTTGGTTCCAAAGTTGTCTTTTGAAAACATAAAGAATGACCTCTAATTGTATGGTTAGATGTCCTCCTTCCATCATGAAGTACCAAGTGACAACCATATGATGTCCAACATCATCATCAATACATGAGGTGCATAAAATAAGGTGGCTCTCTTCAAAAAGAAAAGCTCCATCACACAATACATCTCTCCATCCCATGTTTCATGAATTGGTTTGAGCTTTAATATGCTCTCATGCTTAGCCCTGTTGGCCTTGTTGGATCCAAGAATCATTCCATTGCTATGCAAAAGAAGAAGGAAAGGAGCTATATAGGTATACAAATATTTCAAACCATATTCTCCTAATAGTAACCACCGGAGTAAGGCCCTTTGCTGCCATCCTCCATCTCCTCCATGTAATATGGACAAGCGAAACTCCCCAAAAAGCAACCAAAGCAGCAAGACATCTTGTTTCTTTCTCTCCTCCTCATGTGCATCATGAAGAAAAAACATACTAATGGACATATGGAATGTCACATCAGCCCAATACAAAGAAACATCATCAATGCACATCATGAGAGCATCATGCCAAGATTTACCCAAGACAAAACACATAGACATAGGAGATGTCATGTGGTGGCCAATCTCTCTCAAGTGAAACCAAAATGAACATGCCTTATTTTGATGCATTCTATCATTGATACACAAGGTATGAATCAGAAAAATATGAGCTATTGGGTGGTAACCATACTCACCCAAGAGTAGCCAGCGCAGCCATGCCTCCTTCTTCATCTCATAAGTGTTCCCAAGGCATGGATCAAAGAAATAGGAGCCTTTGGGCAGTGACAAGAACCTCCCAAGGGCAACCAACGTAACCAAGCTTGTTGGCCCATATAAATATACAAGTGGTCATGCAACCCCTTGCTTATCTTCCTCATCCACTCACCCCAATGTGGAAGATGAGTGATGTGCTGCATAATCATGGTATCCTTCCTTTGTAGAATACCATCTTCCCCAAACTGATGAAGAACTTTGCACTCCATGAAATGTTGAAGTGCACCTCCAATGAGATCTCTTAATGAGACATTCTTCTCATCCATGGCCTTCCAAAACCAATGAGGTCCTGGATCTATTGTAGGTAGAAGTCTCTCTTTGAGTTGTGAGGTGCTCATTGAGAAAGTGTCATCAAGAAAGGAGAAAAGGTTTCACATATCTAGATGTCTACCATTTATCATCTTTACCTCCATCACTTCATGAGTCAAGCTACCTTCAGAATTCTCCAATAATGATGGGGCCTCATCATTATCACTGCTTCTAAGTGACAGCGATGTAGATCTGCAAGGTAATACATAAACTGTCTCAAAGAAAGGTACAATACTGATCCCATAACCAGTCATTGTACAAAGGATTATGCTCATCCCTTCTTCTGAAACTCTACACTTCAACTCACGAGGTTGAATGTAGTTCATCCATGAAAAACTGGGATAGCTTTTCATCTCCTCCTTGATTAAATCAAGGGTCCTCTACGTTGTGATATGTTGCTGCTTCAAATCAGCACTATGTTCTAACCCTTGGTTATGCATTGGCCCTGATGACATTTCCCCATAAGTTTCAATAAGATCTAATGAAACAATAGGTGATGAATGTGTATGCATACCTTGGATCAACTGATATGTGGGAACCTCTTGACATAACACAAGAGTTCCTCCAACCGGGACAATAGTGCCTCCAACTGCTGGTAAGAGTGATGGATACTCTTCCCCAAGTGTACCAGCACTAGAAATATCCTCCTTCCCCTCATGAATCTCCTGAATCATGCATGGGACTCTATATGTTAAAAGCTCAATATTATCTTGCAAAGATGCAAGAGTCTCTTCTCCGGATGCAAGTACTTCTGCAGCTGGTGGTGAATGTAGTGACTTCTTGTCTAGAGTGACAATATTGACATCCTCCTCCTTAGGAAATGTCTCTTTGTGGCACATATCTGGTTTCCCCCCATCAAAATTCTTCCTCAACTTGTGAAAGAAATCTAAAAATTTAGTCACCTTTGCATGTTCCATGTGACCAAAACACCAATCATTGGCTTCATCTAAAAGACGAAGTGCTACAATTTGAATAGCCTCTTCTTCAGCTACAAGATGTAGTCTGAAAAATGCATCTAACTCTCTCCTCCAAGCGTTAACATTGCTTGAGGATCAGGATCCATCAAATGTAGGAAAATAGAATCTATTGTGCCTCTTCCTTCTATTGCTGCTATAGGATCCTCTTTCTTCTTTGATTTTGAATAATTGTTGGAGAGTTAGTTTCTCCTTGAATGCTCTAGACTGTGCTTTGTACTCTTCAAAGTATAGACTGAGAGTCTCATGAGTCTCGGGTTCATTCCTTCCTTCCTTTCTACACCCTTCACCTTATTAAAAGAAAGTGGGCATAGTGGATCTATGAGGAGATCTAGGATTCTCCGATTTTCTTCTTTGCTAATAGCAAGTGCTTGGACCTTCCTCGTCACTTCTTCTTCTTGGATCTTCTTTCTGCCTTTATTTTTTCATTTGATAGACCTCCTTGGAGAGATATTGCATAGATCTAAAGAAATGAGTGGCAGAATTTTCTTCCTCCATGATAGATCTCATATATATTCTTCTTCTTTAGATGCAAAAGATGAAGTGTCCACAAGCTAAGCTAAAGATCATGCTCTGATACCACTGTAATATCCCAAAAGGGAGAATGCAGTAATACTTAACACAATATAAGAACTGTAGCAAGATAAACATTAAATCTTAAGAAAACATCAGAATTTACAGAGAAGTTGAGCCATTTTATTATATTGGAGAAGAATCAGTTACACAATGTACAAAATGTGAGTATATCTAGCCAATAAGTTGGTCTAGAATCACTCATAAAACATGCTGCAATAGGTACAACGTAACTGGAGAGGCTTTGAAGAAAATACTGCACTGCCCCTTCAGCAAAATATGAACATATAACTGCAGGCTAAAAAGGAAAATGCAGATCTACTCAAATCTGGAGCTCAGATGATGCCAAGATTCAAGATCTGGCCAATGTGATGGATTCCCAAGATAACCCATAAAAGATTTTCCAGATCTACAACTTTGGAAAATCACCTCCTTAGGATTTGATCCTTGATCTACTGGGAAATACAGATCTGAAGCTGGATCTGACAAATAGATGGCTGAAATATGTTATCAGATCATATCTATCCTTGAATGGTTGATCCCTTCTTCAGATCTACAAGCTAGAATCTCTAGATCTAGCTTCTCAATCCTCCAATGATGATTGCAGTTGTTGCAACACAACTGCCAACAAAAACTACGCTATGAGGGAAAGAGAGGCCTTCTTCCTACTGAAAAATGTTGCAATAAACCCTAGGATAATGGTAAGACTGATGGCAATGCGAGGGAATGATCCCTCACAGGATTGCTAGCTGAAATACTAGCAACTTCCTTCCTCCCTTTTGATCTGCAAGATAGACAGCGTAATTCCTGAAGGAAGTAATGCTGCTGGGAGGTAAATAAATTTTGGCCTAATGCCAGATCTGCAATGAAGCTCTGGGAAGCTGATCTTTAAGTCCAAGGTAATAGGAATAAACCCTCACCTGTTATCCAACTGAAGTACTAAAGACAACTTCCTCCTTCCAAACTGATCTTCAGAAATCTGCAATTTCTGAATATGGATGTTCTGCAGAAAGTAGGAAAAGATATGTGGCACTCAAAGCCTGATGTAGTATGAAGTACAATACTCTTTCTATAGCTTCTCTAATAAATAGGTGGGATTCCCGACCAGGAACATCCTGTGCTAAACAGCACTTGCAATCTCTGCTAAACAGCCCGAGAAAGCAATGGAATGTCACATGAAAATTCTAGATCTGAAAAGATCTTTACATCAAGAATAATCAGCATGCCCTCATCCTTGCCTTCATCTTCTTTATATAACATTTGAGCTTTCCCAAGCCTTGGCCCTCATCTAGACTGCGCAGTGTATGTGGACAAGATCCTCCAAGTTGGATTGCATTGTTTGACGAATCAACCATCATGTCTAGGTGCAATGTACACCCTCTCCATCAAGTGTGCTTTGTTTGCACATCATCCTCCATCACTTTATCATGAATGCCTCATGATCTTTGGTTTGACATCTTCAAGATCTTAGTTGACTGAATCATCCTTCTGTTTGATCTCTTCAAGATCTCAGTTGACTGTGTCAATCTCCATGATCTATCTCATTAATGAGACAGGTTCTCCAATTTCATTCACATTAGTAGTTGCTCAACTACCTTATTATGTAGATCTAGGCTTAATTTATCCACATTCACACACACAAAAGTGGATATTTCTTCATATTGAGGATTGTGGGTCCCTCCACCCTTTTATTTACTTAATTCATTAAGAAAATCAAGGACTCTAATATTCCAGATATGATTTGTAAATTTGGGAATATTACAAAGGTGGCTTCCTGTTGACAACAAATCATTATCCAGGAAGTCCACTTAGAAACATTATATTTTAGTACCATGAGGCTTGTTACAGCATTGACAAGATCCTCGCTTCCGGAATTTCGACCAAAAGATTTTGTTTGGCGTTCGACATCAAATCATATATTCATGCCTTAAGAAATGTACTGTAGTGCCTTGAGGGTCATTGACATTAATGGTGGTTCTCTCGCGTTTGTTAACAACTCACATCATTAGCTACTAGTCAAACAATGTCTTTCCATGTTCGCCTATCGCATGGCTAGACTTGTACTTGAATGATCGAGTGAACGAGATAAGAAGTCCCTGGATCTAGTTTCATCCATCAGGGCTGCAGTTTCAAGATTTTTGTACACATCATCTGTATGGTGACTTTACATACAGATCGTCATCTAAACATGGGCCTATATCTGTAGGCATGTCTGTATTGGGAAACATTCCAATGTAGATGACTTTCTGAATTATGTACATGTTATTAGATTGTTTATGTGCTAAACATGGGAATGCCTACCCTCAGAAATTATGATCAAGAGGATATATCATGATATTATGTATTGTAATATTGATTTAGGTCACCACTCCACTTCATCTCCATCCCATCACAGTGTAAAGCATGTCAATCAAAATATTGTTATTATTATTATGACTTCATGCTTTCGAGGGAAATTTGTTATAGGTCAATTTGGGCATCATTCCCAATGACATGGTTAACTGGAAATCATCTCCAGGACCAATTAATAGGGTCTATCATCCCTTATCATTTCAGTTACTACACGCCCTAAGACAAAGAACAAGACAAATCATTCAAGACTTTCATCTGAAAAGGTTTCCAAGATTTGAAGTTTATAATATATCATATGAAAGCCCGTCAACGCTGCCTCTAAAGGGACTAAGTGCTTTTCATATGCAGGTAGCCCCATTCAAGGCTGCTCTACAAAGCACTTCCCAACACTCATAGGTGCGTTGGTCACATTGGGAGTGAAATTCTCGTTGTTCCGGAATCTCCACTTGGCCAGTGCCTTCTAGAAGAGTTCACATGTGTCAAACTTCGAATCCATGTGTCCATTTGACATCTACAATATTGGGATCATGTCTTTCCTATTATTGGAAAGTCATTGATTGTAAAACTACCTTCATCTCCTCTATAAATTGAGCACAGATCTTAGTGTTTGATAAGGAAGAATTTGAGTAGAGAAATGCTAATGGAATTTCAATTGAGGAGTTGATTTGTGTAACATACTGCTGGAGAGATCTGCATTGTGATGAGGCTGGATGCTGCTAGAGATGGTCACTTCAAATCAATCACTAGGTTGTAACCTCCCCTTCTATCCATTAATAAAGATTGATGCTTACTTTCCCACATATGTATCTTTATAAGCTCATGTTTTCCATATTATGAATTCTTATTTGATGTATATGCTTTATTTTTCATTGATTTAACTAAATAACTTGAATAGACATCTGTATTATTGCTATCTTTTGTTGTTTAGTGTTCATCTTTGTAGGAAATATTTTCAGACATCTAGCTTGTATTTGAAGCCATAGCAAGAGCGACAGAAGGAGAATAGGATGTGCTTGGACTCCAAGTAAGTTCTTTGTTCTGTTCTATGTGTCTATTTACAGTTAGGAAAAGTAGTCGCAAAGTCTTTAATCTGTTGTTCTAGATAAGCACCTGTCTAGGGAAGAATGTTTTATCCATAATTCATAATTCTGCATAACAAGCATGAAATTATAAACATACATAAGAAGAACAGATGCTCCAATTCATACAAGTATCTCAACACAATTCCTGCAAATATGTCTCTTTGTTCATTCCAAATTGTTTCTTACAAAATATCCACTACAATATGAGACTATCCAACCCCACAAAAGACTAAAGAGATTCTACTTATAGAAAATATGGACTATGACACCTCATCAGGCCGAAACCCCATCCAAAATGGATCATAAATACATAATATGAGTCATTTCCTAGATTCTAGGGAGGTTAGAAACCATTCCCTGAATTTTAGCTATGAACTAGGAGTGTTTTTCCCTTACATTAAATTACATATTCCCTCATGATATGAGGTAAAAACCAACTCAATAACTCTAATTCCAACTCATATGATAGCAAAACCTCGAATTTGTGACATTTTCTGAGCTTGACAAGTTTCTTAAGGAATCCAATGTTGATTTGTAACATTTCTGACAAAAGGGTAACAGAATTTTGCAGATGTTGGGTGTGGAGCCTGAACTGGGTGAACCACATATATATGTGTCTCTCTGGTTTTATGCGTTTTGTGTGCTTGTGTTTCCCGCATATTTTATGTGTTTCATTGCTCTGTAATATATAATTTTCTAACAACTGGTATCAGAGCTGAAGGTCTATTTGGCTAATAAACTCGCAGGAAAGAAGGGTTCCTAGTTCAAGTGGGAGCAATGGCAGAAGATCGTAAATTTAGGATCGAGGAATTTAACGGCCAAAAATTCCTGCTGTGGAAGATGCAGATGGAAGATTATCTGTATCAGAAATATCTATACCTACCATTGAGCGGAAAAACAAAGAAACCGATGGCTATGACAGACGCAAAATGGGAGATTCTCGATAGAAAGGCACTCATAAAAGTACTGTTGTTCCTCGTGGCATCAGTAGCCTTCAATATTTCGAAGGAAACAACAACAGAGGGTTTGATTAAGGCATTGGCGAAACTATATGAAAAACCCTCGACCTCAAACAAGCTATTTCTTATGAAACGTTTATTTAATATGAAGATGTCGAAAGGTGGATCTGTTGCAGACCATTTAAATTATTTTAATACAGTTACCAGTCAGTTAAGTTCTGTAGGGGTAAACTTTGATGATGAAGTTAGGGCTATTTTATTTCTGTGCTCATTGCCAGAAAGCTGGAATGGTTTAGTTATGGCCAATAGTAACTCTGTGGATCTAGTACTTTAAAGTTTGATGATGTTGTCAGTGCTATCCTTAGCGAGGAAATGCAACAGAAAAGCTCCAGTGAGAAATTGGGTAATGCTTTGAGTGCAGAGTCTAGCGGAAGAAAAATGGAAAGAGGAAAGAGCTCAAGATATCACAGTAAATCAAGGAAAGGCAGATCCAAGTCTAGATCGGGGATAGTGTGCTGGAAATGCTGAAAGAAAGGACACCTAAAGAAAGACTGTAGATCTCGGAAAGGAAAAGAAGGAGATGCGTAGCAAGAAAACAATCATGAAGCAAATGTGACAGGTGATGTGTTACAAGATGCTTTGATTATTTCTTTCTAAAATGTTACTGATTCTTGGGTGGTAGATTCAGGGGGCTCATTCCATGCCACACCTAATAAGAAATATTTTCATGACTACGTTCAAGGAGATTTTAGACAAGTTCGTTTGGGTAATGATAAACCCTGTAAAATTGTTGGAATGGGTAAAGTTCTTGTAAAACAATAGAATGGAAACCAATGGCTATTGAAGGAGGTAAGGCATGTTCCAAATCTGAAGAAAAATCTAATTTCAACAGGGCAGTTAGGTGGTGAAGGTTGTGTGACAACTTTCATAGATAAAACTTGGAAGGTCACCAAAGGAGCCCTGGTAATAGCAAAAGGCGAAAAGGTTGGTACATTGTATTTACGCAATGGTATTTCTAACTCTGTTAATGCTTTAACTTCCAAAGGATCAGATGCAGCATTATGGCATCATAGGCTCGGACACATGAGTGAGAAGGGGATGAATATTCTTCACTCAAGAAATTTGTTGTCGGGTTTGAAGAATGTTGATTTGGATTTATGTGAGAATTGCATTTATGGAAAACAGAAGAGAGTCAGATTTCTCAGAGTTGGGAAAGAAAAGAAGAGCGAAAAATTAGAGCTTGTGCATACAGATGTATGGGGACCTTCTCAGGTATCATCTCTCGGTGGCTCTCGTTATTATGTTACTTTTATTGATGATGCAACTAGAAATACTTAGATTTATTATATTCATAATAAATCAGATGTATTTGATACTTTCAAGAAATGGGAAGCTTTGGTTGAGATTGATACAAGAAAAAAGTTGAAGTTTCTCAGATCAGACAATGGAGGTGAATATTGCAGCAAAGAGTTTGATAGGTACTTTTCAAAGCAAGGAATTCATAGAGAGAAGACAGTTCCAAGAACACCACAAGAAAATGGTGTGTCGGAAAGGATGAACAAAAAAATCATGGAGCGTGCAAGGTGCATGAGATTGCATGCAGGATTGCCTTTACAATTTTGGGCATGTGTTGTAGATAATGTTGTTTATCTAATAAACAGAGGGCCTTCAAGTTCGTTGGATGGTGGTATTCCGGAGGAAGCATGGACAGGTAAAAAGGTAAACTACTCCTTTTTAAAGCCTTTTGGTTGTGAAGCCTTTGTCCATATTAATAAAGAAAAAAGAACAAAGATTGAGGCAAAATCAAAGAAATGTACCTTTATTGGATATGGTGTTAATGATTTTGGTTATCGCTTATATGAATATGAAAATCACAAAATCATTAGGAGCAGAGATGTAATATTCAATGAAAAGGTCTTGTATAAGAATCATTTCCAGGAAAAGAAACAAGAAAAAGAAAACAAAGAATACACAGTTATTGATGAGATCACAGAAAAAGTAAAGGTGCCTGAAAATAATAATAATCAACAGCCACTACAACAGCGACATGCACCTCAAACACCTGAAAGTGGTGTCAGAAGATCTACCAGGATAATTAGACCCCCTGAACGATACTCTCCTTCATTATATTATTTATTGTTGAATGATTCTGGTGAACGTGAATGTTATGAAGAAGCAATGCAAGTTGAAACGAGGAAGAAGTGGGATCTAGCCATGGAAGAAGATATGGACTCCTTAATGCATAACCAGACTTGGGACTTAGTCAGGTTGCCTGCAGGTAAAACAACATTGCAGAATAAATGGGTTTACAGGCTGAAGGAAGAAGATGGAGGAAAACAGAGGTACAAAATTAGACTTGTGGTGAAGGGGTTTGCACAGAAGAAAGGTATTGATTTTGATGAAATATTTTCTCCTGTTGTTAAGATGAATTCAATCATAACTATTTTAAGTCTTGTAGCAGCGGAATATTTACATCTTGAATAGTTAGATGTAAAGACAACATTTCTCCATGGATATTTGGAGGAAGAGATCTATATGCAACAACCAGAAGGATATGAGGTCAAAGGGAAGGAAAAATTAGTGTGCAGGCTAAAGAAGAGCTTGTATGGCTTAAAACAGGCTACAAGGAAGTGGTATCTAAAATTTGACAAGTTTATGTCTAAACAAGGTTATACTAGATGTCACTCTAATCATTGTATTTATCTGAAAAGGAAAAATGATGGCAGCTATATTATATTGTTATTGTATGTAGATAACATGCTTGTTGTAGGGTCTAACATGCAGGAAATAAATGTGCTCAAAATAAAATTGGAAAATTCATTTGCAATGAAGGATTTGGGAGCTACAAAACAAATCCTTGGTATGAGAATAACTAGAGACAGGAAAAATCGCAAATTAACACTATCTCAGAATGAGTACATACAAAAGGTGTTGAAAATATTTAATATGCAGAATGAAAAACCAGTTAGTACACCTTTTGCTAGCCATTTCAAACTTAGTAAGGAGATGTTCCCCAAGACCCAAGAAGAAATAGACTATATGTCTAAAGTTCCATATGCATCAGTAGTTGGAAGCTTAATGTATGCAATGGTCTTCACAATGTCTGATATTTCACATGCAGTGGGAGTTGTAAGCAGGTACATGAACAATCCAGGAAAAGAACATTGGATGGAAATGAAATGGATTCTCATATATTTGAGAGGTACCACAAATAAAGCATTATGCTTTGGTGGTTCAAACATTGCTCTATAGGGATATGTTGATGTAGATATGGCAGGTGACAGAGATAACAGGAGGAGCACTACAGGGAATGTATTTACTGTAGGTGGAACAGTTGTTAGTTGGGTTTCAAAAATCCAAAGTGTTGTTGCGCTTTCAACAACAGAAGCAAAGTATGTTGCTACTACCGAGGCTAGTAAAGAAATGATTTGGTTACAAAGGTTTATGGATGAATTGGGTAATAAGCATGATATGGGCACGTTATATAGTGATAGCCAAAGTGCCATTCATCTTTCAAAGAACTTAGCATTTCATTCCAGGACTAAACACATATAGCTCAAGTACCATTTCATACGGTTAGTATTGGAAGATGGACAGTTGAAGCTAGAAAAGATACACACTAGCCAGAATCCTGCAGATATGCTAACAAAAGTTGTAACCAAGGAGAAACTGAGATTATGCTCAGTTTCAATTGGTATTCAAGGATGACGATGAAGATGAGAAACATCCAGGTCCAAAGAGGAGTCATTTTCCAGCAAATGAATCAGCAGTGGAGTTGCTACAATCAGTCTCCAAGTGGGAGATTGTTGGGTGTGGAGCCTGATTATCTTGTTTATTTTGTATCACAGCATTGGACCCCTGTACCTTAATGGGGCGGCAACACCGCCCATAATTAAACGCTACCTGGGGGATCCAGGGGGGGCGGTTGCGACTTTATGGAGACCCCCCCTTGGCGAGGGGTTTCGGGGGCAGTGCCTTCGAAGCTAAAGACAGATGTAAAATTACCTTGTAAAAGTATAGTAATTTCTAATCAATCTGGGTCGTTCATTAGGCAGGCGATCTGACGGTAGAAGTTATGTTTAGTTTAGTGGTTTTTTCCCCTAGAAGGCAACCCCTCGCTTGTATGATGGTATTGTATTGCGGCTGTGTATTTTATGTGTATTCTCAAAGTGAGAAATAGATAGGGAGACTGTGAGAGAGAATAGAGGATATTACAGCGGATCTGTTGTAGGTTGTGTCTCTTCATTTTACTGGATATTAGAAAGGAAGGACTAGTTGTTCGGGGCGGATGTAGCCCAAACTAGGTGAACCACGTATATCTTTGTCTCTCTGGTTTTATTTTTTTTGTGTGCTTGTATTTTACACATATTTTATGTGTTGCATTTCTCTGTAATATATAATTTTCTAACAGCAGAAGCGTAACAGAAGTTTGAAGGCACTTTTGAGGCACTTTTAGGAGTCCAAATCCACTTCTAAAAGAATGGTAAACTATCCCTATGTGTCTAATTTCTATAACATATTTAATTTTTCAAAATGACCCATGGGAATGCCTCCCAAAATTCATTCTCCCAATGTTACTCCAAAATCGTAACATAGGCTCCAAAAAGGTGGCAGAAACATGAAAAATTAGTGGTTTTTGAGTGTTTTCTCCAGATTTAAAGCTTTTCATGCCAAGGAGGTTCTTGATATGTAATGTACTCATCAAAATGAATCCATCCATGTAAATAAATCATCATTTGGATGCCCCCAAAATAAGCATAACAAAATTTTGTTACCCTTCTGTGAGGAGGAATTTCCAGGAAAAAAAAAAACAAAACAAAACAAAACAAAAAAACAAAACAAAACAAAAAAAAACAAAAAAACAAAAAAAACAAAAAAAAACAAAAAACAAAAAAAACAAAATTCTTCAAAAATTCTCAAAATTGGTTTTGTAGCACCTATTAATGATGGGATAAATAGCCAAGGAAACTTCAGCCAACAAATCTAAGCTATCCTTCTCTTTAAGCTTCATTTGAGCTTCTCACAGAACCTCAAACATCCAATCCTCTCAAAACATCTTTTGGCCAAGGGTGAAGCATTGATTTCATGCATTGTGAAGGGTTATAACCTATGGTGGCACCCTCCCTTGAATTTATTCTTCTCACTCTTCATATTTTTTATTAGTGAAAGGATAAAACCCTAGTGTGTTTAATGGGATGGGTATGTATACTGAAATTTGGGAAAAAAAAAGTGTAGGGATGGGGTAGGTTTAGAGGGTGAGATAAAGGGTCATGGAGCTAAAGAAAATTCTAAAAAAAAAATTAGTAGATAGGGTTTTATGTTAGCTCCATGTTGTGGGTGGAATTAAATGAAATTGGTGTGAGGAAGGTGGAAAAATGATGAAAACATAGGGAATTTCCACTTTCAACACTATGAAAATAGCTAGTGTAGAGGTGGAGTAAGTTTAGAAGGTGAAATGGAGGATCATGGAGCTAGAGAAAATTCTAGAAAAGACTCAATGAATAGGGTGGAATGTTAGCTCCATATTTCATGTGGAATGAGGGGAAATTGATGTGGGGAGGATGATGAAATCTAGAAAACATAGGAAATTTCTAAGTTGTTCACTATGAAATAGCTAGAATCTAGGGTTTGGGTGAAATTGACATGTTAGCGATGATATGGATGATGGGAGATGTGAATATGAAGTATATGAGAAGTGTAGGTTAGGGTTTAGGTACTAGAGTTAGGTTTTAGGTAGTTGGAGTAGGTTAGGGTTTGTCAAATTAAGCCTTTTAATGCCATGGATAAGTGATGATATGAAGAAAAATAGAGTGAGCATAAAAATTATTTGAACACTCAATAATTTGACCAAAAAAGGGTAGGAGTAGTAACTTATTGTTTGTGAGGGGTTCAAATGGTAATGCTGACAAACCTTGAGATTTTTTGAAGAGTTTAGAATACCAAAACCTAATTATAGGCCCTTTCTGGAGGTGAAAAAACAAGTTATAGAAGTGTAACAACACTTCCCATAAGTGTAACAACACTTCCCAGAAGCATAACAACTGGCTCAGAAATGTAACAAAGGAATTGCCAAAAATCTTCAAAAATATGTCTTAAATATGTATCAATATATCTCTACCCATAACGTGTTTTAAAAATTTGAGAGATGTTTTTTTCTTTGGCATGTTAGGAACAAAAACCTCCTTCATTATTCCAAAATACTTTCCCATTTTCTCAAAATCCAAGTTTGAATTTAATCACTCAAATTTTGCAGAAGCATAGTGCCTACTTTGAGAGGGATTTTGGAGGTCTTCCCAAAGTATTTTGGGGCTACAAGTGGTATGGTTGGAAATCTTAGAATGTCTAATACATAATGGATTCATGCAGCACTGCAAACCCCTGCTCCAAACCCCTGAAAATTTGATTTGAACAGAACCTGTCCAAAAGTGCAGAAAATGACCTAGAGCAACTGTATTTTAAGAATTTCTCTCAAAACATAACACATGTGCATAAAATGAATGTTTTTTTATTCTTTGGCCTATTATTGAGAAAAACCTCTTTCACTATTGTAAAATCCATCTCCATTTCTTTAGAAACTGATTTTGAAGCCAAATTGTCCCTGTGTGCAATGTAAACACTGACTTGATCATGAAGCTTTGAAAATGATGCCATGGTTCTGAGTTGGCTCAAGCCTGGAATGGTTGCCTCCATTATGGACCTTCTTCTCACCCTCCATGATGTTTTTAAACAAGTAAAGTCCTAGCTTGATGTAGTGGATAGGGAAGGTGGAAAATTAGGAAAACAGGGGATAGTGGTAGAGTGGTTTTAGGGACAAAAATGAAGTGGAAGGAAGTTAGGGAAAATTCCATAAAAATTTGGGGAGGTAGGGTGTTGATTTTGCTACAGGATGCAAGTGTAATTTTTGTGAATGGGCATGTGAAAGGTACCTAAAAGGTCAAAACACACGGTTTCACTAGTTTTTTTGCCAAAATGTAGTGAAATTTAGGGTTTTAATGAGATTGATGGAAAAGCTAGTTGTGAGTGATAGGAGATGTGAGGGTATGGTTTATAAAGGTTACCTAAAGGATGCAGATGGTTATATTAAGGTTTTATCAGTTGAAAAAAATAAAAGATCAAAAACACTAAAAATGTAGTGGAGGTAACCTAATGAAGGAAACCACTCATTTGTTGATGAATTTTCACTTGAGAGAGGTATGGAGGGTGTCCACTTACTGTTTAGGAAGTTTATGAACCTTTTTGTAGTGGTTTTGAACCTTGGAGAATTGATTTGAGCTCAAACACCAAAAGCACAAAACCTGCGCAACACACCCAGAAGTATAGCACAGGTAATGTTGGCACAAATTTGCTTATTTTTCTTCAAACCATGGCAGTTGTGGACTATGATGGTGAGAATAGAGGAGATCTTTAATTATTTCCCTAGATTGTATAACTCCCTACTCAAATGACTTGTATGGTGAAAATGAGATTTTGTTTGCTTTCTTTTATGACATAATTGACTCATATGGTGGAGAAACAAATGAGACCTAGACTCTAACATAAATGAAGGTGTGGTGAATGACCTCAAACCCTAGATGATTGACGGATGACAAGACCTCTAAAATAATGATGACCATGGATGGAGTGAAGGGAGTAGCATTTCAGACCTAGACATTCAGTGAACAAAATTTTATTTGAAAACTTACTTGAAACATGAAATTTTGACCTAGGACCACTACTAAGTAAACCTAAAAGAGTAAATTTGATCACTGAACATTTTGACACTAACACCTCGGTCAGCGCGTTTCCTAGTTTCATGCTAGCATTGATGTGAGATTGACAGTTCTGGCTTTGTGGTTCCATCGCTCTTATTTCTTGGAAAACTATGTTGATCCCTTTCTGGCAATGTTTCCTCAAATGGAGGAGAAGCTTTGACCTCTAGAAGTTCCATGGCAGCGAGTTGGTTGTTAAACGGTTGTGATAGATTCGAGCTCTATTATTTTAGAGCTTTGATCTTATCCATGTGGGTTTGTCCCTTAGAAAGTGGACCTTCCTCCTCCTTTCATGGGCTCCCAACCTCTTTTCCCTTCCTATAAATTCGTCCCCATCCTTACACTACTGGTTGGTCATTTTTGGGCTAGTGTGAACTCTCGTTCCCTTTACATTCTTGCACTATGATAAAGCCTAAGTTTTTGTGTAACCAGCTCCAAAAATAGAAGAAAAGATATATCAACGCCTTAGAAATAAGCCACTTCGAGGGGGCAACCTCCAATACATTACATAAATGAACAATTCTTAGATGATACAATTTACAAAACCTCCTTTCTATATATAGGAGTCCATGGGGCCATAATGTAATCCTAGCCGACCTAACAATAATAATTTAAGGGCACAATAATAACAAAATGGGGGTTACAAGGGTACAATAATAACAATAAGGGGGGTTACACTAACAACAATAAGGGGCTATACTAGTAATATAGGGACCTAACATGCCCCTCTCCTTCACAAAAGTGTTGTCCTCAACACTTGAGTAGCTCTGGGTGCTTCTGTATAAAATTCTCATCCTCCCATGTAGAATCTTCAGTGGGTAAGTTCTTCCACTTTATGAGATACTCTGAAATTGATCGATTCCGTAGCTGTCGAGTTCTTGTTTCCGTGACCGCTTCAGGTTCCAATATGATTTTTCCTTCCTCATCAAGTTTTGGCAATATTGTTTGAACTGAAGATTTTCACCTATAACCTTCTTTAAGCATGAAACATGGAAAACTTGATGTACTCGCGAAGAAGAAGGAAGCTCCAATTTGTATGCCATAGTACCAATCTTTTGCAACACCTTGTAAGGACCATAGTACTTTGGCGATAATTTATTATCCTTCTTAGCTTGCTTGAGGGACATTTGTTTGTATGGTTGTAGCCGTAAAAAATACCCAATCTCCTACATCAAAACTTCTCTCACTGCGATGTTGATCTGCCTGTTGTTTCATTCGATTTTGTGCCAAATTCAGGTTATCCTTTAAGAGTTGGAGAACTTCTTGCTGATGTTCGATGTGATCTTCCACTGCTTGAACCTTCGAATTTTCCCTTAAAGATGATGTGATGGATGGTGGATGATGTCCATAAAGTGCCATAAATGGGGTCATTTTTGCTGCAGTATGGAAGGAAGTGTTATACCACCATTCAGCAAGAGGTAACCACTTGACCCATTGTGTTTGTGTATCAGATACAAAACAACGAAGATATCCTTCCAAACATTTATTTACTATCTCAGTTTGACCATCAGATTGAGGATGATAAGATGAGCTAGGAGCTAATTGAGTACCCAAACAAGAAAATAACTCCGTCCAAAAATTTCCAGTAAAAATGGGATCTCTGTCGCTCACAATAACCCTTGGGCTTCCATGTAGCTTTTGAATTCTGTCCATAAATGTAGTAGCAATCGTACTTGCTTTAAATGGATGAGATAATGCACAAAAGTGTGCATACTTGGTAAGTCTATCAACTACCACCATGATGACACTCTTTCCTTCGGACTTAGGTAAACCTGTGATAAAATCCATTGAAATCTCCTCCAACGTTGACTTGGAATGGATAAAGGTTGTAGAAGTCCCGGGGTCTTAATTGTCTCAACTTTATTCTGCTGGCAAACCAAACATTCCGCCACAAACTTTTGAATATCAGATTTAAGGCCATCCCAAAAAAATTCTTTCTTCACCCTGTGGTAAGTTTTTAAAAATCTTGAGTGTCCTCCTAAAGGAAAAGTGTGCAATTCCAAAAGAATCTTTTGTTTTAGTTGGGAATTCTTACAAAGATATAAGCGATCTTTGTACCATAAGGAATCATTTTTCCAACTAAATGTATCAGATGTACTAGGATCTTGTTGCAACTTTTGAATGATTGTCCATACATTTTTTTCCTTCTTCCATTCATCTCTTGCTTCGGTTATCCAATCTGGTTGGATAATAGAAATGGCACAAAGCAATGCTTCCACCTCTTCATTCTTTCTTGAGAGTGCATCTGCAACAACATTAATCTTTCCTTTTTTGTATATTATTTCAAAGTCATAACCCAACATCTTTGTGACCCATTTTTGCTGCTCTTCTGAAGATAGTATTTGTTCCAAAAAGTGTGTAAGACTATCATGATCAGTTTTTACCTTGAAATGTCTTCCCATTAGGTAAGTTCGCCATTTCTTTAGTGCATGAAGTATTGCTAACATTGCCTTCTCATAAATAGGTTTTTGTAAATACTTTCCTTTGATTGGACGACTTTCAAAATCAATGGGTCTTCCTTCCTGCATTAAAACAGCACCAATTCCATTTCCTGAGGCATCACATTCCACAATAAAGGTTTTTGCGAAGTCTGGCGTAGCTAAGACCGGTGTTAGGCACATTGCCTCTTTAAGATGTTCAAAGGCCTTAGTTGCTTTAGGAGTCCATGAAAATGCATCTTTCTTCAATAATGTTTTTAGAGGTGCTGCTATTCTCCCATAATTCTTAACAAACTTGCGATAATACCCTGTTAACCCGAGAAATACTCGCAACTGCTTTATGGTTGTGGGGACTTTCCATTCCTTAATGGCTTTAATTTTGTTAAGGTCTACTTTAACACCCTCGTGAGATACAATATGACCCATATATTCCACCTCTTGTACTCTAAAGAAACATTTGGATGTTTTTGCATATAGTTGTTTCTCCTACAATAGTTGGAGCACCCTTTCAACATGTTCAACATGATCCTTCCAAGACCTGTTGTAAATTAGTATATCATCAAAAAATACTAGCACAAATTTTCTAAGGAAGGGTTTGAAAATGGAATTCATCAACCCTTGAAATGTAGAAGGTGCATTGGTAAGGCCAAAAGGCATGACCAAAAATTCATAATGACCCTCATGAGTTCGAAATCCTATTTTTGGAATATCTTCAGTCTTCATTCTAATTTGATGATATCCTGAACGAAGATCCAACTTGCTAAAATAAATTGCTCCATGTAATTCATCCAATAATTCATCAATCGCAGGAATGGGAAATTTATCTTTAATGGTGAGCTTATTGAGCTCCCTATAATCCGGACACATTCACCATGATCCATCCTTCTTGTGTACCAATACCACAGGAGCAAAGAAAGAACTTTGACTAGGTTGAATTATACCTGCCTCTAACATTTCTGCAATCATACGTTCAATTTCGCTCTTTTGGACGTAAGGATATATATAAGGCTTGATGTTTGGAGGAACACTTCCTGGAATCAAATGAATAGCATGATCATGATCACGAATAGGTGGGAATCCTTTGGGAGTTTCAAACACCTTGGAATGATTGTCCAAGACTTGTTGGAGATCTGCAGAAATAGATGATTTTGATGTCGGAACTTCTAGTGAGCATAATTGTGCAATTACACCTCGTTGTTCTTTCTTTAGAAGCTTTGTCATGACATTAGAGCTTATTATCCTTCCCGGCTTCCCTTCAATACCCCGTAATTTGACTTCCTTTCCTTTTGAAAAAAATTTCAAGAAAAGTTCTTGAAAATTAAAAGCTACCGTCCCTAAATATTGTAACCATTGTACTCCTAGTACAACATCAACACCTCCCATAGGAATGGAAAGCATTGGACTAGTCAATACATATTCCCCCATGGTTAGCTTGATATTATGGCATTTCCTAGAGAAATTTATAGTTCCTCCATTTGCAACCATCACTTGACATTCTGGTGCTGGGTATAGGAAACAATTTAATTCCTTGGCTACCTTACAATGAATAAAATTATGGGTGCTACCTGAATCAATCAACACTATTACCTTTTTCTTCTTGATTTTTCCTTCTATCTTGAGAGTTTGAGGAGTGGTAATTCCTGCCAGTGCATTACACGATATGGTCAGATTCATTTCTTCCTCTTCTAGGGTTGGTTCCTGGTGTATATCCTCTTCTTGTTCATTTTCTTATTCCTCTTCACAATCTATGTAAAATAATTTCTTCTCAGCACACTTATGACCTTTAGTGTATTTGCTATCACAACTGTAGCAAAGCCCTTTTTCTTTTTTTTCTTCCAATTTTTGTGGTGTCAACCTTGTAGGTTGTGGAAATCTAGGCGTAGCAACACTTCCTTCTTTATAGAATTGAGTGGTAGGCTTCCTTGTCGCCATAATTTTACATTCAACTTTTCTTGCCAACCTGAATGCCTTCTCCAATGTATCAGGTTCCAAAACGCGAACTTCATGTTGGATGTTATCCTTTAAAGTGCCTAGGAAGAGATCAATCCTGTGTTCCTCTGTAAGATCAGTTACCCTTATATTCAATTTTTGGAAGTCCTCAATGTGCCGCCCCACTAAACCCTTTTGTTTGAGATTTATCAATTGGGTAAAGAAGGTGTTGCTCTTTGTATCCTCATAATGTGCTATCATTTCCTCCGTAAAAATTGACCAAGTGACAATTTTTTTACGGGAACAAAGCCATCGATACCATACAAATGTATTTTGTTCTAAATGTAAAGTTGCAATGCGTACCTTTTGTGTGTTTTTCACGTTATGGAGATCAAAATATTGCTCCATCTGTAGTATCCATGTTACAGGATCCTTTCCATCAAACTTCCTCATATCCATTTTTGGAATATGGTGGTTCTTCCCACCAACATTAGAGTTTATGAAATCACGATTAACATTTATTTTGTTCTCATCATGAGGTTCTTCTATTATATTTCCACCATTAGGAATCATTTCTTGTTTTAAGCTTGTCATCAAGCCTTCCATGTATGCTTTTAGATCATTATTCATGTTTTCCATGTTGTCTTTCATGTCATCCATCTTAGCTTCCATGCCCACTTCCATGCCATCCATCTTAGATTCCAAACCATTCATCTTAGCTTCCATGCCTTTCTTCAAACCATCCATCTTAGTTTCCACGCCTTTCTTCAAAACTTCCATTTCATTTTTTGTTGTTCTTTGCGAGAGCGAAATTTGTTGCACTTGCTCTTATAATTTTGATATGTCATGTTGCCATTCTTCGTCTTCATGAGTCATAGTAGAGCCTTATAAAGGCTTAATGGGAGTTGAATTATTTTTAGGGGCAATTTTAGAATCCAATACTGATATCTATTCTACAATATGCCCTTGGAATCAATTCAACTTGATTATTCAAACAAGACTTATGCAATTCGGAAAAAAATACACACCTTTTACTTGCTTTTGAGGAGCTCAATATTGAAATTGAATTATCTCTGTAATTGGGGATCTTCAATATCTGAAATTAAGCCTTTTGGTAGCCCTCTGAAGCTTCTTTCAAATGCCACAGGTCTAATTTGATTTGGATTCTTCAAGACAAAGTTATTTCCAATCTCCCACAATGACCCATTTTTGGACTGGTTTAGTAGAGTGAACTTGTACGACTTGCCACGTGTAACTGTTTCATCGTTTAGCTCTGAAATTGATAGCCAAGAAACTACAGTCCATTTCATTTCTGCCACTTTTTACGAAACTTCAATCTGATGCTTAGAGAGAGAGTTATGAATATTTTCCCACGATCACCTCTTTGAGATGAAATTCTGGAGCGTGAAAAAGCACTACCTTCCACAGATCATATCTTAGAAAATATTGCGAACCAAGATCTGAAATTTTTTGACGCATGTCCTCAGGATTTCGGCTACGCACCCTAAAAATTTCAGATTTTTAACCTTGGTAGAAAAAACTTTATAGCGCATATTCCACGATGACCTGTTTAGGAGCCTGCAAAAAGTCTTAACTTCCACAGATCATATCTCCGAAAATATTGTGAACCAAGCTCTGAAATTTTTTGACGATGTTCCTCAGGATTTAGGCTTCGCACCCTAAAAATTTCAACTTTTGAAGCTTCTTAGAAAAAAAATTATAGCGAAAATTCAACGATGACCTATTTGGAGTAGCGAAACCCTAGAATCCAAAGCCTCTGATACCAAATGTTGTGTAACCAACTCCAAAAATAGAAGAAAAGAGATATAAACACCTTAGAAATATGCCACTTCGAGGGGGCAACCTCCAATACATTACATAAATGAACAATTCTTGGATGATACAATTTACAAAACCTCCTTTCTATATATAGGAGTCCATGGGGCCATAATGTAATCCTAGCGGGCCACAATGTAATCCTAGCCAACCTAAAAATAATAATTTAAGGGCACAATAATAACAAAGTGGGGGTTACAAGGGTAAAATAATAAAAATAAGGGGGTTACACTAACAACAATAAGGGGCTATACTAGTAATATAGGGACCTAACATAAGTTGTTCGGGAGAAGGAATGTTTTAGATATTTGGTGAAGGACTCAGATTTTCACCAAAGGGAGGCCTCCAACATAAAGGCCTGGGTTGCAAGCTCTTCCTTTCATATTTATCAATAAAACATCTAATGTTTCCTTCCTATTTTTTTCTAATATTTATGCAAATATTCTGGTACTCCTTAATCTACTAGATAGCTAATGTTTAATGATTATTATGTATTGGATTACATTTATTGTTTCCTCTTGATCATCTGCAGGTATTCTTGTGCCACTAGTAGTAAGGAGTGATCCTAAAAGGATCGTGGATCAAGGTAATCAACAACAGGTTCAAACATAGCATCAGGAAAAAGGTACTTCTATCTCTTTTCTTGTCGCATTTTGAATATTATCTAAGAAAGCTTTGCATTAGAGAGTATCTCAAGTTGCTAGACCCACTCTAGGGCTAGAGAGATCGCCTTTGTCCGTAGAGGGGATTTATCTTGACAACAGAATTGGTGACTTCGATGGGGAGCTTAGCCTCATAGCCTTCCTTTCCCAAACTGATATTGGATCAGTTTGACCGATCACTGAAATCTATGCTTTCTTAGGCCTTTGTTAGTTTGCATAGGGTTTAATAGTCATTTTAGTGTGACAGGTTTGATTTTGGTGTGAAACTCTCTTTTGTTTTTCCTTATTTTTAGAACCCAACATGTTTTTTGTTTTCACAGTAGCACTTCCAACGTTGTTCTATATAGCACAACCACGTTATTTTTTCTTTCAACATCCTTCCGCTCATTATAGAAGCGTTGATCTCATACCTAGTAAAAGTTGGGGTTTTCTGTTATTTTTACAGTGTGTCATGTCCCCTCAAGAATGTTTGTTGAGTCTTAGTGACCATTTGCCTATGTGTTTGACTTGTTTGTCTTCTTTGAACAAGTGTTTTCGTTTCTTTGAGTTGTTGGTGAGTTGGAATATTTCTGACCATTTCAAACACCTTTTGTTGGATTGCTTCTCGCTTGGTTTAAAGTAGTTTCTCATATGCATTGGTCATCACTGCATTTTTTATCTTACCTTCAATTTAGTGTCAAACATAAGATCACAAATTGTTTGATTTACGAGTCCAGAAGAGTGTTTATTTTTCCAAATTTAAAATAAAACTTAAAGTGAATTTCATTTTAGTTTTTTTTATTTGGCTTGTCTTTATCATTTTAAAAAACGGAGTGAAAAGCATTTCATTCATGTATTTTTAGAACGAATTTGATTTCTGTTCGATTGAAACAAAAGTGAAAAGTGTGGTTTTTTCATTTCTTCATTCATTTCATTCATTTTAATTTTGATTGCAATTCAAAGTAGAAAGTTTTAAAAAAAAAAAAGAGTTTCATTTTATGCATCTTAGTGGAAGAGAGAAATGTTTTCATTTTTCAATAAGTTGCACTTTTCGAAAAAGTGAATTCGATTTGAAAGAATTGCATTTCATATTTTTGAACTAGTTTGGGGGGGGGGCATCCTTGTTTGTTGCATTGATTTCACTTTTGTTTGCATCTCTTCCCTAAATAGTTTAGACTTCATTGAAATGGAAAGATTTTTCTTTTTGCATTTAGCCTACATCATATGATTTAGGTGACATCGATTTTGAGCCAAAAACTAAAACTTAACTCAAGATCAACATTAAAATTTACCCAATTTACCTTAAGGAGCATTTGGAACTAACGAGAATATTTAGAGGTCTAGGCTAGAGAAGTGTCCTGGCGTCATAAAACGTAGGAGTTGTTGCTAACGGTCTATGTTACAACCTGGGGGTGATATCTCATCCCACATATGGAAGTATATTGATGTATGATAAGTATATTTAGGGCGCTCTCAACGAATGGTTACGCATTATATAGCACTACTGCGGACTGGAATCCCACGTACTGTCGCATATATTTGGAGAGACACCATTAGGTTGCAAAACTACCATAGGTAACCGAGTCAGACGCCTTGTAAACGTGATACACTGAACATAGCATTCGAGGATATCAGTTCTAGTACGTTAAATCCTTGGTCATTTTCTTTATAATTTATCACCAAGGTGTATATTACAGTTCACGAATACTTGGTAAACCTTTATGCCTAGTACACCCTTTTTTATTTATTTTTTGTTAATTCTAAAAGTAATTGCCCACGAAAAAATCTTACCTATGCAGTTATCCAGCCTCATCATTACTTGGTAAATTGTGAATTTTTGATATTTTCACAGGCTTCCTTCCTTGATCTTGTCCTGAAAGGTCATCGTGGTTGAATCCTCGAATTCACCTCGTCCCTCCTCCGAAGGATCTCAAGAACCTCCTCTTGAGGTCCCCCAATTTCCAGTTGGACCCCTTGCAACTCAAGGTGTCGAACTCGGGATTGCCATAAGTGTACAACCCATTTCATCTCAACCACCACTTGACGATTCTCCTTGGACGAAATTGGAAGACTTTGAGCCGGAAAGCCTTAAACCATCTACATAGTTTACAATATTTCCTATGAATATTCTCTTTGACCCGATTTTGGTCTTTCCTCAATAGGCTTATAGTCATTTTGATCAACTCGGCGTTCCCTTTCCTGCTTCTCTAGTATCATCTCGCTCTATTTTTCGTCAGTTACTTCCTAATGAAATCTCATCCAATGCAGATGATGTCCCATTCGTGAGTGCTCCTCAGAGTAATCTAAAGGAAACCACTAGCACCTATATCCCAAAAGCTGGCTCATTTTTATTTCCCTCTAAAGTCGAGATTTTCGACTCCACACTTCACGATTTAGGCAGTGGAACTGAAATATCCTTTAGTCAAGTTGCATCTCCACTTCCACAAGGGTATACCTCTTTGGGAAACCTTATTTCAGGAGCTTCCAATGCCACATCTTTATTTCCGGATCCGGTTTGGTCAGCGGGTATTCCTCCATCTTCTGGCCCATTCATTTCGAATGTGGTTGCCACGTCTCAACTTGTTGTTCTACCTATAGTCACTATTGGTCAAATGATTGTTTCGATAGGATCCTCTACCCCCTTATATCCATATATGATTACTACGGTGCCACCATTGAATGGAAAATCTACAGTTTCATCCATGCCTGGGGGGCAGTCTAATCCTCTTTACGTACCTCCCCTCTCGGGTGGGGGGCCACTGAACTCTGGACCCATTCCTGGGATGGGAAAACCTAATGTCATTCTAAGTGGTACATGATTTTCACAACTGACGAACATTGTCATAGGGACCATTCCTTCGAGTAGTCAGCCTACTTGAGCCGCATTAGTCTATCAACAACCCCACATTCAATATTCTTAAGTTCAGCAAACTCTTTAGCAACCGAACATATCATATTCGTATGTTCAAAAACCTAATATCCCTCATCAGTATGTTCAACATATGAATGTATACTTTTAGTATTTTCCTTGACCAAATGCCTCTCAGAAGTATATCCAATTGCCCCAGCTTCCCGATGGTGCTATTACAACTAACCCTCAGTTTGGTCCTTACACCCAAACTTGTTTGAATCTCCCTTTGGGTCAACCTAGTCCTCACCCCAATCACCCTGGTACTCAGTACCAGTCACTTCCTCATGGTCAGTACCAACAACCCCAGCCTGGTGCTCAATATTAGCATATTATTCAGTACCAATAGGCCCAATTGGGACTGCAGGTTGGACCCTTCAGTAAGGACCAAAGGTTGGACCCCCTGTCCAGCAGGGACCATAGGCTAGACCTCATGTTCAACAAAGACCTCACCCTAGACCCTATATCCAACAAGGTCCACAACCTCAAATCCAACAAGGTCCCTATGTTCAGTAGTAGCTACAGCAAAGTCCTTACCAGCATTCGGGGCAGTATGTGCATCTAGGATAAAATCTGCCCTATTGGGGGCATAATCTGTATCAACCAAGTTGGAACCCCCAACCTTTTTCTCCTCGTCATCCTCCCCTGCCATTTTTGGCTACGTTGGAACTATCGGATGTGTTAAATCTTAAAAATGACCCCATCCAAAATCAGTTGCATTGGCCCCCAATTCCGACCAAAATCCCGAGAGATTGTCCTAAATTTGAAGTCAAGTCTGGGGAATACCCCAAAACCCATGTCATGACGTACCATTTGTGGTGCTCTTCTAACTCTTGGGTCAACGATTCAATTCGTCTTCGTATTTTCCAATGTACTCTGACCGGTACTGCGGCCAAGTGGTATATTGATATCCCTCGAGTTTTTTTCGCTAATTTCAACTCCTTGGCTATGGCTTTCCTCACTCAATTCTTGTTACATGTCCGGTACGAAACCAACACACACCTCATCACCTCATTGAAGCAATCAACCGCTATTCACATTTTAGATCACATTCAAGAATGGCAGCGTCGTTGTTTCCTCATAAAATTTGAGATCCCCGATTAGCTATTGATTGAATGGTTTACGAAATCATTCATTCCCAAGATTGCTAAATATCTTACCATGTGTGGATATATCATAGAAGAGGAACTCATTTCCAGAGCTCAATACCTCGATTTGGTTTATTCCCAATCTGGAACTCTATACGAGCTCATGCCTGACACGCCGTTACCTTCAACTGATCTGGCATCATCTCAATCTCCTGCTACGCCTCCGGCTAATGGCGTTATCGAGGAAATGTCCCATGCTTATAGTAGTGCACAAAAAGCTTCCTCAAAGTCTAAGTACGTTATTGTCTCTGCACCCTCCACTCCTTCTAGTAACCAGAAGAATCTTGGTAAAACCTCCGAGGTAAATTTTTTCCAATCTATCGCAGCAAACAAATCCTCGAAAGGTAAGAAAAAGGGCAAAGGAAAATCCAAATTCGACAACCCTAAATAGGATTCGAAAAATTCATCTGCTGAAGAATATTATACATGCAATTCTAAATATCATTTTCTAATATGTGATGATGATCATTACACCAAGGATTGTCCTCAGTGTGTCGAATTTTCCCGTCTTCTGAAAGGCACCTCCAGGACCCCGGTTGTCTTGAAAGAGGCTTTCCCTTCTCAGTAGACACAAATTTTAGATCAACCCCAATTGTCTAGAAACTCTCAATTTTTCATGGTTGGCATGGAACCTATCACTATTACCATGAGATCAAAATACTACCCCAATCCATCCAAGGCTCTTATGGAACCGAAAGTTACAGATCACCCTTCTTCTTCCATGCCTCCAAATTAAGAGATCTAGTAGTGAATTCATCGTCCTACCACCCCCAAAAGGTGTTCTTCAGAAATCATCGTATAATCTGAATTTAAGAGTTGTACAACACTACAATATTGTAGAGGATATATCTGAAGTGCCTTTGGTGATGTCATCTTTGGAGGTCCTTCAGTCGTGTCCATCACAACAAAAGGCGCTAATTTTTGTTATTGGATGGATTGATCTTGTAGATTCCAATATTAATACTTTCTATATTGAGAACTTCGCTCCTCGCCTCCCATCTCAAGTGATTTTTCTGATTCAAGCTACCGTGATGGGGAAAACCATTCATAGGATTGTTGTTGATGAAGGCGCTTCGACCTGCATCATGTCTGTTACAGGAAATTTCGGCATCACTCCTGAAACTCATATCAGTACAAACAGGGTCTATCATACAATAAATCATTTGTTACTTGCCTTAAACAAGTCATCCCATTGCTGGTTTTTATCCATGAAAGTTCCACAGCTTGAAGTCTAGCAGAAATTCTCCATTGATCCACCAACGCACCACTAGACTACAGTAAGTGATTTGCAAAGCACTGACTCCCATAAAAAGCAGCATTATAGAGCACCTAGGCCCACTTAAGAGTGTGTTGGTCGAATTTGAGCGAATTTTTCAAATGATTCTGGGAATATTCCCACTTTCTAGTGGCTTCTAAAAGTGGTTCCAACTATCATGCTATCTAATAACCTCGAATATGAACACCATGGAGTTATTAAATCACGTATCCTCTTATCCCATTGAAAAAGGAAACTCCCTCATCCATTTATGGAAAATCCATTCAATGACCAATTAGTGCCAAACTACCCTCATTCCTATAAATTGAGCACTAATCATAGTGAAAATATGGCTTGAATTTTGTCGTGTTATGTTGGTGATATTATAGCTCTTTGAGGTATTGTTTGCAAGTAATGTTATGCTGCTGGAGTAATTTTGTTGATGTGATGAGGATGGACTGAAGTTGGAGTGAGTTGACATTAAATCGATCCAATTGTTTGTAACTTCTCCTTCTATTTTATAATAAAGAGATTTTTTATTTTCCCAGTACATGTGTTCATGCTTTTATATATGTATTTTCAAATGCAATCAATTCAGTTTGATTAATATGAATAGATCATATGCCTTTATGTCATTTTCTGTCTTATGTTAGTAATCGCATGTACCAATCAAATGAGTTCAGTTCGATTGGGAGCGACGGGAGCAACAAATGGGAGATGAAGAATAGAAAATGATCATAAGTAGGTGTTCTTCTCTTATCTATTTTTCTTAAGTAAAAGGTCAAGTGTCTTTCGTCGGTTGTTCTAGGTGCATCCACCGCACTTAGGGAAACTTATCTATCCCTAGGTTTGATTTATGTGAAACAAAGTGGCAAGTCCACTAGGGATCGATTGATCATCCTTGGTGGTTTTATCCTTGTTTTTCAGCCTCTAGTAGACTTTACTTGCTTCATTACAGTCATTTGAATGTGTTTTGGTGAAAGAAGTGTGTTTTCTTGCCTGTTTTGAAATTCCTCTCGCACCAACACATTGTTGGTATTGACACGGTGCTCTGCAAAGCATTGTTGGCTTAGAGACAGTGCTCTGCAATGCACTCTCTCCCACTCCAGGGTGTGTTTCTCCTGTGACCAGCCAAAATTCATTATATTTTTGTCTTTTACCATCTAGTTCAGTGTCTTGTTTGTTGATTTTTCAAGTGTCTAATTGCCTCTAGAGTACAGGTTGCTTCTACTATTCTTGCTTACTTTGGGTGTATGTCTGTTCAATGCTTCTTCTTGTTTTCTTTCTCATTTTCGAAATAGCTCCAAATTTTAAAGTTTACATTTGATTAGTTCTTTCTTTTCGAAAGAGGAATTTTCTTACTAGTCTTTGTTTCTCTGGAAAGTATTGATTGATTGTTTGTGCATCTCTATTTATTTTTCGTTCATTCACACTTAAAATAAATTGAAAAAGAAAAACATGCATTTGCATATAGGGTTTGTCAGTGTTGCTTAGGAATAGTTAGGGAATTTGCATTTAGATGTGCTCATTGATGTTTTCTTACACTCTGATTGTTCTATCCATTGTAGCTAAGGTTTTCATTGTCGAAATTGAATTGAAGGGAATGCTTATCATCTTAGTTGCATTCTAGGAATTTCAAATACATCAAGTGGTAAACTTGAAAGGAAAATTTCTAAGCAAGATCAACTTAAAATTTATCTCAATTAACCTAAGGGAGCATTGTCACTTAATGATAACATTTAGAGGTCTAAGCTAGAGACGTGTTATGGCGTTGTAAAACATAGCAGATGTCGTTAATTGTATGGGATACATTCCGAGTGTGATACCTCATCCCACGTATGTAAGTATATCAAAGCTCATCCATGTACCTTGATTATATTGGGTGGTGTTCTAGTATGAAAAGTATATGGAGATGTTCTCACTGTGCGGTTTCGCATTAAACAACGCTGACATGGATTGGGCCTCCACGTACTGTCGAGTATATTTTGGAGGACAACATTAGGTTGCTTACCATCCATAAGTAGCTAATTTGGTTGCCTTGTACATTGTGATACACCGAACACGT
Source organism: Pinus albicaulis (assembly GCA_034641835.2). NCBI lineage: Eukaryota > Viridiplantae > Streptophyta > Pinopsida > Pinales > Pinaceae > Pinus > Pinus albicaulis. Next base: position 629,445,402 of record CM076570.1, read on the forward strand.
CATTCGGGGAGATTGCCTCCACATACAAAAGTCCCTCGTTTACTGGGGTGATATATTGCAATTCATAGTTTCTTGGTAATCATTTTGCCTAGCATTACCCTCTTTTTGTTTATTTAATGTAATAAAATTAATCAATAATCATGGAAGAAGATCAACCATTTCCCAGTCATTCACGTAGGACAGCAAATAAACCACCTTTATCACCAAAAGTTACACCTGGTCGGCGAAGGCGAGCTCGTCCTACCGAGTCTGGTGCCTCTGGAACCTTTGGTGCTTCATCTTCATCTAATTTACCAGAGTTATATGATCCTTTGAGTACCGATTCTCGAGTCGTTTCTACCAATCCCGATTTACCTGCTACCATCGAGACATAATCCTCACAGTTACCTAAGGACACTAAAGTTGAATTCAATAAAATGGTAAATCTAGAACTCGAAGTTGTTCAACTAGAATTCAATCCAGAAATTATCGTTCTTTTACTAGAACATCTTGATCCTGAATTTGAACAACAAGAAGTTGTTCCCATGCCGGAAGACAATCAACCAGCTTATCCTCAATCATCCATAAATATTGAGCCTTCCTCTTTACCGCAGAGTCAACCAACTGAAATTTATCTCGGGTCTGACTGTGAAGTAATTCCATCTAGTTTGATTTCAAATGAGGAAGAACCTGAGGAAGAGATGCCCCCTACAACTCCAACTCATTTTGGGTCGGGGCTTCATCTTTACCCGTCTTTTCCTCGTTTGACCTACACTACTCCTGTTGATCCTGCTCAATTTCAAGTTCCCATAGATTCTTTAGGGTATTTACTGGGTCCTTTAACCATGACTGAGAAAATATCCGAGACTGTACCATATGTTACATCTACGACAGCATCTATTGTTGCTACCTCTTCAATGTTTACTACGACACCTGAGTCTCATCTTTACAGTGGTCCATCCGTCCCACCGGGTTACCACTCTTCATCTAGAACCTACCCTGGTGCCTCCTCTAGTCCATGGACTTAGCCCATGTCATCATCTATAATTTTATCTGGTTCCTCTCTTACGAGTATTGAACATCCTGATCCTTTATTTACATCTTCAACTCAAAATCAAGCTGGTCCATCCAACTACCATCCATCTTATCCAGTTTCTTCTGGACTCCCACCATATGAAGGTCAATATGCTCAAAATTATTATACTCCATATGTTGGGGGAAAACCCATGGTTACCCAATATGGCAGTACTCCATCATATTTAGGTCAATATTATGTTGGAATGTCTATTTGTTAATGGCATCCTACCTTTCCTGTTCAACCGCAAATAGTTGTGTACTCATATCAACCAGTTCAACTTGTTCCATCTGTACCTACTACACATGTTATTATTTCCTTACCCTATTTACAAGCTTAGTTGGTCGTAGCTCAGCCCACTCAGGCAGGTCCTTCAACCCTTTACCCTCGATTTTTGGGTCTACAGACTCTGCCTCCCCAGGCTGGTTTACAACAACCGTATGTATCAGGAATTGCTTTACCACAGGCCAGTTTACCCTTGCATCGGATGTCACAAGCTTCTACTGGTCCCGTATATTCACAACCTGGTCCAACCTTTTCCATTTTGGGTTATAATCCTGGTGGGAAAAAATCATATTATCAAATCCTGTGGTAGCCACAATCTCCTCCTCTATCACGGCCACAATAGAAATTGCAATAGTATCAAACCTATCCTGGACTTGGTCAACAAGACTATGCTGGGATTGGTCAAAAACAATCTTATCCAGGTTCTCTAATCCAAGTGTATATTGGTGGCCACCCGCCTATTCCACTTGGGCCCCCACCATTGTCTCTTTTAGTTTTTCAGTTTCGGCATAACTTACTATTTTTAGCAGTTTTTCAGGTCCTGAACTTCCGGAACCATTTTGAGGCCCTAAACGACGTTTTTTGGGCATCACCTCCATTCCAAGATGATATTCGTGGCGAAATTTGTAGTCCTCGGATAGAGCTTTCTAATGATGTATCATGAGCGTCAAACGGAGATAGTATGCCAAAGTTACGTCCCTGGGAAGTTGAAACACCAATTTACCCAAACGGGGCCCATAGTTTTGGCACTTCATCTCCTAGGCTTAGGTTTTTGGATGTTTAGGGTTCTCCATTGCTTCTAAATAATAAATAGGCACTCTAGCCTCATTGTAACTCAATTCAGAGGCCTATAGCCACCACATCCCTTCTCAGAGATAGCTACCAGCGCCCTAGCTAGTTTTATTTCCATTCTGTCTGTAAGCAAATTTCAGTTCTTTGATATTAATGAAATGAAGTGTTATTTCCGCTACATCTCTATATTTATGGTTATATGTTTATTATGTTGCGTTCCTGCATAAATCCGGATCACTCTCGTCAACCGGCCTATCAAGGGTTTGGTCAACAAACTTACCCCTATCAATGTCACCAGCACCAAATTCCTTTTGTTGGTGCACAATGGCCTATTGCCCAGGAAATTCCATATTACCGCGGTTACGATCAACCCGATCTAAATCAACAATTTTCATTCGTTACAACGCTAGAGTTACCTGATTTAAACCGGCTCATTAATGATCCCATTCATTATTCACCTTTGTGGTCGGTGATTCCTCATAAATTACCCTCTGATATTCTAAAATTCAATGGAAACTCTGGAGAATATCCGCTACACACGTTATGACTTATCATTTATGGTGTTCTTCAAACTCCATGAATGATGATTCTGTTAGACTCCGTATTTTTCAACGAACAGTCACTGGTCCAACTGTAAAGTGTTATATTGAATTACCACGAGCTTCTTTCGATAACTTCATGGCTTTGGACACTACTTTTCTAACCCACTTCTAATTACCCATCAGATATGAAACTGGAACATAAATTTCGACCAAATTTAAATAGACAACTGTTACTCACATATCAGATCACATACATGAGTGACATCGTCATCGTCGAATGGTTATAACCTTTGTTCTAGATTAGCTTTTAGCTAAGTGGTTTATAAATTCCTTGTTTCCATCTATCACCTAGGACGTGGCCAAAGGCATTGTTGTCACTGAAGAGAAAGTAATTTCTCGTGCCCAATATCTGGATTTGATTTATACTCAGTCTGGAACGCTCTATGAAAATATTTTGAATGCACCGCAATCAAATTTTGATGTTCCTCCTCCTCCATATGGTTAGGACTCGCATGTCGACGATCGTGTGATTGGTTCTGCTAGCACTCAACCAGCAAGTCGACCATTTGTTTACACATTTTTTGTGTCCAATCAAATCCCAGTTGCATCTGATCCTGTCTTCTTCCTAAATACATGTTGTGTCATCTGACAAGGGAAAAAGTGACAAGCAACCCGGAAGTAAGAAGAAAGGGAAAGCTAAGAAAAAACAAAATTCACCCAGTAGGAAAAATCATCTGATACATCTGGTACTTCTCAGAAACCTCGTTACACCTGTTTGATATGTAATGAGGAGCATTTTATGTGAGACTTTCCTCACCATTGAGAAGTCTTGAAAATTCTTAAGACTTCTCCCACATCTGCTTTTTTGATAGACCCTTTTCTGAATCTGAAAACACATATGGTTGCTACGGATCCCGCTTTGAGTTCACAAGTTCTTATGTTATCTACCAATAAGCCCAAAACTGATGTTTTGGTTTCCACTCGAAGTAAATATTACAGTAATCCTCTTTCGTTGTCGAATATTCAGGCTACATATCAACCTACTCCTTCGAATTCATCTGATTCAATTTCGCCGCCTATTATTCCTGAGTTAACAATAAAGCCGCCAAAGGGAGTCATTCATAAATCGACTTTCAACCCTTGAGCTCATGCAGCTCAAAATTATAATGTAGTCAAAGATTTGGCTTAGTCGCCTTCTACTATGTCGACGCTTGAGGTTCTTCATAATTGTCCCTCCCAAAAGCATGCTTTGTTGTCGGCAATTGGTGGAATCGATCTGACGGACTCTAATATTGTAGTCTTTAAACATGCGGGCTATGTGCCACAATTTCCAACACAATTAGCATTTTTTATCCAAGTAAATGTCCTGAATCACCTCATTCATCAGACTATTATTGATGAAGGTGCATCGACTTGTATAATGTCTATGAATTGTTGGAAATTACTTGGCTCGCCATGTTTATCACAATCACCTATGATGTTGAAATCTTTTGACAGTCTTACATATAAGCCTTGTGGAATTCTCAGTAACCTGTAAGTCGAACTAGTGGGAAAAACTATTACTATTGAAGTTGAGGTTGTTGAGGGACCCCTTGACTACAATATCTTACTTGGAAGACCATGGGTTTATGTTATGGTTGCGGTTGTCTCTACTTGCTTTCGCATGATCGCCTTTCCCCATAAGGACAACATCACAGTAATCGATCAACTCACCTTCTTCACCTCTAGTTCCCAGGAAACTGGAAGCGTTCTATTTGTTCATGGACCCCTGCCATCTCTTCAGAACATTGGTGTAGGAATCTTTAAGGATTCCTCCCTAATGGGCACCTTTTCGTTACCATCACCTGCAACATCGGAGGAAATCACAAAAATAGGAACCTACAATATGATATATTCCACTTCATTTGATTTATGGAAGATTCCCAATGATTCTGAAATAGATAGGCTGGGTGAAACAATGCCACTAAGTCTAATCTATCTTGCATAGCAATCAATATTTTTAGCTTGTGTGTCCAATCCTAATCTATTTTCGCCGATTGTTTGGATCAATCGTTATTTGGATTATGGTACTTTTTCTGACCCTTTTTCATGTATATTCTCAACTGATGAGAGCATTATGGAATCCATGATGTCAGAATAATAACCATGGGTAGATTCTCATCACCAATTCCATCTTCCAGATTTCATTGAAGATAGTCAAATTGAACTATATCTCCCTATAGTCGTTGATTTCTTTACGAATTCCATTCCTATCCATGCTGTCGATTCTGAGCGAAACCTATAAAATATTGAAGAAACTATTTCTATCAATATTTAAACCAAACCTATTTTAGTATAAATCATTCATATCGGCACTTCTTGTTCTACATCTAAACTTGACATTTACCGCTCTCTTTTCTGTGAATTACGTGATGTATTCACTTGGTCGTATGAGGAAATGTCGAACATCAATTCTAGTATCGTTGAGAATGAGAATAAAATGTACCCTGATGTTAAATGGGTAAGACAATGCGTTCATCCTATTCATCCTAAGAAGGTTGTTGTCATTAAAGTAGAGGTTTAAAAACTTTTGCGTGTTGGTTTCATTTACCCTGTTCTGCTTACCGATTAGGTTTCCAACATTGTTCCTATCATGAAGAAACAAGGGTAAATCAAAGTGTGTGTTGATTATTGGGATGTTAATAATAATTTTCCAAAGGACAACTATCCCACTCCATTTATCCACCAAATTATTGACGAATGTGCCAGATGTGAAATATTTTCCTTCATGGATGATTTTTCCGATTACAATCAGATCAATATTTTCCTAGAAGAACAATATAAAAAAACTTTTATCTGATCCTGGGGCACATTCGCTTATCGAAAACTCCCTTTTGGTTTTAATAACACTGGGGAAACCTTTGAAATTGTAATGAATTATGCTTTCCATGACATCAAACACATTGTTCAACCTTATCTAGATGACTTACCTACACATTCACCGAAACAGGTTGACCACCCGGTACATTTGAGATCCATATTTTTATGATGTCGTTACTACAAAAAACGTCTCAATCCACACAAATTTTTTTTTGTGTCAGTCATGTTCGTTTGCTTGGTTTCGTCGTGTCAAAATATGGAATTCGACTTGATCCCTTGAAGGTCCAGGCCATTCTAGATTTGCCTACGCCTTCCAACCTACTTCAGTTACAGAGACTCTAAGGGAAGGCTAACTTTCTAAGGAGATTCATTCCCAATTGTGTCGAAATGGCTAAAGGATTTACTTGACTCTTGAAAAAGGGAACTCCCTTCCATTGGGATGAGGTTGCGCAATATTCTTTTGGTGCTCTGTTACACATTATTTTGTCACCATGGAATTTTAATCTCTATATGGGTTCATCAATACCTATATAATTCTTCCTTAGAAGTTTACAACCCTAAAGTTCCTAAACCAAGTTCTGAATTTGGAGAAAAGCTTGTAAAAATCATAAAAATACTTGTACCACACTTTTCCTTAGTCTTAGCTGTGGCACTGCACTCTTTTTCTCCAAAAAATGCGAAGCCGACCGCACGTTTTCTTCATTAAAGGTGCGGACCCCTGTAAAAGGTAAATTAAAGGTGAAATTAAATTCTAGAAGCCTAGCTGGTAAAATATTCTCCCAGCTGGAAGATTCTAGAATGCATTATCCATTCGAAGCCTTACTCCCTCCATTATCATGGACATTCATTCCTTCATAAAAGGAGCTTATTCCTTGGATTTTGGAACTTAATCCCTTTATAAGGGGACTCTATCCCTTCCATTTTGGAGCTGCAACCACTTTCCTTATCCTATAAATTGAAGCTTTGGTTCAGTCTCAAGGGTACATGCTCACATATGTAAAACTTCTCTATGCATTTTGTATACACTTAGTACTTGCTTTGTGCTTATTCGCTGTAATAGAGAAGGGAATTGTTAAATAAACATACTATGTTTTCTAACTGCGAGAACGATTACATACTCGTAGTTAGGCTGGTTTGAAGAGTGGAAGGGCTTGTCAGACTAAAGGAAAACGCTTGTTTCGGACCCCTGGAAGGACTTGTATGACATCAATACGAACGTGGTTGTAAGACTCCTTATTTTATTTAAATATAATACAATTGGATCCTGTTTTCTCAATAAGTTGTTTATGTATTTACTTAAGTAGCTTATTTCTTAAATTCCTTAATCATTAAGATAGATTTGTGATTTCTGAATTAGTATATGTTGCAGGTGCTGCTGATCCTCTTCTATGTCTTGTTTGCAAATCTTAAGAGGTGACTTCTTGGAGCAACAGGAAAGAAGAATTCAACTAGCATTGGATCATAGGTAGGTCCTTTCTTCATCATTGAAAATTCTAAATCATATGTAATCTAGAGAAAATAGTTTACAAATTGTCCTATTTGTTTCTAGCTATCATAGTGATACTAAGGAGATCCTTCTAAGCAGAACTCGGGGGAAACCCCCTGAGTTCACACCTAGCCAGCTAGAAGGACTTAAATCTCTGATACCAAATGTTATCAGTAGAACTAGATTAACAGAACAAGGAGAATCATCTGTTATCCCTCATCCTGGTTTCGAAGTAGATCAATCGCAAGTAGCATAACATCCTCCACAAATAGTTTCCATTTCCAAATTAACCGAAGTTGCTTCTACAACAAGTGAATTATCACCTGAAGAACCTGAAATTTCTGAACTAGAAACTGAACCTGCTACATAAGAACCTATTTTAGAATTCACTGATTATCCTGATTCACCCAGAGAAAAGAATCGAATTACAGAAGGTCTTCCTCCTGGTCTTATTAGTATTGAGGAAATTACTGATACAGAAGAAGAAGTCCTTCTCCCTTCAACTCAGGAAAATTTAGAACTTAGACAACGTGAATCAATTTTTTACAGTCCTTTTAGATAAGACGCTTGGTATTGATCATTGATAGATTTTCTGAAAAAAGTAGGTCTTCAGTATTCACCACCCCGAATACCTTTTTACACTACACCAATAGGTTATATACCTCATTTAAACATGTCAGGTGAGTCATCTATGTTTTCTGAATCACCAAAAACATTCCTCTATGGTGGTTCGTCTGTTCCTACAGGCTATCAGTCGCTCTCTGGTACATTCTCAGGAGCATCTCCATTTCCAAGCAAACCAATGTCATCATCTGATTTGAATGAATCAAATACTGGAACTTTGAACAATGAGAAAATTTATATGATGTCTGGAAATATTTCAAACCCCACATCTCAAAGTAGTAGTATACAGCCTGGGGGAAAACCTCAAAACATCCAGATATAGCCTGGGGGGCAACCCCAAGGACAATACATACCTCAAGGTCAATATCAACCCCAAGGACAGTACATACCTCAAGGTCAATATCAACCCCAAGGATAGTACATACCTCAAGGTCAATCTCAACCTCAGGGACAGTACATACCTCAAGGTCAATATCAACCTCAGAGTCAGTACATGCCTCAAGGTCAATATCAACCTCAAGGGTAGTATCCTGCTTAAGGATTGCAACCTCCTTCAGTGCAGCAGTTCTATACAGAGCAGCAAATGTTACAAGGAGGTGGAAATTATCCAGTTAATTATCAGCCAGCTGTCCAACCCAGTTATGGGCCATCTTATGTCCAACCTTCAATGGGACCCTCATATCCCGGAATGGTGTGGGATCCATCCCAAGTCTAACAGAATTAAAAAAAAAATATGAAAGTACCTTATTATCAAGATGGAAAACCTGTTGGTTATAATCAACCCCAACAACCAGTCCAGCCTTCAATTCCAACACTTGCATATGGTCCTGTTCAGCAACCTGGTCCGAGTTCACCTAGTACTCCACCACAAACAGTTGTTCAGACTTATGTTCAACCTATCACACCCATTCCTGCAGTGTCTACAGTTCCTGTTACATCTACCCCTCAAACTTCGATACAGATTCTTCAAGTTTCTATTCCACAATTTGGACCTACAATTCAAACTATTGTTCAGATACCTGTAGGAAAATATGGTACAAGTACAGTCATAATGAGTCAACCTCAATTTACTTATCAACTTTATCAGGGGTCGTACCAATATGGACCTATTTCACAAACTCCAGTCTACCCACAACAACCGTACCCTGGATATACATATCAAACACCTGTTCAACCTCAATATGGTCCGGGTATTCCTGGTTATCCAGGGGGTAATATGATTCCGAATTCACATCCTACTCCAGGTTATCCTGGATATCCTCCTCCTGGGACTAGTTTAGTTTCACAAAAATGCCTTCTTAACTCATTTTCAGTTGGCAGTCAGATACGACAATGGCACGGAATTATTAACTTCACTAAAACAATCTACGTCTACATATATATCTGATCATATTCATGAATGGAGACGTAGAAGACGTTTGGTAAAAGATTTTATCCCGGATCAAATATTGGTAGAATGGTTTGTTAAATCATTGCTACCAAAAATCACTGAAGATGTAGCCAAAGCAGGAGTTGTTATGGAAGAACAATTTATTGCTCAAG